>OX422215.1:660272079-660687079 GCA_949130495.1 Sambucus nigra | reverse complement strand
CGCTCCCTGCTCCTCAAGCCAGGGGCCTCACCCATATCGCGCAACTTCCCATGATAGCACTAGAGGGGTATGTCCACATAGTAGATATATATCATACACATAAGACATATATATACACATCATATATGCAAACAATCTCATATCCGAATGTATATATTTAATAATCACGGCTACATGTATATACCACACCTTACACCAGCTGATCATTCACAAAATTATTTCCTATATACTTATTATTCAATCACTCACTTGAAAATTTATCATCAATCACACATATAATATAAATAGTCACCAAAATAACACCTCGTAGGACACACAACCTCCCTCAACAATCCCGTATCTATCCTTAAGAAAATTTCTATCACTAGGAGAATTTACTAAAGAAATCGGCATAACAAACTCCCGAATATGCCTCCATAATTTACTTGATGTCTCTCCAACCATCATGTCATAACATTTTCCCACCTTTTTACTCATAAACATATCTATCGTATTATTTTAGAGGGTTTGCAAGCACCAAACCCAATTGGAAAGGAGTTATAGAAGAGTTAGAAATCTGACAAGATCGAACCGAACCGATGATTTCCAAAAACGAACCTATTCACTACACTGAAAGGGGAGAACCAAACCGATGACCTTTAAAAACGAACCGATCCATTGCTAAAACGAACCGCTCCGAGGTCCGCAACCAAACCGATCTGTCCTGCTCAGATTTTGTTCCTACGAGATTTTCCCTAAATCTCGGGAACCCATTTCTACCTAATTTTAATATCATATATCAACCTAAATATAATCCTAACCATTTTTACACCATCAAACCCATACATACTCATCAAATGCTAGATTTCAACACAAAATCTAGGGTTTATCATATATATTCAACATCACCATAATTTATCCACAAATTATAAAATAAATCACACACAAATAATCATTTAGCAAGTTTAATCACTTGCCTCGAATTCGTAGAGTCTGAATAACTGGAAATTTCCAAAGCTCCAATGTTTTCTCCTCTTGATTTGTTTTTTTTCTCTCTCTCTCTCTCTCTCAAACGATTTTTCCTTCAAAATGAGATTGCCTAACAACCCATTTTCTATTAACCCCAACTTTAAATGATAATACACGCTTAAAATGACTCGTATACCTTAATTTGAGTCAAACTAGCCAAAAGAGATCCCGAAACCCAAATAAAACTCTCGGGCAGTCATTTTGACTACCTCAGCCCTTACGAGATCAACCGTACACTCCAAATTATCATCCGAGATTACGGATATAAAAATCATCTTCCAACCTCATATAACTCACTCAAATATGCCCTGGTTGAGAAATAACTAATTCACGATGCTGATACACACATGCGACGTAAAAGCATGCAACATAATTATATTTACCTTATCTCACTAGTAAATATACAATTCACATAAGTATTAACTATTCAACCCAAATCAATATTCCTGTTAAATTTTCGTTTTAAATTCTCAATTATATTAAATCACACATGCACCAGGTAATTTAATATAAAAGTAAATACACGAAAGTAAGGGGGATTACATAATCATGGTTCAAGAAGGACACAGAGATGGCAGATGGGTGTGGGGGTAAGGGGTAGGGGTGCGTGTGTGTATATTAAAAAAATGCATGTTTGTGTCACACGCGTGTCCGTTGCCTCTGGCTTGGACCAATTATAATATAAGAATTAAAATTAATTAGTTGTTAGGTGTTTTTTGTTAAGGTTCATTAAAAAGTTCGATTTTTAGGTTCACTTGTGAAACTTTCTCTCTCTCTCTCTGAGAGATATTGGGAGAGAGAGAGATAGATAGAAAGAGAGTTCTTAGCTTTTATTTCATATTTACATTTATCTTGTTTTAGTATTGAATGGTTAAAAATGCCTAAAATGTTGTGTAGCCTAGTTTTGCGATAATATATATATATATATATATATATATATATATTACTGTAATTTCCTCGGATGATGATATAACTAGACCTTGAGCTGCACATATCATTGAGGTGGTGATTCATAGCATCATCATTTTTTACGCCGTTTGTGGGAAAATATTTTTCTTCCTTTTCATTTTCTTAGCTTAGAGTATTTCCTTTTGCCTTTGGTGCTGGGGATCCACCATTGTTGGACCTGAATCACCATTAAAAGAGCTTGGGTGAGTTCTCTTATGGCTTCATTGTGACACCCCTCTTAATAAAATATCGAGTGATCAGTCCTATATGAAATTAAATAGGAATCTCAAATGGTTTCATTCTTAGCATCACTATCGAAAACCATGTAATTACTAATAATCTATGAGGTATGGCGTCAAATTTTAAACTTCCTAATATTTTTAACTTAAGCGCACAATTAAAATCCATCCATCCAATGGTATAAACAACAATTAAAATGAATAAATAAAACCGATAACTTTCGGTAAAATATTTATTATAACCAAATCGAATGGGCGTAAAATAAAAGTGCCAAAACTAAAATAAAAGACAACAGTTGGCCAACATGCCCGAATATTTTCAAAATATCTCCTATCTAGATCACAAGGAGAGAAGCGTCTAAACAATATCCTACCAACATCCACAGCGACGGCAGCAAAGTCTGACCCGAACGAATAATCACCCAAGCGTCCCTGTATCTGGACACCTAAAAAGTATACAAAGGAGAATAAAAATAAAAGAAAATAGATACGGGTCAGAGCCCGAGTTTTGAAAAATATTTTAGCAAGTTCTTAATATACTTTAATATGTAAAATATGTTATTCTCACATAAATATATCGTTCACACACATATATATTCATAATCACATCACATATATACTATCTCTATACCCGTATATATATATATATATATATATATATATATATATATATATATATATATATATGTGTGTATGTATCATTAAATTCGGCTATAAATGCTTGTCTCTCATGGCATTATCCTGTAATCTCGAATATACCATTTTGTATTATAAGTACACACACAACTTATTTTATTCCCATAAGTATTTCCTCACTTATGATATAATTCTCACATAAATATTATTCCCGAATAATAGCTTGTCACCACTATCTAGTATTCTAATTTCATCATATTCACACATTAGGATATTATTCATATATACTATATGTATATATATATATATATATATATATTCTACATGCATACAAATATACATATATACCAACCGAAATAATCTCCCGAGTGTTATTCATCCCAAAATACTCCTTAAATTTATACCTCGGATCTTATTCACACTAACCCGAGATTTATACATCATTCACTTCATCACTTAGAGGCCCTCACACTCTATATTGGATCCCCTAGTATCTATCTCCAAAAGGGAATTCTTCTCCAATCCTTTTAGTCTAAGAAAACTCTCAAATCTTTCTGTCAAAACCGGACCGAACTGATGGCTAAGAAAAATGAACCGGTCCGGTGCCCTAATAAACGAATCGATCCGATACCCCAAAAAGGAACAGATTCGGTCATAAATGAATCGAGCCGATAACTAAAAAAAGAATCGGTCCGGTGACCCCAAAAATGAACCGAACTGATAATCCAAAAACGAACCGATCTAACGATTTGATCAGTTCGGGAGTTCATCTTCTTCTCAAACTCCAAAATTTATGGATTTTACTCTCACCAACCATTTCTATAAACATTTATACACTTAAAATATACCCAACACACCATTTTATTCATGGGATTCCTCAAAATTAATTAACATTTAAACCCTATCTTAATTAAACCCTAGTTTTTATACAACTCTTCCAATTTCTCACTAAAAATCCCACCATTTACATGGCTTTTAACTTAGATTTCGTGTAGGATTATTATCACATCAAAATCATATGAAATTATTTTCCAAAAACCCATTTTTGTACAAGAATCCCAAACCCAAAATTCATAATTTTCTCACTAATAATGATATGATAAATAAACACACTTAATAGTTAAAGCAAGTTAAACACTTTCCTGGTTGGATAAATCCGATGATCTCGTGTCGAAATCTGCCAGAGCTTGGCCGGAGTTCTCCTCTTTCTTCCTTTCTTCCTTCCTCTTCTTCCTTCTTCTTTCTTTTATTTCTTTACTATTTTCTCTCTTTCTCTCATGCCCTTATAAGTGAGAAATAAGGATTTTCCACTTATTAAACCCAAAATTGACTCGTATACACAAATGATACTCCCCACTAATCCAAAAAGCCCCCGAAACCCAAACACTACCCCCGGGTACTCAATTTTGACTATCTAGGCACTTTCAAGACTAACCGTGCACTCAAAATTCCCATCCAAGTCACTTATAAAAAAATCACCTTTAAATCCAAAACAACGTTACACGTGTTTTTCGAATAAAATAACATCACCCGTCGCTTTTATTCACTTGCGACATGAAATACAAATAGTCCATTTCATTTACTTTAAATTCTTAATTTATCAAATTACACCCACTAATGTAATTTAATTATCCATAAAAGTATGGGGTATTACATTCATCTAGCTCACAACTCATTTCTAGATTTTGTTACTTTTTATTTCTCTACTTGGGAGAAAATATAACCGGAGATGGCATCTGATTTGCCTCCCAACGTTGGGCCAAGCTTGAGATAACCACCGCATTAGTCAGAGATTTCTGATGTGGTAGCAACACTGCGATCCTTGGTGGCCAGTCAGCAAAAGTGCAAGAACAGTTTATGACATTTAGCTAAAGTGTACTGTGGGAGAACTTCTGGTGACCCAATGACAAAGATAATTACTCCAACCGCCAAATAAGTGGAAAATCCGGAGATAGGGGGACCACCCCAACCCCGCTCAGGGAGGTAAAGCACCATCACAGGCAAAAAGGTATCACTGATCCTAGGTGTCTCCACCTAGGAAACTAGATTCAAGGATGCCCATATGACCAATACTGCGATGAAGAGGAGTATTAGGAACCGTATAAGATTTCTGGTGATACTGTCTGCCCCAGAGGGACACCGACTCCAACTTACCAAGGAAAAAACATTCAGTACACTCCCAAAAGTCAACATAGAGCTTCAACTTTTGAAAATTGAGCTGGGGGCAGCCTTTAACCATTTCGGCCCCAGAAGATAAGGTGGACGAGAGAGGCATTCTCTATCTCGCAGCGTCAGTAGATCTAGAGGAAATGGAAGACGTTGTGATGAAATACTAAGGCAGAATGAAGATAACCAGAGGGAGGTCAACAGCTGACAGAGGACTATTGGCTGAGAGCCAACACCAGTATTAGTACCTATAGAAGGTGGAAGCGACAACTCAGTGGCAGAAGATAAGCCGTGGAATAGTTCCATACAAAGGCTGGAAGATAAGATCGATAACTTGATCAAGAGCTGAGATCTAAGATGCTGAGGATACATGGAAGGGTCTCCGTTTGTGCTAAGGATTGTAAGTTATCCTACTCCTGTAAAATTTAAACCCCCAACTCTAATGCCGAGGTATGATGGTAGTAGAAATTTGGTCTACCATATAGAGATGTATCAGTCGGCCACCGACATATATTCGACACCCTACGAGATGAGATATTGAGCCTTCTCTAGCATTCTCATGGGTGTTCCTCATATGTAGTACACCGCCCTGCCGAGAGGTTACATAGAGAATTTTAAGTAGCTAGCTGAGAACTTTATTCATAACTTCTACTTCGACATGAAGCCACCGAAGAAGGTAACCCATCTCCTCAATGTCAAGCAAGGAAAGAATGAAAATTTTAGGGATTACATATCTAATTTTAACAAGGAAAATTTAGAGCTAGAGTATTAAGATGAAAGTATAGCGATGACAACGCTCATTAGTGGTATGCAAAAGGGAAAACTCCTTTGAAAACTCTCAGAAGATCCTTCAAAAACCATAAAAGAACTGCTGGTTGTGGTAGAGAGAATCATGAATGCAGAGGAGGATATGGTGGCCATAGAGGGAGATACAAAGGAGTCTGGTAGCAGTAAATCTGGTCAGGCCACAAACAAAGAGGGAAAGAAGAGATCCAATAAGGATAAAATTGCTAAATACACTCCGCTAAGTAGTGAGACAAACTTAATTCTTAATGAGATTAAGGATGACTGAGCACTCAAATGACTAAAAAACTCAAGTACCCTCCTCACAAGAGGGACAAGTGTAAGTGGTGTGAATTTCACCAGGATCATGGGCACACGATGGATAAGTGCTTTTCCCCGAAGGAAAAGATCGAGAAGTTGCTGAAATAGGGTAAGCTCCAAAAGTAAGCAGACAGAAGTGGCGACAAGGACAAGTCTAGGAAAAAGCAAAATAGGAGTAAAGATGATAAGACAAGATGAGAAGTCTAAGATAATAAGAATGACGGTGAGTCTGATAGTAGGGGAGATGACCTCGACCTCCTAGTAAAAATCCTTGATAAAAAGGGTCATTTGCATATGATCTCCTTTGATATTAAGATAATCTGTAGCGGCCTAGGAGGTGGTGGTACAGAGTCGACCGATAAAAACTCTTTTATGGTAGAAGAAAAAATAGCCCAAAAGGTGGTTAGACGTGAATTCAATCGAGATCGAGGTTAAATTGGGAAAATTAAAGAAGGTTTATATGGATACGTTAGTTATCGAATTTTTTGAAATGGACTTTAAAAGAATCCTGTCACCACATGATGACCCATTGGTCATCAGTACGAGAGTTCACGGGTACGATGTTTCCCGGATCCTCGTCGATGGGAGAAGTTCAGCAGACGTGATGTTTTGGGAATGTTTCAAAGGGTTGAAATTGATCAAAAAGAGACTGGTACCTTATAGGAGTGGCAAAACGGGTCAATGAGTCATGTTTTCACATGACCTGACCTAATAGGAATTCAACGAACCCGAACACGACACGATATCTTGTTTTTCCTTAACCCAACACGACACGTTAAAAATATGCCACAATACGATAACACGATAAGTACATACAGTTCGATTGGACATGATTAGATCCGACCCAACACAACACGATTGGGCACGATTAGACCAGTTAGGGAGGAATTAAAAAAATAGTGGGTTTAAATAGTGGGTTGATAATGGGTTTAAGTGGGGGTTGATAATGGGTCTATATAGGATTTATATCATATCCTTAATTAGGTCACTATCGTGTCCTTATCGGGTCAATTTTGTGGTCAAAATTGGACACGAACATACGAACCATTAGCGGGTCCAAAAACCCATACCCGAACACGAAAGACCGTGTCAATTTCATTTTGTGTTATCATTTCGTTCTCAAAATTGTCACCCCTAGTACCTTATCACAATTTCTAATCGAATTTAGTGGAGAAAAAGTCTACCCGTTGGGAGTATTTGAGATGAACGTGTACATGGGCACCGGATCGAGGTGTCTCACCAAGAAGATTAGATTTTTTAATTTGACATGGATGAACATGTGTTCTCGGCCTATAATATAATTTTGGGAAGGGTAACTCTTAAGAAGTTCAAGGTCGTATCTTACACGGTATACTAGATAATGAAATTACCGTCTCCCTTGGGAGTAGGGGAAGTACAGGGTGATCAAGTGGGGGATCGCGAATGCTACTTCTCCTCGGCCAAGGAAATGGAGGCCCATAAGAGAGAAACCAATTCATATAATACTGACACTTTCGACCCGAGAGATGGGAAAAATGCTAAAAAAAGGGTGAACTAGTTAAGGAGGTATAATCCATCATCCGTAACAAGGAGGAGCCGAAAAAACCCGTCCAAATTGGTTCTTCCCTAGAAGTTGAGATCAAGGAGGAATTAGTGAAGCTACTAAGAAGAAGGCAGAGTATTTTTTCCTGGAGATATGGAGATATTTCGGGGATAGACCCCGTCGGATGAATATTGATAAAAAAGTTAAGCTCGTTAAGCAAAGACGCAAAACTTTCACAAAGATAAATATGAGGTTATTCGATATGAGTTGAAAAAGCTTCAGATGATCGAGTTCATCCCTGAGGTCCAATATTCGGATTGGATCTCCAACATCGTCATAATGCCCAAGTCAAATAGAAAATGAAGAACGTGTGTAGATTTCACCGACGTGAACAAAGCCTGCCCCAAAGATAACTTTCCACTACCTCGTATTTATCAGATTGTTGATGATATGACCAGGCACGAACTACTGAGTTTTATGGATGTGTATTCGGGTTATAATCAGATCTTTATGCATGAAACTGATGCCGAGAAGACTAATTTTATCACATATAAAGGAACCTACTACTATAAGGTAATGTCATTTGGCTTAAAGAATGCAGGGGCAACCTATTAGAGTTTGGTCAATAAGATGTTTGAAGGCCAGATCAGAAAGATAATGGAAGTCTATATAGACAAAATGCTAACCAAAAATTTGAGGGTAGGGGATCATATCGTCGATCTGGAGTGCACTTTAGACACAATGGATATATATAAGATGAAATTTAACCTTGCCAAGTGCATGTTCAGAGTTGGCATTGGAAACTTTCTCGACTCCATCATAAATTAGAGGGGGATAGAGGTTAACCCAACCAAAATCAAACCACTCATTGACATACACACACCGAAAACCATTAAAGATGTTCAAAGGCTAATAGGGCAGGTCGTGGCACTCAATCGCTTTATCTCTTGGGCAACAGATAAGTGTCTGTCATTCTTTAAGATATTGAAAAAAGCCTTCATTTGGGGTGAGGAGTGTGAGAGATCCTTCCAAGAATTGAAAACCTATCGGAGGTTTCCTATGTTGTTGTCTCGGCCAGTTCCGGGAGATATATTTTTTATATAGCAGTATCAGAATCGGCAATAAGCGTAGCCATTGTCTAAAATTATAATTGAGTTTAAAAGCCAGTATACTTTAACATCAAAGCCTTACAGGGGACCAAGCTTATGTATCCGAAGATGGAGAAGATGGACTACGTGCTAATTCATGCTTTAAGGAAAATAAAGCCTTATTTTTAGGCATACACGATAGTGGTGCTCACCGACACCCCTCTGAGGCAGGTCATTCATAAACCCGAGAAATCGAATAGGTTAATGGCCCGGTCAGTTGAGATAGGTGAGTTTGACTTCATTTATCAGCCCAAGAATACCATTAAGGGGCAAGCTTTAGCAGATTTTGTGTCCGCATTCACATGAAAGAAACTGATAATGATAATATTATTGAAGCGAAAATGTCGAAGGTCATTCCAAAAGAGGCTATGGTGTACTCTGCCTAAGCTGACACTCCTGAAAGAAATGTTTTGTTCAAAAATGGAGTTTTATCTGAAGGAAATTTCTAAGAAAAAAACTGTCTGGGATTTATTTGTGGAAGGATCGTCTTGTGATAATGGAAGCGGCGCGGGGTTGATATTATCGGTCCTGGATGGAACATATATTGAGCATTCCCTGAGATTCAACTTCAAGAGATCGAATAACGAGTCATAGTATGAGGACCTACTAGCAAGTATCTCTATCACCAAAACACTGAACGTCGGCCAAATGATTTGTGACACCCCTCCTAATAAAATACTGGGTGATCAGTCCTATATCAAATTAAATAGGAATATCATCTGGTTCATTCTTAGCATCAGTGACGACAACTTTTTAAAACTTACTAACCACCTGGTATTCAAAAGGCATGGTGCCAAATTTTGTCTTTTTATTAAACAACTCAACAATGAGCAAAATAATATATAATTAACCATTCACACAAACACTGAAATGAACAATACTACAGGAATAAATATAATCCTTACCAAGACAACCATCGACTACATATCAAATAACAAAAATAAACCACATGAGTAATAAACTGAATACATCATCTGGCCGGAACAAAAGTAATAACTAGGGTGACATGCCCAAAGGAAATACTGACTGCATCTTACTCTAGGAATGAAATGACTAAAGTCCTGCATGTCAAAGTCCAGCAAGATCCACATATGTCGTAGTTGCGTAACCTTGAAATAGAACAATAATGGCGTCCCTGTGGCTAGACACCTAAAAGGTTTTGAAAATATTTTATAGCAAGGGTTATAACCCAAAACATTTGAAAATAATTAGAAAGTGAATTTAAATGCAGGAAATTAAAATGCAAGTATGCTCTTCATATTTAAGCTAGTGTCGTACACTCTCTTGAGGACACCTCACTCCTCCTCTAATGTGCACGCCTATCATTCTATACAAGACCCACCTAGATAACCACCTTGTAACTAGCCTTATCACATATATCCCACGATTTCCCACTACTCTATCCCTAGTAAGTTTAGTATACTTTATAAGTTATTAATCACATTAACCTATTTAAGTCATTTCTCATTTAATGCCATAAAACATTCTCACAAGTTATATCTTTTATACAATTCATATAACGTATGAGTTATAAGTTATTATTCACATTAACTTATTTAAATTAATTCCCATTTGATACCATATAACCATTTCACAAGTTATATCATTTATATATTTCGCACCGTGTATATGCCCGTTTATAATTCTTCACTATATATATGTATCATATATCTCAACGTTAACACGCATGTCGGATATAAATGCTATCACCCATGCGTAGGAGGCGACCATAGTTCCCCCCGAAAGTGCCTGTTCCATACCATAACGGCCCACCCCTATAAACAGACGCTATGACTTGGGGATTATACTCACCCTGCATTCGCTAGCCAGGGACTCACCCACATTGCGCAACCTCCTAAGATATCATTAATATTGGTATGCTTTATTATAAATATTATTCATACAAATATTTATAAATTATATATATATATATATATATATATATATACACTACACGTCACCGTATATATATATAAATCTAGGCTACCGGTGTACTATATCCATACACAAGCCTAAAACATGCAAGTCTATGGTCCGACTCCATGTCAATTAATTATACACAAAACAATTTTCATTATCTTGGTGTTACTCTACAATTTATTCCCGGACTCTCTCTCTCTTGGCTCGAAATTCAAAATTCCCAATTTATTATTCAATTCCTTTCAATGAGCTTAGCCTCCTCATTAACCTATCTTTACAAATGTCTCGCTCTAAGCATTTAACTAACCAGGGGTGGGAATTTGAATTCGAAAAAGGGTTTGTGGAAATAACGTTGTTCGAATTACTCGAGATTCTTTCTCTTTCATTCACATCTACCGCTGTTGATGAATTGAAGGAACGACGCCATTCATCATATCTAGCACCATTGACGAATTGAAGGAATGGAACCCAAAAAATATTTTCACAATTTGCATAAAAATCAAGATTCCAACAATACCCTAAATTCAAATCCTCACAATTCATCATAAAACTTCTGTCAAATAAATTTACCCACTAAAATACAAGGTTCACAACTTCACGAATTAAACCTTCGATCTCTTTGGATATATCCTCTACTAATCCATGATTAAATTTTACAATCTCAAACCCTAAATTAAAATTTGCCCCACGAATCTGTTCAGATTTTTAAAATGCCATTTTGCGGCCTTTTAGAGTCATTTTTGGAGAAGATGCATTAGAGAAGAAAATTTAGAAAACATGATTTTCTACAAGGTTACGTGGACATAATTGCCATTTTCGTAACCTAAACGTCGAAAAACAGTTTCTAAAATGACGGTTTAATTTACCCAATTTCATACACTTCTTCAAATTCAAGAAATTATTCTACAATTTAATCATACCCATCAAAACCCAATTTAGACATCAATTAACCCCAAAACCATATCATCTTATCACACCCACTATGATATGAATTGATAAATGCAATTAATTTAGATGCAAGTTAAACCACTTGCCTTAGATTTGTAGAACCAAGTCCTTTGATGAAGATGTTGGATTGAAATCAAAGATCTCCTCTTATTTTTGAAACAATCTCGCAAAATCCCCAAATTCTCTTCTAACGGTTCTCCTCTTAAGCTCTCCCCAATTTTAGTCTTCGAAAATGATTTTTAGTTACCTTACCCTTTCACCATTAGTGTTAAAAACTCAAATCCTATTTTTGGGCCTATGGGCCTCCTAAAAAGGGCCCAAACTCTTAATCTGGAGCTCAATTATGTCTAATTAAGTCTCGAAACCCAATATATTCATATGGACACTCATTTCAGACTATTTTTACCCTACCGGACTCACCTGTGCGCTCAAAATCGACATCCGAATTAATTTATAACATCTTTCAAATTTAAGACGTCAAAAGGCGACATAAAATAGTTCAAAATATTTAATCCTCAATTCGCCAAATTAATAAATTCCTAAAATTTAAAAATTCTCAAATCATGAATTTAATTCCTCTAAATAAAATAAATTATTTTTCTCTTAATATTTTATTTAATTAAAGGTCATTGAATTTAAAGGGTGTTACATACTTCTCCACTTATAACGGAATTTCATCCTCAAAATTCGTATAAGCCTATTACTCCCAGTATTAATTAGCTCCATAATCCTATACTCTTTGTCGTGCTACATAGTTCTTAAATGATCGTACTTAATTAGAGTGCCCATAGACTCTGTACCCATGCTTATCTACACGAAATAATAACCCGACTTTTACTAACCTCTAAATCGTAATATAACTTTAACCTCACAGTCATAACATCCCAATTACCCTTTTCTCGGCATAACAGTACACATATTCACTCTTATGCTAAAAATGACAACATACACTATCGCGCCCTTACTATCACTAGTTACCCTGAGCAAAAATAAAACCCGAGCTATCTCTCATCGCTCGACAATAAGTCTAACCACTCTGAATCACATCAGGAAATGTCCCTACTCCCCGGGATTTCAATTAACAATATTAATACATTAATATGTAACACATTTAACATACATTACTGCATATATATGCTAGACCCTATCTTAGGTGAAACCTAGCAATGAAATATCATACCCTAGTACCGCGAACACCTAGTCTTAATATAATTATCCAGTATAGCCCCGAACTATAGCTACACAGTTGAAACTCGGAAAACATCCACGCTACTCCCATAATTCTCGAAAATAGGATTCTCTCGTAAAATGCAACCACCCTCTTAGTGTAACCCCCACTCTCACGTGGTTAACACCAAATAACCCCGCTATCCCACGGTACTTATATATATATTATGGCTATTATGGCCAATACATCCACTAATATCCGTCTCACTCACGAATCCAAGTGATAGCAAACCTTAGGTTGTGACGCACTCAATGTCACTTCCATACAAACCCATGCTCAAACATTCCATAATTCGGGGGACAATTTATTCACATTCTTCCGAAATATACCCAAAATCATTACCTTTGCGTCTTCTCCCCAAATCTATTAAGTATATGCACAGTAGAGACTCTGGCTCCTCCTAGGGTGCCCATACCCCCTATATTTCATGCATAATTGTACAACCCTTCGATCATCACTTACGTAACCATATTTGTCTCAATTTCGGCTCCGCATTCTTGGCGTTGCTATATCCTCTAAATATTTTCGATGACTTTACTCATCACTATCAAATTCTTCCCGATATTACCTCACCTATCAACTTGTGGTGCAAAGCTTCGCAGTGTTTCTTTTGCAATACTTTTTGGCTCCACTAGCCCTATCTGTCAGTGGCTCTCTGCTCAACGTATTTTCTCCACATGTTCACTAATTATCATTAAGTCCTATGACCTAGAATCCAATGGCATCTTCACACTTTCAACATTTTATTAAGGCGTATGTGTATAACACTTCACAGCAAAGCCCAAAAGAACTTTTCCAAATGCACTATTCCTCAGCATCGTCGGTCCTTGATTTCCATAGAACCCAAAGCATATTCTCGAGACTCTCAAACCTTACCCCTATACTCCGAAGTCTATCATGGACTCCCGCGTCTCTAAATACTACTGCGCTTGTACTATCACTAACCCTCGGTGCTAAATACTAATGACAAGCTAAATCCCTCCACTCCATGACAACCCAACATACCTTGAATCTCATCAGTAAGAGTCCCCATGCACTGAGATCTAATATGACTAGACAACTGTACCCTCTGAAGTCTACTTCAGAAGATATTTCCACAGCTTAACCCTCTTCCAAGTGAGACATCTCAATAGAATATACATCCGGTACAGAAACAACGAACACGATAGCTTTGCTATGATCGTCCACCATTACGAACCCATTCATACCCAAGATAAAACCATACCTCAAATATCACCTCTTAAAGGAGCTAGTCCTCAAGAAATACATCGTCTCAATGTACCCACCCGTTCCTTTCAGGTGGAATCGAAAAGTACCCCGCTACTCCATGGTAAAAATACACATACTAGTGATATTAACGATACTTCCGCTGAATCCATTTCTCACACGAATCTAGTACTAAGACATTAATGTGACCTGCCTGCATCACACAAAACATACCCCAATCATCTCGAAATAAAACTTGTAATTTGAGTTTCCCATAACACTATCGGCTCAACGATTATTAGAAATAACACCCACGTCCTAACCAAACCAAAAACTTCTCCAACAGAGGCCCCTACTAGGCATAGAGCTCCTATCCCCTGACTTTCTGGGACAATATCCTTCTACGTGTTTCTACTCTTTTACACATACGACACCTTCTGTGTCATTCCTCTTTCTCCTTTCTCTGGCCCCATCATCCATGTTGGGGTTGTCCTTTTCACGGTCCAGGTTGTCTTGAGCCTGATTACTACCCCAATTATCCCTTTGATCCGCTAATCCAATAGACTTGTTGCTGGACTTAATGGCCCTAACTGAACCCACCGTCACTGGGCAGAGATTTCATTGATCTCGATCATTAATCTGGGTCCTCTACTGGGTATCCCTTCCCTTGATGCCTCACGAGCATAAAAATTTCAGACTTACTCTTCTGGTAGATTCTCCAGCTACCTTAGCTCCCCTCTCTCGAGAGCATTGATACCAATTGTAATTTTACAACTTTTACGACAAAGACACCAGTCATTCTAGTCAGATATCATATTCTCCCTTGTATTTTCTTCCCATGGGTCTTTTGTCAACTTCCAAACACTTTTCGTTCTTCGTATCCCTCTCATTGGTTACGAAGTTTATGAATTTCATCAACTTTTCTTCACTTTCGGCCATTATCCGACCCTTTTGGAAAGAGTACTGAAATTTCCCTTGTTTCTCAATTAACCTCTATTGAGTGAATTTATAATAAACTGCACCCCAAATTCCTCATTATTTATGGTATATCCCCATGAATGTGGTGACGGGCACCCATCACCCCATACTACTTCTAAGAGCAAACTTCTTTGCCCAAAATTTTGACTTGAGTGTCATTACACTCCCCAACATGTGATCCCAATTGGATGTTCTCTACCCATTGGTAAATCACTCTTCCGCACCTCCCTCACATTTTAGCGGATTGTTCTTCAGAAACAAAATCTTCTTCGACCCTTACCCCTTGTCGTCTACACTTAGGGTTTTAACTTTGTACCATCGTCTTTCACGATGGTTCTTAGGTAAAGTACTGCTCCCCAGCGGTGACTCCAACTTTAATTGTTCGAACAATTAACATGGTGACTCCTATCGCGTCACTCTTTCCAGAATACTCAGTGGTTCTTGCTGAGTCCTCCCTCTTGTAAATCCTTCTACACCCCACGTTTATCGTTCTAAAATGTTCGATCTGCCATGCTCAACCGAAATCGTATATGAGTCACATAACCTAAATAATATTGTAAGAGAACGTCAGTCGCATACGTAAAGGAATACAACAATCCTATAATAAGGCTCTATATCAAAGAACGCTATGTTGAAACGTGAAAAGCTGCACAAATCCTAAAGACACTAGAACATGATGCTCTGATACCATCTATGACACCCCAGCTAATAAAATACCGACTGATTAGTCCTATATCAAATTAACCGGGAATCTCATTTTGTTCATTCTTAGCATCATTGACGAAAACTTTTTAAAACTAACTAACCACTTAGTATTCAAAAGACATGGTGCCAAATTTTATCTCTTTATTAAACAACCCAACAATGAGCAAAATAATATATAATTAACCATTCACACAAACACTGAAATGAACAATACTACAGGAATAAATATAATCCTTACCGAGGCAACCATCGGCTACAAATCAAATAACAAAAATAAACCACAAGAGTAATAAAATGAATACATCATCTGGCTAGAACAAAAGTAATAACTAGGGTGACATGCCCAAAGGAAATACAGACTGCATCTTACTTTAGGAATGAAATGACTAAAGTCTTGCATGTCAAAGTCCTGCAACATTCACATACGCCGTAGTTGCGTAACCTTGAAATAGAAAAATTATGGCGTCCCTGTGGCTAGACACCTAAAAGGTTTTGAAAATATTTTATAGCAAGGGTTAGAACCCAAAACATTTGAAAATATTTAGCAAATGAATTTAAATGCAGAAAATTAAAATTCAAGTATGCTCTTTATATTTAAGTTAGTGTCGTACACTCTCTTGAGGACACCTCATCCCTCCACTAATGTGCACACCTATCATTCTATATAAGACCCACCTAGCTAACCACCTTGTAACTAGTCTTGTCACATATAACCCACGATTTCTCCCTACTCTATCCCTAGTAAGTTTAGTATACTTTATAAGTTATTAATCACATTAACTTATTTAAGTCGTTTCTCATTTAATGCCATAAAACATTCTCACAAGTTATATCATTTATACAATTCACATCACGTATGGGATACAAGTTATTATTCACACTAAATTATTTAAATTAATTCCCATTTGATACCATATAACCATTTCACAAGTTATATCATTTATATATTTCGCACCATGTATATACCCGTATATAATTCTTCACTATATATACGTATCATATATCTCAATGTTCACACGCATGTCAGATATAAATGCTATCACCCATGCGTAGGAGGCGGCCATAGTTCCCCCCGAAAGTGCCTGTTCCATACCATAACAGCCCAACCCTATAAACAGACGTTATGACCTGGGGATTATACTCACCTTCCATTCGCTAGCCAGGGGACTCGCCCACATCGTGCAACCTCCTAAGATAGCATTAATATTGGTATGCTTTATTATAAATATTATTCACACAAATATTTATAAATCATATAGATATATACTACACGTCACTGTATATATATATAAATCCAGGCTACCGGTGTACTATATCCATACACAAGCCTAATTAATTATACACTAATTAATTTTTATTATCTTGGTGTCACTCTACTAATTATACCCAGACTCTCTCTCTTCGGCCGAAATTCAAAATTCCCAATTTATTATTCGATTCCTTTCAATGAGCTTAGCCTCCTCATTAATCTATCTTTACAAATTTTTCGCTTTAAGCATTTAACCAACCAAGGGTGGGAATTTAAATTTGGAAAAGGGTTTGTGGAAATAACGTTGTTCGAATTACTCAGGATTCTTTCTCTTTCATTCATATCTACCACCATTGATGAATTGAAGGAACAACGCCCTTCATCATATCTAGCGTCATTGACGAATTAAAGGAATGGAACCCAACAAATATTTTCACAATTTGAATAAAACTCAAGATTCCAACAATACCCTAAATTCCCTATTTAAATCCCCACAATTCTTCATAAAACTTCAATAAAATATATTTTCCCACTAAAATACAGGGTTCACAACTTGACGAATTAAACCTTGGATCTCTTTGGATTTATGCTCTACTAATCCATGATTAAATTTCACAATCTCAAACCCTAAATTAAAATTTGCCCCACGAATTTGCCCAGATTTTTAAAATGCCATTTTTCGGCCTTTTGGAGCCGTTTTTGGAGAAAACGCATAAGAGAAGAAATTTTAGAAAGCGTGATTTTCTAGAGGGCTGCGCAGACAGAATCACCATTTTCATAACCTAACCGTCGAAAAATAGTTTCTAAAATAACGGTTTAATTTACCCAATTTCATACACTTCTTCAAATTCAAGAAATTGTATTGCAATTCAATCATACCCATCAAAACCCAATTTAGATATCAACTAACCTAAAAACCATATCATCTTATCACATCCACTATGATATGAATAGATAAATGCAAATAGTTTTGATGCAAGTTAAACCACTTGCCTTAGATTTGTAGAACCAAGTCCTTTGATGAAGATGTTGGATTGAAATAAAAAATCTCCTCTTGTTCTTAAAGTAATCTCCCAAAATCCCCAAATTCTCTTCTAAGGTGTAACACCCCGTATTTCTGCGCATTTAATATTTAATTAATTCGAATAATTTTAAATTACTTGTGTACCGTAATTTAATTGAATAAATCATGTTAATATCTATGTAAATATTAACTAGGAGAATAAATGATTAATATTTATGAAATTTGAATTAGTAAGTGAATAGTAATAATTTATTTACGTCATAACGTGTATTAGTGACGTGACATTTATTTATCTTAGTCGCGAGTCGGATATAGACTAGGTTGGGTATGAGATAGGAACTTTTAATAAATTAATTCGGATATCAATTCTGAGTGCATGGTTGGGCTCGGATGGGTCGAAAAAGTCAGAAAAGTGTACCCCGGGGTGGTAAATGGCTCACGGAGTATTTTTGGGCATAATCGGGTCCATATGGAAGTATTTGAGCCATTTTAAAATGACCCATATGACTAACAACGAGATTTGAAAATATAAATCTAGGTTTAGGAGTTGTGGGCAACCATAACTCATTTGAGAGAATCTGAGAATGTAGTGGGATAAAGAGAGAGGACTCTTGAAAGCCAAAAAGGAAGAACAAGAGAGGTGTCCTTCATCACACAACAATCTCTACACCAAATGATTAATCAGACACTACGAATACTAAGGAAATGGCTAATCTTGTTTTTACACAAATTGTTGATTTCAATTCATATCATAGTAGTTGTGTTAGACACATGATTTTGGGTTGATGAGAATGGATGAATATTAGGACTGACTTACGAGTTATAAAGGATTTTGGGAGAAACCATAATTAAATTCATATCTAGGTAGATGATCGAATTAAATTGGGGGTTAAGATCATTAGGTGGGTGGTTGTAATTCATAAAGGGTGCAGTGTTGAAATTCTGGGCAAAAGCTTCAATTTGGGATGATAAGGGCGTCGAACTGATTCAAGGAAGAGGATAGAGAAACTTTGAAGGTCGTTCAAACGACTAACAATGTGGTTCGAGCGACTGTGATGGTCGTTCAAACGACATCACCAGTCATTCGAATGACGACGTATTCTCATTCAAGCGAGAGGGAAAATCCGACCACTCTTTGCAACTGTAACGATTGAGAAATTGATAAGTTTTGAAGTTAATAATTCGTATAGCAGGTTCCATTGTAGACTTGGGTGGGTTTGGGACCTTAAGGGCATACATTACACTTTTGCCTTTGAAAATTAACGTGGGGGATAAACATTAATGTTGAGAATCAACTAATAAGTGTGTCGAACTTATTAAGGGGATTTTGGGTAATAAATTCAGATTATTTAATTACGGGCCAAGTGAGTGAGTCCAGGTATGTTGGTTGAGTGATGCCAAGTTATTAAATTAATTATTGAGAAACATGAATTAATTTGGAGTCGGAAGATAGACTCGGGTAATATTTAGATATGGGCCAAGTGAGCGAGTCTAGATACATTGGTTGAGTGACATCAAGGCAATAAATTAATTAATGAGTAAATTAATTAAATTAGAGTCTGACCACAGACTCGAAAAGTTAATAAATTAATTAATGAGCAAATTAATTAAATTAGGGTCGGACCATAGACTCGAGGAAAAATATAGGCTAGTACTACGGATTTTTGTGCACGGTAATGCCGGGATTTAAATAATATATATATATATATATATATATATATATATATATATATATATATATATATATATATATATATATATATATATATATATATATATATATTGTGTGATAGTGTATATATAATTTGTGCTTATAAATATTAGTGAATAAATATTTATTTAAATTATAAACTCTAGTGCTATCAAGGGAGGTTACACGATGTGGGTGAATCCCCGAGCTTGACGAGTAGGGAGAGTATATCCCTAGGTCATAGTGTCCAATTTCAGAGGTGAGGCATTGAGATGATGTCCTCATACTCGGGGGAATATGACCGCCTCAATTACGTTTATTTATTTATGTTATGATTCGGCGAGCCATAGTTGTCTCGGAACTCCAGGTGGGACTGAGTAGCCTGGGTTGATAGCAGAATACATCCAGCGAGGTATTACTCGGGAGTATGAATTATTTATATATTCAACATATGTGTGAATGTTGTAATATGGTTTTACGTATATAATGGGATAAATAGTTATATACGGGTAGTTAAATACATTAAGTGAATTGTATTACTTATATAACAGGTGTGAATGTTATATGGATTTAAAAAGGGAAAATGACTAACTAAGTTAATGTGATTAAAAACTTACAGTCATATCTTTAGCATACTTGAGTTTGAGTAGGGTGGTTGAAAGGAGTTATATCAATTATCTAGTTACGAGGTAGATGACTAGGGGCTATAAAGAGAATGCGCTAGGTGTGCACATTAGTTGAGGGTTGAGTTTGTACTCAAGAGAGTGCGACACTGGCTTAAATATGAAGAGCATTCATGCATTTTAAATTTATTGCAATTTAATCGCTCGCAAAATATTTTCAAAATATTTTGGGTTCTAACCCTTGCTATCAAATATTTTCAAAACCTTTTAGGTGTCCAGCCACAGGGACGTCAAGCTTGAATTCATTCCAGGGACTCGCAGCTGCAGCATGTGTGGATGTTGCAGGATTTGGATAGACGCATATATTTTTCTATTTCTAGAGTAGGGATTCATATCAGTCTATCTCGAGCATGTCGCTCACAGTTTTATTTAGTTTCTTTCCAGATTGTATGGGATTTATTACTCTCTGTTAGTTTGGTTTGGTTTTGGTTTTTAGCCGGTGGTCTATCCAGCAAGAATTTTTATTATTTTATGTGATGATTGATTCTATCAGCATTGGATGTTTTATTTTAATTCCGCACTTATTTTGTCTTGGAATAATAAAGATAAAATTTGGCACTAGCTTTTTGAATACTAGGTGGTTAGCAAGTTGTTAAAATAAAAGTTTTCGACAGTGATGTTAAGAATGAACCAAATGATATTCCTGTTTTAATTTGATATAGGACTGATCACCCGGTATTTTATTAGGCGGGCCTCTTAAGCTCTCCCCAATTTTAGTCTTTTAAAATAATTTTAAGCTGCCTTACCCTTTCACCATAAGGGTTAAAAACTCAAATCTCGTTTTTGGGCCTATGGGTCTTCTAAAAAGGGCCCAAACTCTTAATTTGGAGCTCAATTATGTCTAATTAAGTCCCGTAACCCATTATATACATATAACTACTCATTTCGGACTATTTTGACCTTACTGGACTCACCCGTGCGCTCAAAATTGACATCCGAATTAATTTATAACATCTTCCAAATTTAAGACCTAAAAAGGCGACATAAAATAATCCAAAATATTTAATCCTCAATTTGCCAAATTAATAAATTCCTCAAATTTAAAAATTCTCAAATCATGAATTTAATTCCTCCAAATAAAATAAATTATTTTTCTCCTAATATTTTATTTAATTAAAGGTTCTTGAATTTATGGGGTGTTACATGATTACCCATAACGATTCACAATTGGTAGTCAATCAAATATTGGGAATTTATGAAGCTAAAGACGAGAAAATGGACAAATAATTGGCAAGAGTAAAAAAGATGATGGTAAATTTCAGAGAAGTCAAGGTCAAGAGGATCCGCAAACTTAAAAATATCCGAGTTGGCGCTTGATGTGCCCAAAGTGTACCGGACAATCCAGAGACCTCAACCTCGGCCTTTATGGCAACCAAGGCAATAGAAGTTTGAGAAATACCCATCAGCAACATCGTCCTACTGAGGTCGTCCACAACCGACGACTCTTCAACTACGAACCTCATATCGGCTTGGAATAAGCCGAGATCATCTAGAACCTTGGAGCTCAGCTTTTATCAGGTCGGCCACAGCCGACGTTACCAGTACCACCTCCATTGAGCCTCTTCTGATTACTACATAACGCATGGTGTAATCCACAACCGACGTTACAAGTATCTCTTAAGAACCTGCAATAACCTCATACGTTCAACCAACTACGTACAATGTCAAAAATCGGCCATGGCCCACGTCATACGCAAAGCCAACCTCGGCCGAGGTGCTCATCGTATTTTCAACTCAGCAAGGCAAAGGTCATACTTCACCAACCTCGTACCCACCCAGGTCGATGTTGGTACCCCTCAAGGAAGACCGAGCATTTGGACTCATGAATGCCTTCGAGTATGTGGATAAGTCTGTTGTAACTGAATCATTCCCTCCACGTGAGGGAATATTGAGGTCAATATTACTTAGTTTAGATCAGTCATGTGTCATCCTGGCACTGGCTAGATCTTCACGGACATGCTCATTGCATGCTTGGGGGTACATTACACCCCCTAAACACTATATATAGGGATCATCCCTAACCTTGTAAAGGGATCGATAATTACAACCCTAACTGAAACTCTGTCATTTTATACAGTAGAGAGAGAAGGCTTGGGAGATTGTATCCATGGACGTTACTGCCTTATTTCAGTGACATTACTCACTCACTTGCACAGTGGACGTAGGCCTAATTGGCTGAACCACTTATATTCAAGTGTTCATCCTCTTCTCCTCACCGCCTTCTACATATATACATATATCTATTCTCTCCTGTGCTGCCATTGTTATCACCTTCTTGAGCTTACAAACACCTTGACTGGTGGTGCTATTTATCGCATCATCATTTTAGCGTCGTCTGTGGGAACAAGACGATGTCTCTTCCTCTTTTTTTGCTTAACCTCACCGAAGACTCTAGTGGTGAACCAGGCCCAACCCCTTGCGTGTAGCGTTTCACCATCGAAGGATGTCCTTTAAGGTATTAAGCTCATTTGTTCATAAGCTATTTAGCTTTAACATATGGCACTAGAGTTACTACCACCTCCTCCGCCACCTGGTGCTGGAGGGCCTAGTTCCATCGAGGCACCACCCCAGTCCGAAATGGCTGAGGTGGCGGTAGCCTTGAAGTCCTTGGCAGCAACGCAGCAAACGATAAAGGAGAAATTTGTACAGCTTAGTTAAAACATGATGAGGCCACCAGGGGTCTCACCGGAGATGATTACTCCGACGACTGCTCAACCCCATCCAGAAGCCAGGGGACCACCCCAGGCATCGCAAAAAGACCAACCTACACCTCAACAGAGGAGGGACGTTGTTGACCCTATACGCTTACGCCTAGGGAGGCAAGGACACCCTTACCATGAGGATATATAGGATGATATGGAGGCAAAAGATGCTTCAGAGGACTGCTGGGAGCCGTATGAGGTTTCGAACAACACTGTACGCCCTATCCACCAAAGTGGAGGTTGTGGGTACAGAAGAGACGGTGTTGCACAACTAAGAGGATCAGCTTTTGATCGCTTGAGCAGAGGGTCAGCCTTTGAAAGGCTAGGCCTAGTCTATGACCTGAGGCAGAGGTTATCTAGGTCAAGAAGTGCATTAGGGTCACAAAGAGAAGATGGAGAACATCGGCCTCATCATGGCCGACCTCATCAAGGCCGAGACAGGGATCACGAGGAGGTCAACAGTCGACGTTGTGCTGCGACATGGGAACCCTCAGTCCACCCCTTGGAGGTGGCTGGGGATAACCTCGGCCAGGCCGATGTTGCAAGGTCATGGAGTGACTCCATCCAATGACGCGACTTAAAATTTGTCTCAAAAGTGCGTTCACTCTAGGCTCAAGTGCAAGCCTGTCGCTCAAGTAGTAACCCGGTAAATCGGGATCGTATCCACAGGGATCGAGATTGCCAAATAATAATCAGAAAAATTATTAAATCTTGAAATGATTTCTCAAAAGAAACAAAAAGGTGATTAAAGATTGGGAAAATTTCTAATGAACTAAAAACTTTACTTAAGAGAAACAGACTGAAATTTGCAAATAGATTTAGATCTGACAAATGGAAGAAAATAGGGTAGGGTACAATCCCTCAATCCTTAACAAATTACCTTATAGAATACTAGAATTGTAAATTAAAATTATTGACTAGATCCGGTCTTTATAAATTCTAAGCATTACATATATGAGGGATCTAGCCCGCATCATATGAAATCAAAGATATATATAAAGCGGTGAATGATAAATCATACTCGCAAAGCGTTCTTAAACATCTCAAGTACCTAGGGCAAGAGAGATTAAAAGATTGACAATGTTTGTATGATTTTCTTTCACGATTCAATCAATATTTTAATTTAACCTCTATTTTCTACATTAATAATTTGCCTTGGATTGAGTTCATGTACCCCAACCCTTGGGAATTTAGCTACTCATGATTTTTTTTGGGAAAACAATTTCATAACAATGCATATAATTGTAGATCTAAGAAATATGGTAAAAACAAAAATTACAAAACAAGAAAAGATGATTAAATAAAAATTGAGATTAAATAAGAGAAGGGAATTTGATACTTGAATTGAATTGAAGAATTGATACTTGAAATCTTCACTAGATGAACTTGAATCTTCAAACATACAAACTAGGGCTTTTCTAAGAGTATGAAAAACTAAAAAGGATTTCTAAAACAAATGAATTTCTCTCTCTAATTTTGAGTCCCCCTCTCTAGAACTCAACTCCCTTTTGAAAATGAGGTAGAGCTTGGTCTTTTGTAGCACCAAGTTGCATGAATTTGGCATCAAATTTCGCTTGTGGCACAAGTTTTCCAAGAGTTGCACTGCATTAAATGCATAATTAATTACACAAATCCGCACATCCAGACTCTTCATTATCACGCAACTTCAAAACATCGTAACTTCTTCACCGTAGCTCGGATTGAGGTGCCGTTTTTTCCAGTATTCTTGTAATTTAGAGCTCTTCAACTTTCTAGTTGGCCCCACCTTCGGACTAAGGCTGAAAAATTACGAAAATGCCCTTCAACTCTCCATTTCTTGGTTTCTTTCACTGTTTTGAGTTCTCCTTCGCACTAACTTGCATGAAATACCTGTAAAACACATGAGAAATACACAAAACACGAAATAATTTCCAAAAAAGGTTAGTAGCATAAATAAGAGACAAATCCAAGCTAGATACACTACACGGGATCATAAAAATACCGCAATTAAGGGGATAAATGTGAAGAATATATGCCTAATCACACCCCCTAACTTAGAACTTTGCGCGTCCCGAGAAATGTAAATGAAATTAGCCAAAATTCTACTCTTGAAAATTCTTTTATTGGGATAGAATACCTTTTTCGCTGGCAAGCGATTGCATTTAGCGTATGCAATAAGCCTTTAAACCCCTAGGTTACCCTAGTAGGGCGAGTTTTGTCTCGTGAGGGTTTGCAGTGAATTTACCCACAAAATTCTTTATTGACTCAAATAAAGATCAAAATACTTAAAAAATGTACAATTTAAACTTTTCTAAAAAATAATCACCATCAACTCATATTCAACTGTCTCAAACCATAGTGTGTGTGTGCAAAGCCAGAAATTAAACCTCAAATTTCCACCGATTGAGCATTACGTTACTTTCCGAAAATTCGTTTTGATTCAAATTCTTATGGATTGCACTCACAAACGAATCACTCGGATTGTGGCTATTTTCTCTCGGTATCCATGATATAAAGAGTAAATATACTGGACACAAATTCATGCATACAAAATTGAAAAGAAGGAAATTTATGGTGAAAAGATCTCATCATCGGAGTACAGTTATTAGGAAATGGGAACATCACCTCTAATTCACACCATTTAATCTCTCATATTATCTTTTCATGTCTTAGCTCTCCACGCGGTAACCAATTTCGCCATTTGGACTCGGTTAGGACTTTTCTTGGGGTTAAAAGGTGTAAAGGGTAAAAATGGAAGTTGACGAAATGTTTGGAATTGGAAAATGTCCTTATGACGTCCATTTGTGCTTTTTTCGGGCATTTGCTCATTTTTCTCTTTTCATTTTTTTCTTTTTCTTTTTTCTTTTTCTATTTTTTTTAGCATATCTATTTTTTCTTCTTGCCCCTTTTTATAGCACAATATGGACTTTATTTGATGAATCTTCAATTTTCACAATTTTGGGCTATTTGGGTTTTTCGGGTTATCAAACGAAAAGATAAATTTTATTTGGCTCAACTTGGGTTGCAAAGGGATAATTTTTCACAACGTTTTTATGGCTAATATTTTTGGGTAACAAATGAGGGCCTACTTCATTGTCCAAATTGCCAATCACCTTACCATATGCATCTCGAGATTAATTAAGTTTAGAGATATATTTAGCACGAATTTCGAGACAACATTTCACACATTTCCCATAACCGATCAAAACAAAGGATTGAGATCATCAACGACTTATTAAAACGCTGAAAAGAACTTTGAGCTAATCATAAACTTAGATTGATTTAAAAACTCATAAAAAATTGAAAGGCTCGAAATCTCACCGGGTTTGATCAATCTCCACACTTATTCATTAAGTCGTCAATTTTCTTTCAATTTCCATCTTCGGTCAATTTTGGCTTAGTGCAATTGAGAATTTTACAATTTGAGACTTTAAATAGAACAAATGTGATATTTTTGAAAAGTTTAAATTCTAATTTTTATTTATTTTGAACAAAAATATTTTTGGCTTTTTCTTCAATTTTTTTTTTTAAATACACATATATATGAATATAAGCGAAGTTTTATGAATACGCACCTGTCATCCCCCCTAACTCAATGATTTGCATTGTCCTCAATCAAATGGATAAGAGAAATAAGGAAGACAACATGAAGAGGGCGATAAATAAAACAAGCAAATTATTAAATAGCAACAAGACACTATATAACACTTATACATGACTCAAAAATACAACAAAAATCACCCCATACGCGTCGGGGGTGCGACGACCTCTCATCTCTCTCTACAAATCACCCGACCCCTTGCACGGGGTACGATGCTCTCCTCGTCTCTCCCGTCTTACCATCATAAGTGAATAGACGGAACAAATTGGGCCCATGCCGATAGATAAAGGAAAGACCGGGAGATGCATTATGATTAACCGGAAAAGGATCCTCTTGTTGCGTAGCACGTGGGTTGGTTTCTAAGTCGGACGAGATTGGAGTCGTATCTTCAAGTACCTCCGAAGACTCAAATGGTATGGGTGGAGGTTTGTTAAGGAGAAATGCATCAATGCTGTTGTCCCACTCACTTTCGTCTAAATGACGAAATGAGGCCCAGAAAGATTGGACTTCAACATTTAGGCTTTCATCCACCTGTCCGAACTCCCTCTCAAACTCTGCTAAGCTCAACTCCTCTAGCGCACGCTCTTGCTTGATGTCCTCAACCTGCCTTTCGTGCTCACTCGCCGAATGGTAGGGTGGTGTGGGTGGGTTGATAGAGCCTCTCCCGACACACTCTAAATCGCCTCTTTCACTCTTGTTCATGGGCTCACTCGTGCTCTCGAATGCATTAACTAAACATACCTCCCCTACCCGTCTCTCGATGTTGTAACCACTCCACTCACTGGGCGCAACACAACCTTCCCCTAATGGCTCTCCCTTGTAAGTTCTTTCTTGCTCGTGTGCTTCCCCCAAAAAATCCAACCCCCGCGGTTCCTCTTCATCATCCTCTCTCTTGGAATTATTAAAGATATTTGTGTCGAGGGTCATGTTCCCGAAAGTTAATTGCATACGCCCACTTCGGGTATTGATAAGAGCATTAGCAGTAGCTAAAAATGGACGGCCAAAGATAACGGGAACATGATTACTTGGGAGAACGGAGGGTTCTTCGTCCCAAAAGACAAAATCCACCGGGAAGTAGAAAGTGTCTATTTGAACAATCACATCCTCAACAATTCCCCGAGGAAACTTCACAGAACGATCCGCGAGCTGGAGAGTCATTTTTGTGGTCTTAAGGGCCCCCAGTTCCAGTTTCGTATAGATGGAATAGGGCATAATGCTAACACTCACCCCGAGATCTATTAGAGCTCTCTCAATTCGGTTCTTCCCCATGATACAAGAAATAGTGGGTGCACCCGGATCTTTATATTTTAATGGAAATTCACTCGACAAGACTGCGCTGACATTTTGGGCCAAAAAGACGTTCTGGTTTACCTTTAGCTTGCGTTTCACCGTGAGTAAGTCTTTAATAAACTTAGCATACGCGGGAATTTTCTGTATAGTCTCAAGAAAAGGTAAATTGACTTTTACTTGCTTAAGGACTTCCAGAACTTCATCACGGGAGGTCGTTTTGGAGTGAGAGACCAATCGTTGAGGGTATGGGGCAGCGGTGGGGGTGATGGCCTTGGGTCCACTAGTGTTTTCCTCCTCCTCACTCTCAATTAAAGGGGCATCTTCGGCCTCTTTTGTGCCGGGCGAAACCTCTTTATCTTTAGATGCATAGCGTGAGGGAGGTCACATATCAACTACTCTCCCACTACGGAGAGTGGTAATAGCGCTACATTGCTCTCGATGGTCGAGGGATGTAGTGCCAATACTGGTTTGTCCTTGGGGAGGGGGTCTTTGTCCTTGAGCTGGGAATTTACCTTTCTCCTGAGTATTCACTGCAGATTGCAACCTAGAGATGCTAGTACGCATTTCAGCGAACATTCGATCATACTTAGCAGTGCTCTCCTTTTGGGATTGAATGAGGTGATTTATGTTGTCTTCAAGAGATCGCCTCGGAGGGGTAACATACTGACCAGGAGGTGGTGTCTGCAAAGGAGGTTGCATTGGAGGAGCCATATGCTGAAATTGAGGAGGGGTTTGTGGCAAAGTCACATGTGGATGAGGCACCATCCCCCCTTGTGGTTTTCCATAGTTGAAACCAGGATGATTCCTCCAAGATTGATTATATGCATTCCCTTGAGGTGCATTAAAATTTTCACGAAACCCTCCTATCGCCTCTACTTGCTCAGTGTACATTGCCTTGTAAGCAGGGATGGTAGGACATCCTTCGGTAGAATGACCAGTAGCACAAATGGCACACACTTTCTCCTTTCCTGTTTGCACGGGTCCAGACACATCTCTCAATCGCATATCTAGCATATCTCTGAAATTTTTCTCCAATTGGTCAAATTTTCGATCCAACAAAGTGTCCTTGTCCAAGTGATAAATACCGGACGCAGCAGGCAAGTTGGACACTTGTTGATTTCTATTTTGACTATTGGGATCAGAAGTATCCCATGCTTGGGTAGTTTCTGCCACACATTTCAAATGAGCCTCAGCATCGCTCGTACTTAACTCCCAAAAAGGTCTCTCACACATGGTTTGAACAAGTTGTTTAGACGCTACAGTAAGGCCTTGATGGAAAAATGAAATCAGATGATGAGGTTCAAAACCATGATGGGGGCACGCATTAACTAACTCCTGATATCTCTCCCAACACTTATCAAAAGCCTCATTCTCATTTTAACGAAAAGCTTGGATTTGGGCTTTAACAGAATTGGTTTTGTGTTGTGGAAATTTTTTTGAGATAAACTTGTTTTGCATATCTCTCCAGGATAAAACAGAATTTGGGGGAAAGGACCATAACCAAGTTTTAGCTTTATCCTTTAAGGAAAAAGGAAAGAGCTTCAACCGGATTACCTCTTGTGGACAAGCTTGGTCTCCAAATGTCTCACACGTATCTTCGAATTCTCGAATATGGAGATATGGTTTTTCCGAATCCATCCCATGAAATGTAGGAAGAATTTGGATCATTCCATTCCAAAAGTGGAACTGCCCGGCATTATACGGGAGTAAAATGCAACCAGGGGTAACAGTTCTCTCCGTAAATAAAAGATCTTTCATGGGAAGATAGGGTATCTCATCCTCTCCAGCACCAACACCGACACTACCATGATCCGACATATCTCTACCGAAAGGTTCAGAATTCTCACTCAGGGTTTGACTCAAAGAACGACTTGTGATGGAATTATTAGGCGAAGGAGGTGGAACCCAAAAATGAGGAGACTCAGAATTTTCAGAACTGGCTTCGGCAATAGGATTTTCGTGAACTTGGGTGGGAGATAAATTCTGCATATAAGCACATAAGAGATGAAATTAATTTTTTTTTTTTTTTTGAAATCACTTGTAGATAAAAATAACTTTCTTGAAAATTTAACAATTTCAATCCCCGGCAACGGCGCCAAAAACTTGACGCAACTTAAAATTTGTCTCAAAAGTGCGTCCACTCTAGGCTCAAGTGCAAGCCTGTCGCTCAAGTAGTAACCCGGTAAATCGGGATCGTATCCACAGGGATCGAGATTGCCAAATAATAATCAGAAAAATTATTAAATCTTAAAATGATTTCTCAAAAGAAACAAAAAGGTGATTAAAGATTGGGAAAATTTCTAATGAACTAAAAACTTTACTTAAGAGAAACAGACTGAAATTTGCAAATAGATTTAGATCTGACAAATGGAAGAAAATAGGGTAGGGTACAATCCCTCAATCCTTAACAAATTACCTTATAGAATACTAGAATTGTAAATTAAAATTATTGACTAGATCCGGTCTTTATAAATTCTAAGCATTACATATATGAGGGATCTAGCCCGCATCATATGAAATCAAAGATAGATATAAAGCGGTGAATGATAAATCATACTCGCAAAGCTTTCTTAAACATCTCAAGTACCTAGGGCAAGAGAGATTAAAAGATTGACAATGTTTGTATGATTTTCTTTCACGATTCAATCAATATTTTAATTTAACCTCTATTTTCTACATAAATAATTTGCCTTGGATTGAGTTCATGTACCCCAACCCTTGGGAATTTAGCTACTCATGATTTTTTTTGGGAAAACAATTTCATAACAATGCATATAATTGTAGATCTAAGAAATATGGTAAAAACAAAAATTACAAAACAAGAAAAGATGATTAAATAAAAATTGAGATTAAATAAGAGAAGGGAATTTGATACTTGAATTGAATTGAAGAATTGATACTTGAAATCTTCACTAGATGAACTTGAATCTTCAAACATACAAACTAGGGCTTTTCTAAGAGTATGAAAAACTAAAAAGGATTTCTAAAAAAAATGAATTTCTCTCTCTAATTTTGAGTCCCCCTCTCTAGAATTCAACTCCCTTTTGAAAATGAGGTAGAGCTTGGTATTTTGTAGCACCAAGTTGCATGAATTTGGCATCAAATTTCGCTTGTGGCACAAGTTTTCCAAGAGTTGCACTGCATTAAATGCATAATTAATTACACAAATCCGCACATCCAGACTCTTTATTATCACGCAACTTCAAAACATCGTAACTTCTTCACCGTAGCTCGGATTGAGGTGCCGTTTTTTCCAGTATTCTTGTAATTTAGAGCTCTTCAACTTTCTAGTTGGACCCACCTTCGGACTAAGGCTGAAAAATTACGAAAATGCCCTTCAACTCTCCATTTCTTGGTTTCTTTCACTGTTTTGAGTTCTCCTTCGCACTAACTTGCATGAAATACCTGTAAAACACATGAGAAATACACAAAACACGAAATACTTGCCAAAAAAGGTTAGTTGCATAAATAAGAGACAAATCCAAGCTAGATACACTGCACGGGATCATAAAAATACCGCAATTAAGGGGATAAATGTGAAGAATATATGCCTAATCATCCAACGTCTTGAAGAGAAGATATGGGACCTCATAAAAAGTAGAGACCCACTACAAAGAGGTTTCTCAAAGGGATCTCCATTCGTGGCCAGGATAGTGAGCTTCCTAACCACTACCAAGTTCAAACCACCTACGGTGTCTCCCAAGTATGATGGTAGCACCAACCCTATACATCATATCGAGATAACCCTGTCTTTGGCTGACATTTATTCAGTCCCAAATGAGATGAAGTGACGGGCCTTCTTCGGAACTTTGACAGGAGCTGCACACATCTGGTTTACCTCTCTTCAAAAGAACTCGATTAAGAACTTTAAGGGCTTGGCTGAATGTTTCATTCACAATTTCTATTTTGGGGTAAGACCTCAAAGAAGACCACCCATTTTTTGTATGTCAAGCAAGGCAAGAATGAGAGCCTAAGAGACTACATTGCTAGATTCAACAATGAGAAATTGAAGGTTGAAGACTATGAAGAGAATATAGCCATGATGGCCCTCATTGGAGGACTCCATAAGGGAAAGTTGCTACGAAAGCTTCAGAAAGACCCTCCCAAGTCTATGGCAGAGCTATTCGTAACTGCAGGAAAGGTCATGAATGCCGAAGATGCTGTGGCCGTGAAGTATGAGGATGAGAATGGAAGTAGCAGCGGGAAGTTCGAAAGAAAGAAAGATGGAAAAAAAGGGTCTGCAGATGACTAGTTTGCACATTATACTCCTCTAACTGTGAGCTGCGAACACATCCTCAATGAGATCAAGAATGACCGGTGTGTGAGATGGCTAAAGAAATTGAAGGCCCCCCTCATAAGAGGAATAAGAACTTATGGTACGAATTCCACCATGACCACGACCATGTGATAGATAGGTACTTCACTTTGAGGGATGAAATAGATAAAATGTTAAAGTTCGAAAAGCTAAGGAAGTATGTCGATGGTAAGGCTCCCAAGAGGGGAAGATATGACCCTAAAAAGAAGAGAAACGACAGATGTCGAGACGGTACCCCAGCGAGAAGAGACAATGACTTAGATGGGGATGATGAGGATGATCCAGACCTCCCACCAAAATACGACAATGCCCCTGAGAAGAGGGTTGGAATGATCTCCTTCGGTGTTAACACAATATGTGGAGGACTAGCAGGGGGTGTCTCTAAAGTAGCCAACCGTAAAGCTCATGTAGCGGAGGCTAGGTCAGTAACCAAAGTAGAGGTGGTGAATCTGGAATCTTCAGAGGCTAAGCAGAAGAGAAAGAAGGTGGACATGGACACTCTCATAGTTGGGTTTTCTTGGCTTGATTTCGAAGGTATCTTAGCTCCGCGTGATGGCCCTTTCATAATAATAACAAGAGTGCATGGATGTGAGGTACAGAGAATCCTCTTAGATGGAGGAAGCTCCGCAGATGTTATGTTCTGGCCCTGCTTCAAGATCCTAGGCCTCAGCAGAGTAAGACTAGTACCCTATCATCATCCGTTGATGGGTTTCAGTGGTGAAAAGGTCCATCCTTTGGGCATGTATGAGATGGATGTACGAATGGGAGACGAGTGGCCTAAGAGGTTGACCAGGAAGATTAATTTTTTTGTTATGGATGAAAACATCTTCTCGACTTATAACATCAACATAGGAAGAGTAGCCCTTAAGGAGTTTCAGGCCGTGTCGTCAACGGTCCACCAAATGCTAAAATTCTCGACCCCCTATGGGGTAGGGGAAGTGCAGGGTGACCGGACCATAGCAAGAGAATGCTACTTCAACTCAGTCGAAGAGCAAGAGGCCCATACGAGGGTAACTACCACATATAACATTGACACACTTGATCCTAGGGACGAAACAAAATTGAAGAAAGGAGAGGCCGCGGAAGAGGTAGAATCCATCGTCCTCAACGAGGACGAATCAGAAAAAATCATCCAAATCGACAAGGCCTTAAAACCGGAGATCAAAGAAGAGCTGACAAAGCTTTTGAAGTAAAGGCAGAGTGTCTTCGCTTGGAGCCACACAGACATGCCTGACATCGACTCGGAGGTTATGTGCCACAAACTCAACGTGGCAGAAGATGCCCAGCCATACAAATAAAGACAAATAGTTTACTCCAGGGAAAAGTATGACATCATCAGGGAAGAGGTCAGAAAGTTGGAAGAGGCAGAATTTATCAGAGAGGTCATATACCCAGAGTGGTTGTCAAACACCGTCATTATGCCCAAAGCCAACGAAAAATGGAGGATTTGCGTAGACTTCACCGACCTGAACAAGGCTTGCCCTAAAGACAACTATCCCTTACCTCGAATTGATCGAATGGTAGATGCCACGATAGGGTATGAGCTTATGAGCTTCATGGATGCGTATTTAGGCTATAACCAAATCTTCATGGATACTAAAGACTCGGAGAAGGCAACCTTCATCACAAACAAGGGGACCTATTGCTATAAGGTCATACCCTTCGGCTTGAAGAATACAGGGGCAACATATCAACGCCTCGTAAATAAGATGTTCGAAGATCAAATTGGCAAGACCAAGGAGGTATATGTAGATGATATGTTGACAAAGAGCTTGAAGGCCTGCACCCATATAGCAGACTTAGAGAGAACTTTTGACACCACGGACTCATACAGGATGAAGCTTAATCCTGCCAAGTGTGTCTTCAGAGTAGGAGATGGAAAATTCCTTGGATTTATCATCAATCAGAGGGGGATAGAGGCCAATCCTAAAAAGATCAAGGCTTTACTTGATATGAAGACACCGAGAAGCATAAAAGATGTTCATAGGCTCACCGAAAGAGTTAGAGCACTCAACAGGTTTGTTTCCAGAGCTACAGACAAGTGTCTTCCGTTCTTTAAAGTGCTTAAAAAGGCCTTCGAATGGGATGAAGAGTGTGACGAGGCCTTTAAATAGCTTAAATCTTACCTCGAATCACCACTGCTCTTATCTCGGTCCATTTTGGGAGAGAAGTTGTATGTCTATCTAGCAGTTTCAGAGTCAACTATAAGCATGGTCGTAATACAAGAAGATGATGGGGTATAAAGGCCTGTATACTTTAATAGTAAGGCCCTTCAGGGGTCTAAACAAAACTATCCTCGAATGGAGAAGTTGGCCTACGCTTTAATACACGCTTCTAGGAAGATGAAACCTTATTTCCAATCCCACTCTATGGTCATCCTCACTTACTCCCCACTAAGGCAAGTCCTCCACAAGCCTGAGAAGTCAGGCAGATTGATGACATGGGCCATCAAGTTAGGAGAGTATGACCTTGCCTATAAACCTAGGGTGTCCATTAAAGGGTAGGTGCTCACGAACTTTATTGCTGAGTTCACATGGGGAGAGGCTGATATTGAGAATAATCCAGAGTTTGAATAGGGATCAAACAATGATATCTTTTGAGACCCGGAAGAAGTTGTGTTCAGTAGGGACAAAAGCAGAATAGCTGAAAATAAGGAAGACAGGTACCTATTCAAGCAAGAAACCTTGTCAGAGGGGATTTTCTCTTCAAATGAAGATGTCTGGAAACTTTATGTTGATGGGTCTTCTTATGAAAGTGGAAATGGTACAGGGCTGATACTGTCAGCTTCGGATGGTACTGACGTTGAATATGCGCTAAGGTTCAACTTCAAGGCATTGAATAACGAGTCAGAATATGAGGCCTTGATAGCAGGCCTCTCCTTGGAAAAATCCCTTAGAGTTGGTCGACTCCTACTTCATAGTGACTCGAGGTTGGTTGTCAACTAAGTCCTTGGAGTATATGAGGCCAAGGATGAAAGGATGATCAAATACCTGAAGAGGGTAAGAATGATGCTAGAAGGCTTCGAAGAGGTGAAGATGAAGAGGGTACCTAGAAGAAATAACAGCCATGCAGATGCACTAATAAGGTTGGCTTCAACGATAAGGACAAGCATCAGAAGGACACAATAGCATATGTGAATGAAATCTCGGATCTTTAAACTCTAAGGATGTTTTTAGTCTTTGAAAACCTTAGAAAACTTGTATAGAAAACGTACTGTTTGTAAACTATTTTTTTTGTTCTGAAACTTATGAAATTCTGATAGAAACATACCTTATATAGAAAAGTTGAGGCGGCACATCATTCGAACAAAAACTGCATGTCGCTCGAACAAAATGCACATGTCTCCCGAACGACATTGGCATCTCGCTTGAACGACTTGCAAAGTTGTTTGAACCACTGAAAATAAGAGTTTGTGAAATACACAACTCTAAACGATCTTTATCTCAAAATATACGAACTTTCAATATTTTAAAACACTTTTTAACATTTTAAAAACATTTATTTAAAAATAACATCCTAAAATATTTTTTGAGTCCCATTAACATTACGCATTCATACCTGAGCGATCTTGAAATGCAATGAAGACGTGAAACGAGGACCAATAAAATCTCGGCATGATTTATTTTTGAAGCTTGGCCGCAATGTCTTCAATAAACTGTATGTCATAGACTGTGTGGGACAGTGACAATAAAAAATCTATATAAGACTCAAAAACATTTGTTTTTTTCGAGAATAGGTAAAAAAACATACAAGGGACTCAATTGAAAATTTTGTCCTTACAACAAGGCCTTAGACCTCATTCACTATTTTTCTCAACTCTCCTATTGTTTTTTTATAGGTCATGCTTTGGATGACCCGCTTTGTGAAGTTATGACCATTCAACTCTTCAAAGACACTCATCCCATTCGTTAAGCCCTAATATCCTCAAGTCTTGTCCTTTTTTTATGAGGAGGTTAAGACAACATGATGCTTATTTTAGAGACCATGACCATTGGTTGGACATCTAATCTTATCTTTTTACAAAAGAAAATTATGCTCTGGATAGTTGGATGAAATTTTCCTCATTATACATTCGTTAGGAGGGCATCGCTGAGGATCGTGGACTTGATTGTCTTTCCCATCCAGAGATCATTTTTCTAATTGCTTTATAGTATAAGGCCACACCAGATTTAGTTCAAAGTTTTTGATATGTTGACCCTCTATTTTTGAAGATGGCTCAAGATCTTGTATACTTGAAATTTTAGAAAGAGAAAATACTTAGAAGTGAATGATATTGCATACTTAGAATAAGAGCAAGAGCGAATTCTTTCTCTTTTTAAATGTTTATTGATGGTTTTGGATCAAACTAATTGTGTTATTGAATTTTTATTTCCTGATTTTTTTTGGCACTTAAATCTCTCTTTAACTAATTTTTATTACCCTGGTATCTAATTTTAATTCAACCATTTGGTAAGTAATTGTATCACAAACAAATTTGGTATAAAATGTATTCACAACAATTTTACACTTTTTATCCTTAAAATATTCAAATTCTAGAACCCTTTTGTGTGCATGTCTTTTTATTGGCAGTGGCCCTACCAAATCTCACAACACGTGTGGAAGTGTCCAAATTGTGACTTTGAGATTAATTCAAACATGGATAACTTCTTATATTTTCCTTTCAAACAATGTGCCTGCTTTTCTTGGAACTCTCACCATTTTATTTTATTTTATTTTATGGGTCATTAATAGAGCACAAATCTAATCATGAGGACATTTGGATTAATATAGTCACCAAAAGTACCACTTGCCTCTCTACTTACCCATAACTCTACTTTTTGGAAGGAACGTGCTCATGGACAAGTGTCAACTTTTGTCTTGGAGTTTTTGAATTTTAAATTGTTCCCTTTTAGCTATTTAAGCTTATTTTAGTGCACAATCCTCTTTTATCCTTTTTTTTCTCTTTTCAAACAGATTCTAACCTCAAACCTACTCGTTTTTTCTTTAATCTTTCACCATCAATGGCGTTTAACTCTTAAGAGGTCAGTGAGTACCTTTGTTCAATGAAATCATCAATTGGTTTACAAATAAAACCTTTATTGTTGTTAGGAACATTATTTGTCCCATTAATCTTCATGTAAGGAATCACTCACTACTCTTGGTCCATATTTTACACAAGATCTTCCATTGCCCGTGTCTCCTTACTATCCCATGTTTGGGTACTGTACTCTTCATATCTAAAAACTTGTTGAACTCTAAGTGCCCCTTACATTCAATTTTAGGGTTTGTCCCGAAACATTGGATGATGACTGACTCAAATGGGTGAATAGGACGGTGGATCTTAAAGAATCAAACATGGAGACTTCTGACATTTTTTACACTATTAAACTTAAGTTATTGGACATTGAGATTGTAGGAAGTGAGTTCTTGAGATTATGTTATAATAAAGGGAGGCGTAACCCTCTATCAAGATGGTAACTATGGCCTTAGAACAGTTAATGACAATGACAATCTCTAGTCTCAACCCAACACATTCAACACATAAAAGTCATGTATTAAATATATTATTTTGACATAAAATGCTACAATGATTGAACGACAATAGTTAGTAAGAGAACTCCAACAGCTAACTTGGTCGGAGGGAGCGAGCACAAGCACCTTTGAGGCATTAAAGGCAAGGCAGTAACCTTAAATAATAATGCAATAAATGAAGTGGATCTCTCAATAAATGTTCTCGCAATAAACTCTCTTATATGGGAATATTTCTGTAGGAGTTCTAGGATAGAAAAGTGCAATGCTCTGTATAGTGTAATGTTAGAGGTATTTATAGAAGGGAGAGAGTCCTAACAGGGTCCCTCTTGTAATTAATACCTCTATATCTCTTATTGGCACAAACAGACCTCTGCATTTAATGCCAGAGATATTGCATTAAATGAGGTAGATATGATATTTTTTGTGGGAACACTATTTAGATTCTCAGAGTTGTGAAATTCTTACAAAGAACGTGATGTTCCAGCTATGAACTTACCATCCTAGGAATATCTCTACTTGAGTACTGCTTTATCGAGTTCCTGAATTACAGACATGATGATGTCAAAGAGTTGGTAAATAGTGATCTGCAAAAGGTGTGCTGTCACATCACTAAAAAAGGTAGTTCATCAAAGGAAAGGTTGCTCGAGACACAAGTCACTCGAGCAACTTGAAATCTAAATGTGAGCGCAACACTGGTCAAAAGGTAGTTCATCAAATAAAAGGTTCCTCGAGTTGCAAGTCACTCAAGAAACTTTGTAATATCCTTGTGAATGCAACAAGTTCATTTCTGATTAACTATTTAGGTCTGGAGCCCCTCGAGTGGGTTCCCATAGATAGTGCCTTGAGGTACTACTAAGCTAAGTTGTGTATAAACTAAGATTTTGCCTAGGTGCTTAAAAGGGGTTGGTCTATTCCAACGTTTCCTTGTGCCCAACCCTCCAAACCAAATCCCTATGAGATTCCCAACATAAGGTTGTTCGGTAGAGCATGTAAGCTCTCCCATGCACTGCTGGACATGGTCCCTTGAGGATACCGAGCAGCCTCAAGGTTTTTACAAAGTAAACTTTACATAATTCTGAGAGAACAAAAGTATGAGTACATCAAAGTTTCCTAGTACAAGTTTGTGTTTTTATAGTATTTGCTACCTGGCATTGATCATTATGTGATGTCTTTCGATCATATTCATCTTTATGCAAGCGAGCATCCCTAATCCTTATTGTGCAGTGTTGATGTTGCTTTAATCAACTTGGAGTCTGGACCTCCCTCTCCATTTTCCCCTTCATAAAGATATTTGTTTATTTGAAGAAATATCTGTACAAAAAAGATAAAGCCCTGAATCAACATCCTATCTCGCTTTGATCTACGCACACTTGTTATAGAAAAATCATTTTCACATTGGTATATCTGCACAAATTATATACAACGGAGTTGAAAGCATGGAGACAAGGCTCAATTTATTTGGAGATTATTCTTTCTCGTATGGAATTATGCCTTGAGTGATTGCTCTCTCCTTTTGGGGAATTAGAATGGTTTTAAAATAAAATTTCTGCAAAAACTATTTATTCACCATGTGTAAAAGGGTGTAGAGTTTCGCTCCTAAATGTCTCTTAAATTTCCCCCAAAAGATAATTATTACTACATTCCTTTATTTTAAATGCATCTGACAGGCTTATCCCCAGTCGTGAATACAATAATTGATTGTCCGCACGTGTAAGCCACGTGAACCACTTAATTCGAAAGAAATCTAAGTGTAATGATTGATTTCCCACGCATGTCTTTTCATACCAACCACACATTCTTTTCAAAAATGACACGACCCCTAGAAAAAGGGTTTCCTCTAATTCACAAATCTCTTTTACCATTGTGTATTTTGAGCGAAGCGTTTCCTTTTATTTGGGAGAGCATACATTACTCTTTGATTCCCACCCTTCTTCTTTTATCTCTCTACCTGATTTCATGTCTCCCATTATGAAGAGAACTCCCTCCATTGCTAGTGCTACTACCAGAGAAACTTCCTCCGACCTTGTTGATCGCCATGTACAGTGGGCAAAATACCGCTATGCCCTTTACTTTGGCACCGTTGGAAAATTTTGGGAGTTCGCTAATGCCTTTATCGGTTCACTTGTGTGTAAGTCTAAAAATTTGAAGTTTTTGGTTGGTAAAGATGACATCATTGAGAATTATGCCTACGTCCCTGGTTCCACCATTACCCGATTTAGGATTGAGAGGGGGGATTATCCCTACTCTAATGTTGAGTTTGAGTCTGCTAGGGGATCCTGTGAGGGGCTAGGTGCGTGGACTGATTACATCCATGACAAGTACTCTAGGGAGTTACTGAATGTTGGTTTATCTTCTACCAATTAGTTTGGCAATGTAACTCTAGTAAGAAATAAAAATACTCTGCGAACCCTAGTTTCTCATTGAAGTCACAGGACCCATACTTTTGTTATTGCCTGGGGTGAATTTATGATCATCTTAGAGGATGTGTGTAAACTCTTAGGGATGGGGTGGCTAGAACTGTTACATATTTTGAGAAAGCCATCTCAAAAGAGGAATGAGCTATGTACAAGGAGCTGAGTAGTGTATTGAAGAAGTTTATGAAGACCTATAATAAATGCACTTGTTCAGAGATCAAAAGGTATTTCTTTTATATGGAATATAGGGAAAGTGACCTCGTTTGTGAGCAGGCTAAAAAAAAGAACCCCAAGGGTAAGAACGTCATGGAAATGCCCCCCACTGGAGAAGGGTATGGGAGCCGTGTTGAACTGAATGGGTACATTTGTAATGTCCTCTCCAGGTTTTATTTACTTGGTAAGCCACATGATTGTCCCCGTAAGGACCTCATAAACTTAGTTGTTCACCTTGCTTCTGGGGTCAAACTCCCCTTGGCTGCTATAACCCTTGGTTCCCTATACACTTGGTTGGAGAGGGTCCAAACAAATTCTACTCGGTCTCTTGGCCGTTTTGATGTGTCAAACTATGCCAATCATATACTTCTGACATCCTTTATCTATTCTCAATCTCCTAAGTATTCCCCAAACCCCTTACTTCCTACTTCTCATGATGTCAAAGTGCTTCGAATACTCTCCTGAAATCACAAACAATCCAAGAAGTTGTTCTATTCTTTTATCGATAATGTGAAACGTTTTAACTTCCGCCCTTACTCTGTTACTGATCAATTATTTACTATCTCCTTTTTTGATGATACTCCTCTCCCAGTCCAGGTAGTTGGGCCATCTTTTTCTCTGAATTTTTCTTCGTACGATGTTCTGTTGGTTCTTACCCCTCGTACCTCCCTTCATGTACTGAATGGTCAAACTACTGCACGACCTACTCACCCCATCGAATAATGTTGTAGTTTGGGTTTTATCAAGGGGTGACCCTCCTCAACCATAATACCACCGAAAGACCAATCAATTTTTCAAAAGCATGCAAATATTTTTTGATCGAGACGGTAACCATTATTTTTACCCAGTTGAAAAGTCTCATTATTATCGCCCATCGTACACGAGGAAGTAGATCTGCCGAGTACCTTAACATATTTTGGCCTAACACCCTCGGTCGTTTTCTAAGGTTATTAAGAGAGAGCCTATTTACCCAGCTGTTGAGCGCTTCCCCCTTCTGAGTTGGGATTGCGAACTTGCACAGTCAACCCAAACCAATTTCCTCTTAGTGATACCAATAGTACCACCCCCATGGTACTTCCTCCTCTGGCACCTCTCAGCGAAGCCATCATGAAGAATAATAACGGGGAATTAAGTTCCCAGCAATTTAAGGAGGTTGTAGATCCCCTACCTCTTCTCATCCTACCGTTGAGGAGGATACTCCCGTTGATATCTCCAGTGTGGCGGTGGCCACGGCGAGGAAGAGAAATCCTAACAAAAGGAGAAAAGTTACCACCTCTAGTTACTCTGAACCCTCTCAATCTCCCTCCTCTTCGAATCCATAATTTGTTGATCAGTGTACTGAGCTTTTGGATAACCCGTTGAAGCAATTTGATAAAGGGTCTACAGACGCCTAGTCTATTTTGGCCAAGTAAATGACTAAACGAGGCATCTCCTTTATGCCTCCTGCCCCTATTATTGGTCGTAAGAGGACGAGGTCTGGCCCCAAAGTCTAACTTCCTCCTAAGGATTTTGAGGATACGTTCCTTCCAAAAAATGGAAAGAGGTGAAAGAAGGGGAAGAGGAGTAGGAATAAGAAGAGGACGAGGAGGAGTTTCCTTTGATGCGACCTTTTCGCAGGCTATGCCTGATGTACTCAGCTAAAAAACCTGGTTCCATCCCCATGGACTATACTATTCTAGGTGATTATAATAAGGACCCTCAACAAGAGAACTCCAAAGCCACCCTTATAATGAGAATCTTTCTTCCCACCACACCCCTAGTATGGATCTTCATTCCTCATCCCCTTATTATGAAGGTAAGATACCCCTTATTTTAGAGAGTAATCCCCATTTGGCTGTTATTTCTCAGGCTAAAAAGATGGGTGAAGTTGCCTCCACAGCACCTGCTAGTCCCATACCTTTGGTAAGTGTTTACTAAGTTTCTTGTACGTTGTGTATTCTATTCATGTGTACATTACGGTTGCCCCTATTAGAGAAGCTGGCCCTAACCCTTGTAGGGACATTGTGAGTGTTCCTTTAGGAGTCAACATTAGTGAACAACTAATGTTTATGTATTCTATACTGGAGGGGAAATTAGCCAATTTTGAGGAGGGGACAACGAAAGCAGGTATCAAGCATTTTAAGCAGGCTGCCATTGCCCCCACTGAGGTTTCTCATGAGCCGGTAGTTATTAAAGAGGCATTCATACTCTCCATTCTCTTTCTTCAGACCATCTTTTTAAATAATTTTTCTTGTCGAGTATCACTGGGACTCTTTGAAGCCACAAAAGTTTACCTAGTCGAGTAAGAATATTGGTGCTTTAGGCAAATTGTGGCTCAAGATGCCCAGTCTTACTTAGTCAAGCAACCGTAAAGGTGCTTTAAGTAAAACTGGGACTTTTAAAGTGACAACAGTTTACCTATTCGAGCAACCATTTAGGTTCTTTAGGCAAACTGAGGTTTAAGATGCCCAGTCTTACTTAGTCGACCAACTATAAAGGTGCTTTAAGTAAAACTGGGAATTTTGAAGCGATAACAGTTTACCTAGTCGAGCAACCTTAAAGGTGTTTTAGGCAAAATGAGGCTTAAGATTCCTTGTTTTACTTAGTTAAGCAACCGTAAAGGTGCTTTAAGTAAAATAGGGACTTTTAAAGCGACAACAGTTTACCTAGTAGAGTGACCATATAGGTGCTTTGTGCAAACTGAAGCTTAAGATGCCCTGTTTTACTTAGTCGAGCAACCATAAAGATGCTTTAGGTAAAACTTGGACTTTTGAAGTGATAATAGTTTATCTAGTCGAGCAACCCTATAGGTGCTTTAGATAAACTAAGGCTTAAGATGCCTAGTCTTACTTAGTCGAGTAACCATAAAGGTGGTTTAAATAAAACTGGGACTTTTGAAGCGATAACAGTTTATCTAGTTGAGCAATCATATAGGTGCTTAGGCAAATTGAGGCTTAAGTCTTGTCTTGCTTTATTCAACGTTTTCTCAGGTTGAGGATATCTAGACACGGGATTTAAGTGGTGTTGTTGCGGTTATCGAGTAAGTTCCTACCAAGAATGTTCCTCCAGAGTTAGTTGGAAACTTTGCTTGACCTACTACTATTCCTCAGGTTTCCCAAGTCGTGGAGGGAGGGGAACGAGATACAACTCATGTACTGCAAGAAGATGACAGGGCCTCTGACTCTATATTTCCATCTTCTAGTATAGTGCCTTCAATGTTCATCCTCCAGACTTGGATCCTTTTGATATTATGAAGCGTTCTTTGAAGTATTTTTCCCATATCATAACTCTTCCTTGTAGTGACCTCATCGAGCGACTGGTGGAACATCATCCATCCACTTTTACAGTTCGTTTTATCCAAGCCATTGTTGTTATGATGGCTTGAAGATTGTTGGGATTTTCCACTATGTTGGTTTATAAGATTCATTCCCATCTAACTTCTTTAAGTCTCAAGAAGATTAAAGAAATACTGGGACAAATCAATATCCTTATGGGCGAAGGTTTTGCGCTGAAATGGCTGGTTGATCTGCTAAAATCCTTCAAGAAAGCTGACTTGCTTGATTATTTTGCTAAAATCTAGGCCACTAACCGTTCATAGAGTGCCATAGCCGAAAAGATGGCCACTTTGGATTCTAAAATTATGAAGGTTGGGTAGCAGGTTGTTATTACCAAGTAGTCGTTGACTAAGGATAAGTACAAAATGGAAGAACTTTAGCAGGAGATGAATAGCTACCATCAAGAGATGGCCGTCTTGTCTAACGATGAGATTTCTTTAGCCTCTATATTATCTAAGCACCACATTCGGATTTTGGACTCTTCAAGTTTGTGGCTCATTTTAGACGACCCTAGTGATTACTACGGGAACTCATGAGTCATAGATAGCAATGGAACCACGTATTTCCCCCTCTATTTTTACGTATCTCGAGGTGATAGATCCTCAATTTTGTATTAATTTAGTTTATCATTGTGTTCTTAAAAAAATTGAATTGTTCTTGCTTTCATGCGAATTATTTCGATGTTATGAAAACAAACTACTTTGTTAAATTAGCATCATCCTCATCCATACGACTTTAAAGATAAAAGAAACAAACCAAAAGTAATTTAATAAGTTGTGAGAACATGCTCTCTTTTCAACTTACCCGTGCATACAGTTTACGATCAAAAGGAAAACATGGTAAGACAATTTTTCACTTATACAAAATAAAATTTGAGCTATTTGTTATTAAGTTTGAAAGTTTCCTCGTCTTCAATCTCCGATATTTCGTAATATCCTAAATCGTGGGGCTTTCGAACAACATACGACCCTTCCAAATTTGCTTCAAACTTAGGCAGCGAGAGTCCCCTTATATGTCTTGTACAAGCCTTTAACACTAAATTTCCTTCTTGAAATTTTCTTGACCTCCCTATTTGGTCGTACGATCCAGAAAGCTGCATTTTATACATCTCGAAATACCTTTTCACGTTGTCTCTGTGTTGTTCAAATGCTTCAAGTTGTACATGAAGACTATGGGTCATGTTATCTATCCGAGCATCCCCTGAATAAGCAATCAGTTGCCACATGTTACGTTGGTTCTGTGCGAGGTGTTCGTATCTGTGGCAAAGCTGTTTGGGGACTAGTTTGCGTGTTCACCCCTCAATGGCATATTTTTAAGCCTAAGTCTAACTATTTGAAATTTTTGATCATGTTCCCTAATCGGGTGTACCGTGACTACACAGTCAGTTTCTATGTGTTACATTGGTCCCGTGCGAGGTGTCTGTTAGTCTTACGGGGGCGTTTGGAGACTATTTTGAATTTTTACCCTCAATAACATGTTTTCAAGCCTAAGTCTAACTTTTGGTAATTTTTGGTTATGTTCTCTAATCGGGCGTCTCGTGACTACATGATCAGTTGCTACGTGTTATGTTGGTGTCATCTGAGGTGTTTGTGCCTCTTGCAGGGTTGTTTTGCATTTTCACCCCTCAATGGCATATTTTCGAGTCCAATCCTAACCATTTGCAATTTTGGTCATGTTATGTAACTGGGCGTCCCGTAACTATGCGGTCAGTTGCTGCGTGTTGCGTTGTCACATGTGAGGTATCCATAACTCTCACGAGGGCATTTAGGGCCATTTTTGTGTTTTCACTCCTCAACGGCATGTTTTCAAGCTTAAGTCTTGCTATTTGTGATCTTTGTCCATTCTTTTAACAGGATGTCCTGTGACTACGCGATCAGTTGGTACAGGTTACGTTGGTTCCGTACGTTGTGTCCGTCTCTCTTATAGGGTCGTTTGGGGGTTATTTTGCATTTTCACCCCTCAATGGCATGTTTTCAAGCCTAAATTTAACAATTTAAATTTTTTTCTCATGTTACCTAACTTGGCATCCCGTGACTACGAGATCTGTTGTTACGTGTTACATTGATCCCATGCGAGGTGTCTATGACTCTGGCGGGGGCGTTTGGGAGTTGTTTTGAGTTTTCACCCTTCAACGACATGTTTTCAAGCTTAAGTCTAACTATTTATAACTTTTGGTCATGTTCTGTAATCGGGTGTCCTGTGACTACTCAATGAGTTGCTACGTGCTACTTTGTTTCGGTGCGAGGTTTCTTACCTCTTGAGAGGTCTTTTGGGAGCTTTTTTTTATATTTTTACCCCTCAACAGCATGTTTTCAAGCCTAAGTCTAACTATTTGCAATTTTTCTCCGTGTTCTCTAACCGGGTATCCCGTAACTACGCGATAAGTTTCTACGTGTTATGTTAGTCCCTTGCGAGGTGTATGTGACTCTTGCGGGGAGTTTAGGAGTTATTTTGTATTTTTATCCTTCAACGACATGTTTTCAAGCCTATGTCTAACTACTTGCAATTCCTGGTTAAGTTCATAAATCAAACTAAATATTTGTAAATCAAAATAGACATTCATAAATCAAACTAATAGGATATAACTTAGATACAAATTGAATTGTCAAGGGACAATATAATAATAGGATACAAATTAAATTGCCAAGGATAAAATAGATTTTTGATACTAAATTTTCATATAAATTAAATAAAAGATCTTTCAAATTAGGGTTGTCATTAAGAGCAGACTAGAATACTTTAGGGTTACCACTATGAGTTAGCCAACCGGCTTCAGTTTCCTCCCCACATATGGGATATCCATAATAACCATAAATATTGCAACCTGACATAGTCCCATAAGCATAAAGGTCATGGATCACCCCCATCACCATTGCTTTACGTGTGAACTCTTCACCTTTATGAGAGTCAAATGAAGTCACGCCTTTATCGCATAACTCTTTAAGTTCTTCGATTAATGGGACTAAGAATATATCAATATCATCGCCGGGAGACTTCGGCCTGGGTATCAATAAAGATAATAACGTGAACTCCTTTCTTATGCACAATTTCGGAGGGAGACTTAAGGCGCCATGAGAACTATCCAATACCTCTGATTAGTATTTAGTTTACCAAAGGTTTAAACCCATCGGTTGATAATGCAAGACGGATATTATACGGTTCCTTTACAAATTCACGGTGTCATGCGTTTGAAATTTGCCAGATGATTGAATCAACTGTATGACGCATCAAATTCCCACCCACCTCGCATTAAGCGTTATATGTCATGGACTCTGCTATCCACGATAAAGTAAAAAATTATTTTAACCATAGACCGAGGGGAGAATACTTTAAAACCTTTTGTGCAACTTGTAAGCACGTGCGATATTTTGCAGACTTGAATTTTCGATTCTCACAAGGCACATATTTAGGCTCACTTCATAGGGAAACTTGTCCTTCTTTTCGTTCTCACTGCGGTGCAATATGTAATCATACTTGTATGCATGAACATATTGGTACTTTAAACTCAAACCCTTTAAGCTTTTTTCATGCTAGGGTAATTGTCTAGTTACGTGTTCTCTTTTAGGAGAATGTCAACCCGTTTAAGAATTTCAGTTATGCTGTTGAGCGACAAACCAAATTAACTTTTCAAATTATGTAAACCGATCATTGCGTGCAATACCAAGTGACCTTCGCAATTTTTATACAATGGTATAGCTCCATCAGTTTTCAACTGTATGTATGCTCGATCTTTGGGTAATTTGGCATCAACTTGTTCATTGACTTGGTCATAATTCACATTATCCATTTCCAAAGGGTCGTTGTTTTGATTGTGGTGGAATTTGTAAGCATCATCAATTAGGTTGATCAAAGGACGATGTACTGGAGATTCCTTCTCCACTTCCACCGGGTGAGGTTCTGTCACGCTATCATATACGGATAATTCTTTCGGAACATATTGTACATTCTTTTCCCCATAGAATGTCCATATCTTATGGTCTTGCATCATACCCCGCATTAGTAAATGTAATTGAACGTCTTCTAAAGACTTAAATTTTCCATGTATATAACAGTTGCACAGATACGGAATCTTATCACTATTAAGATTTCTATTTGCATATTATATAAATTTTCGAGCACCCTTCACATGATTATCAGATTCTTTTTGACTCTCTCCCATCCATTCTTTATATTATGGGAAATCCATTTCAGAGTCTTCAAAATTTAAAACAAATTCAAAGAAAATTAATTAAACACGATTACAAATAAATACTACAAGCAAATTCATTCAAATAAAAATCATTCAATTGAAACAAATATTACAACCAAATTAATTAACCTCTATCTAAAATAAATATTACAAGAAAATTCATTCAATCAAACAAATGTTATAACCAAATTCATTAAAATATTAAAAATTTCTTCATAAAAAAAGATTCAAGGCGTAGCTTTGGCCAACGAATTAACTGGCCAAGTAGTAAAATATTTTTCATAACTTGAAAATAATGGCCCTTCCCCCATAGTCAACGTACGTAGGCTCTAGGGATGGCAACAGGGCGGGTTTGGGGAGGGTTTTCAAAAATCCTAATCCGCCCGATTAAGTAAACGGGGCGGGGCGGGGTTGGGCTATTTTATTTAAATTAACTCTTAACCCGTCCTATTTAATAAACGGGTCGGGTCGGGGCTCCTACAGGTTAGGTAAATTTTAAAAATCGTAAAATTAAAAATATTACATTATAGTTTTAGAGGTTTGGAATGGTTCGTATTTTAATATGCGTGACAGTCCCCCAAATGTCAATCCTTATTTTCACATAGAGTTCTTACAAAATTAGCATACATATACAGTTTTATTTTGTGTGTGTATATATATATGGTTTAATTATAATTAACATACATATAAAGGGTATTTATGTTGGAATAAGTTAAATGGGGCAGGGTGGGGCGATTTGAATAAAGTTAACTCCTAACCCACCCCATTTAATAAACAGGTTTTTCTTTAAAACCCATATCTGCTCCTAATTCTTTAATCGGGTTTTAAAACCCACCCCATTAGGGGAGGGGCGGGGCTCCTACTTCTCGGATTAAATTGCCATCCCTAAGGCTCATATACACAATTAGAGTATATTTTATCGACCAAAATTTGAGTTTCACGCATTATTAAAGGTCGATTGTGAAATTTTGTTCTGACAAGTACGAAAACGAAAGTGCATGTGCCAATAATCCTGGTATAGGCCAAGTTTCTCACATAATACGACTCGCCAAAGTCAGGGTGCGTGTATGACGATGATTCACGAAATGTTCCAGGAGGAGGCATTTGGGAGGAAAATGTTCCGCGGGGACGATAGAGGAATGTTTGAGGCATCTGAGGGGGGTAACCCTGTTGTTGTCCTAAGAGTTTGACCAATCCATGGATTTCATTCGTCAGGAGCGCAATGTCCTTCCGAAGATCAGACACTTCTCCTTTAATCTTGGCACCTTCTTCTAACCCCCTCGACACCTCACCCTTTACTATAGAGATCTCATATAATAAAGGTGTAGTGTGCTGTAATCTAGCATTTGGCATACGTGAGCCCACACCACTTGTCCTCCCTTAATGGTCCCTGCTTAACACATTGGTTAGGGCATCTGATTTAATGACATTAGGGTTGCACTCAGACTGACTATTGGACTTTCCCTCTATCATTTCCTATAACATAATATTATATTTAGGACTACTATTTTAACAATAAGAATATAATAACGTGTATATGTATGATAATAAATTAAAAATCACCAAAATCGGCTCCAGTCTGTTTGGAAATCTATTGGTCCTTTTTTCTTATCAGGCATGCAAGTACAAATTGAACCGGTTATATTCATTCCCTTTTTTCGGAGTCCCCTTGGTTTGTTCCGCCCATTCGCCCATAATATCATAATATTTTTCCCTGAGTCTGTGGGCATCAACCTTTTTCAATATGTTCAACATATTTCTTACCCTCTCATTCAGTTATGAGTAGGCATTTTAATATTTTGGGGAACTTTATCTTTCAGCCATAAAATATCGAAACTCGTTTCCTTCTTAGGGAAAAAATTATTTCGAAGGTTCTTTCGATAGGTTTTCAAAGCATAATCTACCTTGGAAAGAACCTTCGACTTCGAACCGATTATGAATGAAAATGTCTTATCCGGTTGATCCCAAATGTCATCCTTTAAGGCATAATTAACCTTCTTCCAATTTTATGTGCCTTCGATGCCTACGGTAATCTTTCTCAGAGACAGACAACGACTTTTAGAAAGTTGAACGTCACCTTTTTCATCGATTATATTATCCCCACCAATGGAGAAACCAATGCGCTTCTTAGGGCTATTTTGAAATCCTTCAGTGGAAGAAGTTGGGGGTGTCGGATCAACATCGGTTTCTTAAGTTGAGGGAGTCGGATTTAGAGTAAAATAAATCTCCGACGGAGTACAGTATTGATATGCCGGAGGAGTTGAGAATTAAGCTTGCGGTATAGGAGAGCGCTCATTTGGTAGTGTTCCGCTATTTTGTTGATAATTGCGGATTATATTCGACATTTCTAATAATTAAAAATAATTAACGATGTATGTAAGAAAATACGCTTTACTACTCTCTCTCTCTCTCTCTATATATATATATACCTTTTTGACAACTTTTAAAACATGCTCGATGTGTCTAATTTCCATCCAATCCGTATTATATTTTAAAAATCTATGAAATTTTGCACGTGGCCAAGTAGGTAGAAGAATGTGTATGATTGATGGATTAAGTTTCGTGACATGAGCTCGAAATTATTTCTTCTTCAACTTATTTGCATGCCCATTTTTAATATACATGTGTCGTGGGACGTTGCAATCTAGGCGAGTGCCCTCTTTACGGAATTATATTTCCAGCCTTTTCTAACTCTGTCACTAGCGTCAGTGCCCCATCGGGATTATGCACGACAAATATATTATCTATTGCCCCATCCCATCATTCTAACAATGAAAATAGAATAAAATTGAACAGGTAGTCTTGCGAGAGATAAACTCCACAGTTTGTAACATAATTAAATTCTTCAATTTTTCTATTACCATACTTGTAAATTGGAGTTCCCTCTATATGGTGAGCACTAATGAAAGATGTTTTATTGCAATCAAATGGCACCCTCTCATACTGTTGTTTCCAGTTATTATTACCATAAATTATTTTTCCTAAAAAAATATATATAGAAGGGTGTGAAGACACAACAAATGACTATTCAAAACATTTAGTGGTTATGATGGTATCGTTGTTAAGATAAATAATTAATTAAAGGTTTATTATAAAGAATTAATAGAGTTAGCATTTTAAGTATCCATCATCCTTATCAAACCATCAACCCAAAAATCCAATACAAGATTATCTCATACTCCTTCTAAATTGTCTACTTGATTGATTTCCAAGAACATAATTATAGAACAGTAGTTTTCATATATAATTCTATATCAAGGGTTTAATACAATTTAATATAATTTCATTTTTTGAATATCATTAAAAAAATCAATATATTTCGATTTCGAAAGAATGGGAATTCACGTAAATTCAATAATTAATATCATTTTTTTATATTAATGCAACAACCACACATTGAACACAGACACACATAACACACACACACACACACTGAACATGCGCACACACACATATACACACACACATTGATCACACATACATAGGGAACACACACACACACACACACACACACACACAAAGACACTATAATTTTTAGGGAAAATGAAAGGAATACCTTGAGCGAGAGAAGTCATGGAAAAATTCAAGAATTAATATCATTTTTTTAATATTAATGCAACAAACACACATTGAACACAGACACACATAACACACACACACATACACACACACTGAACATGCACACACACAGGTCACACGTACATAGGGAACACACACACACACACACACACACACACACAGAGACACTATAACTTTTAGGGAAAATGAAAGGAATACCTTGTGGAAAGAGAGAAGTCGCTGAATAATGAAAGGACAGAGAGAGGGGAGAGAGAGAGAGAGAGAGTTTTCTAATTTTTACTAAGGGTGAAATAAAATGTAGGGTTCTGATTTCATTTATAATTTAAACGGGGTCACGGTCATAATCGTGAACCTTCGTGTGACCCTTTAATGAGTTAGAACTGGTCACAATTATTGGCCGTGACAATATTAAAATAGTATTGGGGGTCACTATTCTGGACCGTAACCAATGTTCACTGGTAGTTGTCATAAGAGAGTCACTATTCCTGGTCGTGACCATCTTCATGGTTAAAATGGAGAGAATTTGGCGCCAAAAAATCCTTTGTCACAGTATGTGGTCATTGGTACGTCACGAGCCTTGACTGTGACCAATAGTGTGACCAAAAGCGTCGAACACTTGGCATAATCCTTAGTCACGTGTGAGTCGCGGTTGATGACATTAGACATGGCTCTAGACTGTGACCATCCCCTTAATAAGGTCACCCTTGGCACTTATTTTGTATGATAAATAGCTAGGGGTTAGAGTCCAAAACTATAACCCATTTACTGTGACCATTTTCGGTTTTTAGTGTAGTGGTACGTATGAGAGAGAATTCGATATACTCGATGTACGAAATGAGTTCCCTACTATATACCTCCCATTGTGACTTCGGTAAAGTGATTTTTATTGTATTCTTTATTGTATTTATTGTACTTTTTTGGGTGTTGATGATCTCTGGTTAGTTAAAATTTGAGATTGTGACCCAACAACCATTTTATTTTTCTTTTTTCCTCTTCGGTTAGAGCATATTATAACACATGTCCTTCAAAGATTATTTTAATAACACCTATTTTATTTAATTCTTTTGCTTTCATCTTCAATTTGTACAACGCTTCTTGGAAAACATTAAATTGTTAAGAGAAAACTATGAGTGTATATAAAATACAAAATTACATGTAATGTAACTAAGTTTAGGGTGTACCATTACTTTGACATCTTTGAAGAATGATGTGATTTGTTTATTATCCTCCGGCCGGATTGAGTCCATATGGATAACATTATTTTCTTATTTGTATATGACTGATAGTGTGAAATGTCCCGCTTCATGTCTAATTAAAATGAAAAAAGTATCATAAGTGCCTAAAAATTTAAGAAGGGATTTGTATATACTCTGTCGCTTCCCACTTTCATTATTTTTTTGAATGGCTTCCTGTTAAAAGTTATAGATTTGTTAGCAAGAAACAAAATGATAGTATTTATCTGATGGTGATGGATAAATCTTTAGGTTTTATTTTTCTTACCTAAGCACATGTGTTTGTAAGGACATTATTTTACATTGTTTATTACCATTAGAGTATGTCGTATACCGCTACACCCGTTGAAGAATAATTTAAGCATCAAGGAGGATCCGAATATCAATGTTCTTCAACATTCAAGCCTCCGCGAGATAAAATTGGTAAAGGTTGTGTTTTAATTCCTTAGTATTTCACTTAGAGTGTTGGGATATTTTTTTTATAAATGTTTTCTAAGTGTTGGAGCGGAATTTTTAAGTTTTTCGTCAAAAAAATTATTTCCAAAGTTTTGAGGTAGAGCATTTACTAGCAAAAGAAAAATATTAATTTTTTAATATTTCGTTCGAGTGACAGCAATACATCATTCAAGCGACAGGCCTCTGTCGCGCGATGTCGTTTAAATGACATGCGTATCCATTTGAGCGACGCTGCAATCTCGTTCGAGCAATCTGCCACCATAGATTTTCTATAAATTAGTTTTTCCAACTTCGTTTTTTATCAGAAGATCTCCGTATTTTCAATAGACGAAACTGCTTTGGCAGAATACTTTGTCTTCTCACTTTTAGGGATTTAATTTGTTTTATTTTCAATTCACAAATTCCCAATAGTTTATGTGTGTTGTTTTAAAATCTAAGAACACATCTTTGTGTTAAGTTTCTCTTGTAGAGAAAATCTATACTGCGGATCTAGGTGCTCTTGAGGGGAGTAATGGGCTGATGGCGACTACGTGTCGATAGGGAGTACTCGAGGGTGTTCCTGGGTGGAATTGGAGTTGCGGTTCTGACTGACTCTAGGTTGCGGTCTATGTGGGTTTTTTGCGGTTAACTCATTACCGATTTCATTATAATCATTGTAAGTATTATAGTGAAATAAAGGTTTTACCCGAAAGGGATTTTTTCGTGAACTCTATGAGTTAGCAATTTTATTTGTGATGATTTGACACACACGCAATTGCATGTTTAGGGGTTGATTTAATTTGGTTTAAAATTGACTCCAGTAAAATAAGTTTAAATCGTAAATTTACAAATTTATTTAATTCAATATCACGCACGACACACTCTTTCAAATTGGTATCAGATCAGGTTACACTAATTTATTATGTATTCCTTTTTCCGCAAAAATTGTGTGATACTGATCTTTTTTTGAAAAATCTATTTTGTAAAAAAATCGCAAATTTTTTAATGGAGCACTTATGTAATCGAATGCCCCCCTTTGATGACAAGAGTCACAGTTTTGATGATTTAAATGGTTTAAATTTGACGTTTGCTAAAGGAAATAATTTCTTGAAAAAAGAAAATTATCGTTTTAAATCCACAATGGATCTTTTGCAAATGGTTCAAAATTAAAGAGATTTTATCGTGAGAAATTTGTTGCTTTGTACCATGACTTTAAAGCATTAAAATTGTCCAAAAAGGAGAGTGATGATAGAGTCCTAATTTTAGAAAAATAATTGGAGGACTTTAAAAACTCTAGAATTTGTGTTTGTGCCAAAGTGGATAAAAATATTTTACTCGATGAGTTTGTGGCATGTGAGGAGACTCTTAGGGATAAGTGTGAGTATTTTAAGTACGAACGTGATAACCTTCTAGGAGTTATTAAAAATTAGAGAAGGAGTCCCTAAAATTGGAAGAGTATAATTCTTTGCTTGAGTCCAAAATTTTGGAGATAACAAATGATTTGACAGACTCGAGTAGTGTTGGTAGCAATGGTAGTGGCTCGTCGCGTTCTTATATTTCGAGTGTTAAAAATAAGACCATTATTTATTTTAGAGGTGCAATCAATCCCAAGGACATTAGAAAAGGTCAATCCATAGGTGTCGTTCCACCCGTTTACACATGTTCACGTTGATGTAGGAAAGGTCAACATAGGCATTTTTGTTTCGATCTTCGAAAAGGTTCTAGGAAGTTGAAGTCTAGAGTTCCTTTGGTTCCTAAAACCCCTATGCGTCGTTGCACACCTATTTGGGTTAGGAAATCACTTTTAGAGTCACTAGATGCTATACTTGTTGATTCTCAGTTACTTGCACATAATTCTTCTCTTGCTATATCATATAGATGATTGTGTTTGCATGTTTGTCATATGCCAGTTGCGCTTCATGATATATTCTTGCTAGTGTTATGACTTGTGTACTTTTTGTATTAGTTTTTATTTTTGAGAAAACTTTTGAAAAATACAAAAAGATTTTTGTTCTTTGTTTTACACTGTATATAAATGGATACTTAGGATGACCGAGTGATAATTTCATTCTATATCCATACGAATGTTTGATAGTGTTTTGATATGCAGCATCATTTTATTTTATGCTTTACATTGTTTGGAGTCGTTGAGATGTGATTAGTTGTTACTACCTACATGTTTAACATGTGAGTTCCTATACTGCACACTTGCGCGGATTTGTTTAATTATTCTACTTGTTTATCACATATTGGTCGAAGTTTTGTCATCTCAATTCTGTCTTTAAAACGAACCATATGTGATAAAACTTGACAATAGATGTAGTTCATGTAAGAACTATTTATCATGAGGATTTAATTACAACAAAATATGATCAGTCAATCATGGGAAAGTGAAGCACCTAATACTCTTGACTTACTTGAGTCTACATTGTATAAGTACTCATCTAGTTTAGAAATTGTGACAAAATTTGAGTCCCATCCCCTAGATACCAAAGTACCTCAGATTCTTCACATTAGGCCTCAATTGATTCATTTAAACGTAAAATTCTCAACCCCTCATACACACTAGGATTCCATACATATTATATATTGCATTATTTGCTTGCGTGTGTGTTAATTCCCTCTTTATTAAGTTTTTAATAATTTTGGGAATTTTTAAATAATTTTTAAAATGATTTTTAACATAATAAAAGTTGGTTTTATAAACTTTTGGGGTCATTTTGTAATTTCTAATTTTATCCAAAACTTGATGAATGTTTGGTTGGGTAGAATTCGAAAGCGCTTGAGACTTCAGGGTGTCTATGTAATTAAGTTTGAAACACACGTTTCTGTTTAATCTCAGCCCCACAACTGTCATCGCTATATCGGCTTGATTTGTGTTTGTTGATAAACTCAATACCTACACTCAATTGTAATACCCCGTATTTTTATAGCTTTTAAATTATGGGATTTATTACATTTAATTGAGATAAATTAATTTAATTTTAATCCGGAATGTTGCTTTAAATATTTACTAGCGTGATGAGAGTTAGTAATTATTGGAAATTTGTTATTTGTTGAATATTACTGGATGAGTATAGTAATATATGAGATTTATTGTTATAATATTGTCACGTGTGAATAAAATGACAATTATGGAAATTTAAGTCGGGACGCGCCTGTGTCGTGTCGGGACTAAATGTTGATTAATAAGTGAATATTTTATAAGTTGTTCATATGGTCATTTTGAGTGCGCCAATGTTGCTTTAAATATTTACTAGCGTGATGAGAGTTAGTAATTATTGGAAATTTGTTATCTGTTGAATATTACTGGATGAGTATAGTAATATATGAGATTTATTGTTATAATATTGTCACGTGTGAATAAAATGACAATTATGGAAATTTAAGTCGGGACGCGCCTGTGTCGTGTCGGGACTAAATGTTGATTAATAAGTGAATATTTTATAAGTTGTTCATATGGTCGTTTTGAGTGCGCCAACATGTCCGGAAGGGTCGAGATAGTCAGAAAAGTGTACCCGGGGGTTTAGTTTGGGTCTCGGGGCGTTTTTAGGCCCAATTAGTACCCCGGGAGGGCGTTTTGGACATTTCGCAATTATGGGTAATTAAACCCACGAAAATTAAAAGGGTTATATAAGATATCTAGGTTGTCTTCTAGGGTTAGAACAACCAAAGACAAATGACGGCCATTGGAGAGGAAGAGGAGAAGCTCTCCAAGGAGTTCTAGGCCAAGAACACCTCCGATTGCACCGCCGTCACCACCAGCGCGTAGATCGCGAGACGGGGAACGAAACCACACCAATTTCGACACCAAACCAGATTTCTAAAAATTCCAGGAAAGTGTTTATCTTGCTTATTTCGTTGATGCATCTTTCATATTGGTTTAGGAATGATTAGGATAAATTGTATCGAAGAAAAACCCAATTTGAGATAGGAAATTGCATGTAGTGATGACTTAAATGATATTTTGGAAACCCTTTGTCATGTAAAGGATTAAGAGTTTGATTAAGAAAAGAGTTCTAATTAGATACAAAAACTAAAAATTTTATTCCGGATGATTGGACCATTGGAATCGCTTGAAATTTTAGTATGTTGTAGCGAACGGCGAGACATGACTGCTGACAAAAATTCAGCTTGATCGAACGGTCGGATTTCTGAAAATATTATTTTTACTAGAGAGTTTTATGTTTTGAGGACTCTTAGAGAGTTTTATATTTTGAGGACTCTTAGAGAGTTTTATATTTTGAGGACTCTCCTAAATAATAAAAAAAATTCAATTAAAACTCCATTTTAAATTCCGATTTCGAAACCATTTGAAATTCTCATCTTTGAAAATAAAATTCAAAATCCTTTAATGTAAGGCGAAATCTATATTTTTGGGATATCTTACATGAGGGACAATGTAAGTATATGTTAAAGAGAGAGAGACACGTAAGAGAGTTACTTTGGGACAAATGTGTACACCTACTGAATTTTATACTTGGGAGGATAGAATCCGTGAGCGTGATGTAGTAAGTGGAAAAGTTCCTAAAATTAAAATAAGATATGAATGGTTATACGTGATAACTATATAATGATGAAATAAATGCAAATGACGTAATTATGGGAATTGAGAATTTACCCATTATTGATATGGTAATATGAGTATAGTTATATGATTGTGTATGCATATACTATCTATGTGTGAAAATCATGCCCACGCTACTTGCTATCCCTGAGGTTTCTGCGCTGGGAAAGTCTTATCTTGATGGGACCTTTATGGGGGATATTGACTTGTACCCTAGAAGATAGATATCCTTGGTACAGGCTATCGGAATGATAGTTCAGACGGTCCTAAGAGATGCGGGTATGTGCTTTCCTCTTAGAGACTTGGAATCTATGCTTCGCCTCATTTTGTTTGTGTATAGGTATCCTTGGTACAGGCTATCGCAGTGATAGTTCAGACGGTCCTAAGGGACTTGGAGCCTATAGTTTGTGTATATGTTAATACAATTCGAGAGTGATTACGAATTTGTATTCCCCTTAATGTGAGTGATATGGGGTTTGGATAGTAGAGTATGCCCGCACCATAAGTTATTATGTAGGGTGCTGTTTTGATATATATATTCTCGAGTAGTTAATATATATATATATATATATGAAATTTTGAAATCTGGAACTGCCCACTGTGATTTGATATGTAGGACATGGTTGATGACTCAAATTGTAAATACTTGTTTTGAGAAAGTATAATATGAAACTGGAAAGCTTTATTGATTAATAAAGTCAAAATGAGAACTTTGGTTAATAATTGAAATATTCTTTTCAAACAATTGAATCGTGAAATTTGGAATCTTTCGAGTAATATAAGATAAGTTAAATCATTGGGAAGATTAGTGCGATAAATGATAAGATAACCCGTTGGGGAGGTTAGTGCGATAGGTGTGCACATTAGAAGAGAGGTGAGAATTTCTCAAGAGAGTGTCGCTCTAATATGTTGTTGCATTGGCCTGTATCAATTTAAATACTTGCTAAACGTATTTTAAATCAAACACACTTTCGGGCTCTGACCCGTTTTTCTCCCTCTCTTTCTCTTGTATATATATGTATGTATTACAGGTGCCCAGCCACAGGGGCGTCTTGCTTAGGATCTTTTGGAAGGAACGCGCTGCAGCTTAGGTGGGAGTTGCAGGTCTCTTGATTAGACGACTTCGTTCATTCGGATCCACTCTTAGTACTTTCATCTAGTTGAGCATGTGTAGCTCTTTCCATTATTCCGTTGTTGTTGGACATTTCTATTTCAGTTATTTCCAGTATTGTTACTATGGGATTTATTCAGTTTGGATGTGTGACTTTAGATTTCGTATGTTGACATTCGATTTACGAATGTATTAAATTATTTGGATTATGTTCCAGGTTCATTGTGGTGTGATTCTTATTTATTGAGATGTTGTTAATAAAAAAAAAAAGTTTTCTTTAAATAAAATTTGGAAAGTATGTATTAAAATGGTTTTGACACTTAGCTTAATTATTTAGGGTGTTAAATTGGAAAATTTATTTTTCGACAGTGATGCTAAGAATGGACCAACTGTTCACCTTGATTTAATTTAATAAAGGAGTGATCGCCCGGTATTTAATTAGGCGGGGTGTCACATCAATCTCAGCCCTTGGATCTCTTTTATCAACATACTACATGCGTTTGACCCCAATCCTTGTGAACCCCTTTATACCAATCAACGTTCACTTAATACATCGCTTTTGTTAAACCGTTGGATGAGAGTCAACAATCCATGACCAAATCTCAACCATTGGATTTGAGCTCTTATTCTTGAACCTTCCTTGCTTGTTATAAAAGGAGGTTAAGTCTCAGCATTTGAAGACTTTTGGCCAGTTCGTCTAATTGAGAGAAAAAAAGAGAAGAAAGAGAATTCAGAGAGAAAACCCTAAATCATCCAAACCCTAATCTCGTTTCAAACCCTAAATTCCTTTTTCCAATATCAGTTTACATAAAAACCAAACCTGAATGTTTAAGATCTATTTTGGCAGTGGTTTGAAGGGAGTTCGTGCTTTGAATCCTCTGAGTTGGAGATCTTGTAACCAATTTAAGCATTTCGGTTTGATCTCTATTTATATTTTATAGAAATTGTAGATCTTGCTATTTTATGTTATATTACACTTAGATCTGCATTTTTACGTTTCTCATCTTGAGAAATAAGATTTGTGGATTATTTTATGTAAATGTTTTTCACAACACAAGAATACACAAATTTCTTTTCTTTTTCTAGTTTTTATGAAAAAAGACTTATGATCTAGTTGGACTTCCAATTGGTGGTTTTCAATTTCAAAAATATTTTCAAAACCCTCAGAAATTGGTTATGACCTTGAACCGTCTTCTGAGCAAGGTAACCTTGGATTTCGAGATTAATTGAAAAATCAACAAAGTATTTTGTTTTTAAGAAGTTTTGGGTATAAGATCACACTACACCACAAGAAGTGTTGGGTATAAGATCTTGAAACTTCAAGAGTCGACGTAAAACTGGAACAAAGTGTTGAGAAGTTAGCAAGCTAGGAAAGCCACATTAACATCAGAACTACAGAAAAGTTAGAATAAAACCAATGGGTACATATTCTAAACTTGTATAGGTCTATTTTGTTTGCATGTGTTAAATAGTTTGTAACTTGTATATTTTGTTTTTGTGTATTTTTGGTTTGTGACTTAGAAGTCATCGTGGATGTTTCCTCAGTTGGGTGAGATTTTACCACGTTAAAAACTATGTGTGCTTAATCTTTCTACATCTCCTCATCTCATTCTTGTTGGCGTGCTGATATAAACTATTTTAGTTTTGGTTTTCAAAACTAGTTACATAATCTTGAACATATCTCGTACTTTTTTATTAAACACATCTTGTGGTTAATCTGTTTTGATTTAAAGAAAAGAGTTTTTCCAAAAAATAGTTCGGAGTTACTTATACAGTTTAAACTTGAATTAAACGGATTAAGTAACAGCTTTTCAATTGGTATCAGAGATTTGGAAATTTTCTTTAAAAGATCTTGTGTTTCTGAAAATGCTTTCTTAAAATCAAACAATGGATGAGAAATCTGAAAGATTTGGTAACTTGACCAGATCTCCTCTCTTTGATGGAAAAAAATTTCCTTACTGGAAAGTAAGGATGGTTGCTTTCATAAAAGGAACCTTGGGAGATGATGTCTGGGACATTGTTGAAAATGGATATACTTATCTTACAAAACCAACCACTGAAGGAAGTAATGAGAGGATTAAGAAAGTATTAAGTGAATTCACTCATGAAGAGAAGCAAGACTCTCTGAACAATAACAAAGGCAAGAATGCCATTTTTATGTCTATAAATGAACATGAGTTCAAAAGGATCTCATCCTGTACCATTTTTAAGAAAGCTTGGGATACAATGGTTACTGCATATGAAAGTGACACTAGAGTTAAGGATGCTAAAACACAGATGCTTATCCAATGGTATAACTCTTTCATCATGTCAGAATCTGAATCATTTGATGAGTTTTACATGAATTTGACTGACATTGTGACCAAGTTACATGCTAATGGGATAACCTATGATAGAAATGAAATTGTCTCAAAAAGTCTAAGGTCATTGCCATAGAAATTTGGTAACAAAAGACCTGCTATTGAGGAAATGAGTGATCAAAATCTCACTCCTGAATTACTGAGTAGTAAACTGAGAACTGATGAAATGGAACTAGAATTTAAGAAACAATCAACCCAGTTCTATAGGAAGCAGACTAGTTCAAATTTGAGTTTCTCATCTAAACTGGCAAGACCTGAGCTTAGTATTCCTAATAATGCTTTTTATTCTGATAAAGAGTTTGATATAGATAGTTTGGATAATCAGATTGCCTTGATGTCAAAGCAGTTTAAGAATATTGTGAAATTTAGAAATAAAATGGCAACCATACAAGGCAAGCCAAATTATCCAACTCAGTCTAATCGTAAACCTCATGAGAAAGGTCAAGACAAACATGACAAAGACATTCATACTAGACCTAACAAAGACTTTAAGAATATTGAATGCTTTAGATGTGGACAATTGGGTCATATAGCGCAAGATTGTAGATTTAACTTGAACATGACCAGTAAATATACTAGGACCAACGTTTGCAAGACATAGGATGATACAAGTGACTCTGACAATGAGGAACCTGAGTTATCTGATGTATTTGATCCTTGCATGTCTTTCTTTGCTAAGATAATCTATAATGATTATATTCATGTGCCTACATATGAGATTGATGATAATAGATCTACTTATGTTGTTATAAATCATGATATTACTGGTTTAGATGCTTTAATTTATGAGAACATTGCTAGTTCTACAGCGGGGTGTGTGAGTCAAAGGGAAAGCAATAATGACGATGTTAATGTGTGTGTGAGTTCAAGAATTGAATGCTTAGGGGTCACTTCACACACTACACTTAGTGATTCGGACCATGAAGACCTCCATGAAGTTCACACACTTTATGCATAAACTCTCAAGAAAATCTCTAGACTAGAGAAGATAGTGAAATACCTCACTAAGAAACTAGAAGACCTAAGTCTAATGGTTAAACTTAACGCTGAAGAGTATACTACCCAATGTCTAACTCATGAAAATGAAGTCAAAATCTTTGATCAAAAATTGAAAGATTTATTGAAACGAATGAAACTTTGGAGAAAAAAATATAAAGGGACATTATTAGTATTGGAACAAGCTAAAAAAAAGACAACAACTGTTTTTAAAAAAATTGCTAAGTTTGAAAATAATTCCAATTATTTTGATGATTTTGTTGCTGATTCAAAAACCAATTCTGATGATCGAACTGGAATAGGATTTTGCCCAAATGCAAAGACACAAATTAAAAACTTTGAACAAATCAAGTTTGTGTCAGGTAGCAAAGACCTATGGAAGCTGCTCCAGATTTTCATTCCCTAAATGATGAGTTTGATAAAAAAATAACAAAAGTTTGATATTGGGGCATCAAGTAACTCTAAGTGTGATAGTCTACCTAAGGCTAAATACGTCTCCCCTTCGATTAGGAAATGTGATTCTGCATTTCAAACTATACTCCCTAGGATTAAGGCTGAACATCAAAATCCCATGAAACCTATGTTTAGAGACTTTCCTAAGGAGATAACCCCTTCAAGCAATCTACATTGCTCTTACTGTGACATATTCAGACATTCTTTTGAAGGTTTCTACTCTAGACGTTTAGTTAATCCTATCTGTAATACTCCTTTATACCAAAACTTTAACTACTCAAGGAGAAGCCGTAATAATTACGTTCCGCCTAGACAACCAGACAAAAACTCTAACTACAGAAAGAGAAAGACCAAACCTAAAAGATCATTTACAAGAATAATTCCTAAGAAATTTTCTAAACTAAAGGCTTATATTTTCCATAAAACTCAAATGCATGCGCAAAATATTTTTCAACAAAAATCTAATGCTATCAAATGAGATCAAATATGCGCAAAACAAAAACAAGAGCTATTTGTGTTAGAAAAGATGAGCTATTGCCCCAGATGAAGTGTAACATTGTGATTACTACCTTAAAAACTGAACACACTCCTTCTAGATGGTATTTAGACTCTGGATGTTCAAAACATATGACTGGGGATAATACAAAACTTTTACACAAAACCAGCTTTGCTGGAGGAAAAATTATTTTCGGTGATGGTGTATCATCTCAAATTATTGGTAAAGGAACACTCTAAGAAGAAGGATTGCCTCCACTTGAAAATATTCTTATAGTAAAAGGTCTTAAGGCTAATTTACTTAGCATCTCGTAATTTTGTGACTCAAATCATACTGTCACGTTTTCAAAGAATAATTGCAAAATTTTAAATGAAAAAGGTAAGTGCAGACTTACAGGACTCAGGACTCTAGACAATTGTTATACTCTCCAGAATAGTACTGAGGTCTATAACATTTCCAGAACATATGACAATGAAATATGGCATAATAGGATGGGTCACATAAATTACGATAACCTTAGTAGATTGTCTTCACAAGAAATAGTTAGAGGAATTCCAAAGATCAAACGTATCTCGAATATTATCTGTGGATCATGTCAGGAAGAAAAAATTGTTAAGGCACCTCATAAGAAAGTTAAAGATATCCTAACCTCTAAACCTTTGGAGCTCATCTATATGGACCTAATGAGTCCTTCTCGTACTATTAGTCTCTGTGGACACAGTTACATTCTAGTTATGGTTGATGACTTCACCAGATTTACTTGGGTGGCCTTCTTAAATCAAAAGTTAGACACTTTCAGAACCTTTTTAAAAATCTTACTCCGTATTGAAAATGATAAGGACACTTAAGTAAATAGAATTCGTAGTGATAGAGGAAGAGAGTTCATAGATACATGTATTATAGAGTATTGTGACTATAATGGTTACAAACATGAATTTAGTGCTCCTAAGACTCCTCAACAAAATGGCATTGTTGAGCGAAAGAATCGTACCATTCAAGAGATGTCACGTGTTATGATTCATGCCAAGTGTTTACCTAAATATTTTTGGGTAGAATTAATTCGTACCGCGTGTCACATTATTAATAGGGTCTATCTTAGAAATAATTCTAAACAAACTCCTTACAAACTATGGTATGGTAAGATGCCCAATCTTAAATACCTTAGGACTTTTAGTAGTACGTGTTACTTCTGCAAAGACAGAGAAAACTTATCCAAATTTGAGACTCGTGGAGATAAACCTATCTTCCTAGGATATTCTCCTGACAGTAGAGCATATTGTGTCTATAATCTTCGCAATAAGACTTTAATGGAATTCATAAATGTTATTGTAAGTGACACTACTGTTGAGAGTAGGACTGGAAAACCAAATATTATGGAAGAGTCTGAAAATGTTTTAGAAAATGACTCTCCAGAAATAGATGATTCATTACCAATTGAGAAACCTGAAGTATCTAACTGGGTTTCTAAAGATCATACCATGGAAAATGTTGTTGGTAACCCTTATGAGACTGTACTTATAAAATCTCAATTTAGAAACTATGCTCATTATGCATGTTTTGTTTCCCTTGTGGAACTAAAGAATGTAAACAAGGTATTGAATGACCTCAATGGATTTCTTCAATACAGGAAAAACTACTTCAATTTGTCATTCATGATGTTTGGTATCTTGTACTTAGTCCCGATCATAAAAAAATTATTGGCACACACTGTCAATTTAAAAATAAAACTGATGAAAGTGGGATAATCATTAGAAACAAAGCCAGATTAGTGGCTCAAGGATATTCTCAAATTGAAGGAATAGATTTTAATGAGACATTTGCTCCTGTTACTCACTTAGAATCTATTCGTCTTATATTTTCTATAGCTTGTTACTTACACTTTACGGTTTACCAAATGGTTGTCAAATCACCCTTTCTTAATGGAATTTTGACTGAAGAGACCTAAGTTGAACAACCCAAAGGGTTCATTGACCCTCAGTATCCAAATCATGTTTATCGTCTTAAAAAGGCGTTGTATGGTCTGAAACAAGCACCAAGAGCTTGGTATGAGAGTCTTTCCAACTTTCTCTTAGATAAAGGTTTTAAGAGAGGCGGAAATGATCAAACTTTATTTGTCAAAATGTTTGACAAAGACATTATTATAGCTCAAGTATATGTCAAAGATATCATTTTTTGGATCAACTTCCCCTTCAGAAGTTAAATCATTTTCTGAAATTATGCACAAAAAATTTCAAATGTCTCTTATAGGGGAGTTACAATTTTTTTTGTGTCTTCAAGTCAAATCGAATTCAGAAGGTTAATTTGTTTCGTAATTGAAATATGCTTTAGAGATTGTCAAAAAATTTGGTCTTGAAAGTGCCAAAGAAGCTAAAACTCCCATGAGTACTACGATCAAATTATTTTAAGATGAGAGTGGTAAATCCATAGATCCTATCTATATCGTAGTATGATAGGAACCTTACTATACATTACTGCCTTACGTCCTGACATTATGTACACAGTTTGCGTGTGTGCTCGTTATCAAAATAATCCTAAAGAGAGCCACTTAGTTTGTGTAAAAAGAATCATCAAATACATAACAGGCACTCTAAATTTGGGACTTTAGTACACCAATGATACTCCTAGTAGTATAATAGGATACACTGATGTCGACTGGGCAGGGTGTACTGATGATAGTAAGAGCACATCAGGAGCATGTTACTATATCCGTAACAATTTGGTAGGATGGAGTAGTAAGAAATAAAATTGCACTTCTTTATCTATATCTGAATCTGAATACATTGCTGCGGGTAGCTGCTGTGTCCAATTACTTTGGCTTAAGCAAAATGCTAAATGATTATGGAATTCAAGAAGACCAATTGCATATTTATTGTGATAATCAAAGCGCGATCAATATCTCTAAAAATCCTGTTCAACACTCGCGAACAAAACATATAAAAATTAGACATCATTTTATATGCGAATTAGTTAAAACTAAGGAATTAGAAATTAATTATCTTCCTACTGATTTTCATCTCGCAGATATGTTTACAAAACCTTTGGATTACTATAGATTTCATTCTTTGCGAAAATCAATAGGAATGGTTTGTGCTGAATAAACTCGTGTGGCTTAAGTATTTTTTTCCTTTGTCCATTTGATACAAAATGGGGGAGAAATTTAAGTCTTATGAGTTCATTTTCTTCTTGTACATATTTCTAAAAATCTTGATCTTAGTCTTATTTACAGGAATCTATACCGTTGTCTTCAACAAATGTTAGTAGGGTATTGGTTTGTAATTAGTTGAGTTATGTAATTTTCTGTTTTTAGGAAATGGGTAGATAGAACTTTGTATAGGATTAGGATTTCTCTTATTTTTTTGTATCCCTACGAGTCCTCGATGACTCAAAGGAGATTTTGTCTCATATTTCCAAAGGGGGAGATTAAAGCACCTTATACTCGTGACTTACTGGAGTCTACATTGTATAAGTTCTCATCTACTTTGGAAATTGTGACAAAATTTGAGTCCCATCCCCTAGATACCTAAGAACCTCAGATTCTTCACATTATGCCTCAATTGATTCATTTAAAGGTAAAATTCTCAAACCCTTACACACACTAGGATTGCATACATATTATATATTGCATTATTTGCTTGTGTGTGTGTGTTAATTCCCTCTATAATAAGTCTTTAATAATTTTGGGAATTTTTAAATAATTTTAAAATGATTTTTAACATAATAAAAGTTTGTTTTATAAACTTTTAGGGTCATTTTGTAATTTTTTGTTTTATCTAAACTAGATGAATGTTTGGTTGGATAGAATCCGAAAGCGCTTGAGACTTCAGGGTGTCTATTTAATTAAGTTTGAAACACGGGTTTATGTTTAATCTCAGCCCCACAACTGTCATCGCTATATCGGCTTGATTTGTGTTTGTTGATAGACTCAAAACCTACACTCAATCTCAGCCCTTGGATCTCTTTTATCAACATACTACATGCGTTTGACCCCAATCCTTGTGAAACCTTTTATACCAATCAACGTTCACTTAATCCATTGGTTTTGTTAAACCGTTAGATGAGAGTCAACAATCCATGACCAAATCTCAACCATTGGATTTGAGCTCTTATTCTCGAACCTTCCTTGCTTATTATAAAAGGAGGTTAAGTCTCAGCATTTGAAGACTTTTGGCCAGTTCATCTAATTGAGAGAAAAAAAGAGAAGAAAGAGAATTCAGAGAGCAAACCCTAAATCATCCAAACCCTAATCTCGTTTCAAACCCTAAATTCCTTTTTCCAATATCAGTTTACATCAAAACCAAACCTGAGTGTTTGAGATTTATTTTGGCAGTGGTTTGAAGGGAGTTCGTGGTTTGAATCCTCTGAGTTTGAGATCTTGTAACCAACTTAAGAATTTTGGTTTGATCTCTATTTCTATTTTATAGAAATTATAGATCTTTCTATTTTATGTTATATTACATATAGATTTGCATTTTTACGTTTCTCATCTTGAGAAATAAGATTTGTTGATTATTTTCTGTAAATGTTTTTCACAACACAAGAATCAACAAATTTCTTTTTGTTTCTAGTTTTTATGAAACAAGACTTATGATCTAGTTGGATTTCAAATTTGTGGTTTCCAATTTCAAAAATATTTTCAAAACCCTCTGAAATTGGTTATGATCTTGAACCGTCTTCTGAGCAAGGTAACCTTGGATTTCGGGATTAATTGAAAGATCAACAAAGTCTTTTGTTTCTAAAGAAGAAAGAAACTGAAAATTTTGAGCATTTAGATCTTTCTATAATTTGATAGGACTTGTTTGTATAAATAAGTGTGCGTGTGTGCATGCATGTGTTAGAACACTGTCACAAACACTTGTCACACTACAACACATGAAGTGTTTGGTATAAGATCCTGAAACTTCAAGAGTCGTCGTAAAGCTGGAACAAAGTGTTGAGAAGTTAGCAAGCTGGGAAAGACACATCAACATCAGAGCTGCTAAAAAGTTAGAATCAAACTAGTGGGTACATATTCTAAACTTGTATAGGTCTGTTTTGTTTGCATGTGTGTTAAATATTTTGTAACTTGTATATTTTGTTTTAGTGGATTTTTGGTTTGTGACTTAGAGGTCACCGTGGATGTTTCCTCAGTTGTGTGAGGTTTTACAACGTTAAAAATTGTGTGTACTTAATCTTTCTACATCTCCTCATCTCATTCTTATTGGTGTGATGATATAAACTATTTTAGTTTTGGTTTTCAAAACTAGTTACATAATTTTGAACATATCTCATACATTTTTTATTAAACACATCTTCTGGTTAATCTATTTTGATTTAAAGAAAAGAGTTTCTCCAAAAAACAGTTCAGAGTTACTTAAGCAGTTTAATCTATAATTAAACGGCTTAAGTAACAACTTTTCAGAAAGGGCTGCGAAAGTACAAAATTAACGTGTCGTGAAATCTACCATTTAAAAGAGCCCTAAAAACATAAAGGCAATAAAAAGATAAATATGGCAAAAAGGGGCCACATCAAAAGAGATATAAATGATTATTATCTATGAAGGAGTTTGGATGGAAAGAAATGAAAAAAGGGTTTGCACATCCTGACAGCGTCATGAAAAAGCATTTACATAGTTTTAGACGTTATTGGTGTGGGAATCATTCTTGACTTTGATGTGTTGATGGATTGAGTCGATGTCATGTAAATTCAACACTTTTAACACCTAATGGCGTTTCTGAGATTCATTTGTAAGGAGTACACATATTCATCGTGCACATATGTTATGTTTGATTGCGTTGATTTGTCTACTGAATATGTTCACACCCATTCATTCCATTTCAATGAATTGGTTGCCTAAGTGAAAATTCATGGTGTGTGATTTTTGTAAAATTATTTTTGCATTTTTGTATGAAAATTTGAAAAATCAAAAATAGTTCGTGGGAGCTTTTGAGTTACTTCTTTGCATGAGCGTAGTTTGATTCATATTTTCTATGCATATTTGTCGTAACAACTCCATGCTTATTTTGTTTATTCGTTTCCTTGTCTATTTCAGATAAATAAAAAGGGGGAGAACGAATTATGGGGGATTTTTTTGCATTATGGGGGAGATTTAATTATTAATTGATTTATTCTTATATCATTTCAAACTCGATGATTCACGAAGGTATTTTCTTTGTCTCATGTGTGTAGGTACAAGATTGAAGATCTTAGTTGGCACACCCTGATGAGATAATCTTGAAGATTTGAAGTTGAAGATTTTGAAGAAAAGTTTGATACTTACATGTTTAGTACCTTTTCAGTTTTGGGTTCATGAGAGGGTATTAAATTTGTATAGGTTTTTAGATTTGATAATTCAGACGTTTTTATTTTGTACCGGCATAGACATAGGGGGAGATTTGTGAGGAAACTATTTTACATTGTCCGTTACCTTTAGAGTATGTCGTATATCGCTACACCCATTGAAGAATAATTCAACATCATTCAAGCATCAAGACGGATCTGAATATCAATGTTCTTTAACATTCAAGCCTCCGCGACATAAAATTGGTAAATGTTGTGTTTTAATTCTTTAGTATTTGACTTAGAGTGTTAGGATATTTTTTTATAAATATTTTCTAATTTTTGGAGCGGACTTTTTAAGTTTTTAATCAAAGAAATTACTTTCGAAGTTTGTGAGGTGGAGCATTTATTGGCGAAAGAAAAATATTAATTTTTTAATATTTTATTTGAGCCATAGCAATACATCATTTGAGTGACAGGCCTTTATTGCTCATGTCGTTTGAATGACACGAGTATCGGTTTGAGCGACGCTCCTATCTCGTTCGAGCGATCTGCTGCCTTACATTTTCTATAAATTGGTTTTTCCAACTTTTTTTTACCAGAAGACCTGTGAATTTTTAATAGGCGAACCTATTTTGGCAGAATACTTTGTCTTCTCACTTTTAGGGCTTTAATCCATTTTGTTTTCAATTCACAAAATCCCAATAGTTTATATAAGTTGTTTTGGAACCCAATAACACATATTTGTGTTAAGTTTTTGTTGTAGATAAGATCTCTACTCCTGATTTAGGTTCTCTCGAAGGGAAACTGGGCGGACGACGACTGCGTGCTGGTAGGGAGTACTCGAGGGTGTTCCTGGGCTAAATTGGAGCTGCGGTTCTGGCTAACTCTATTGTAAATATTATAGTGAAATAAAGGTTTTACCCGAAAGGGATTTTTTCTTGAAATCTGTGAGTTAACAATTTTATTTGTGATGATTTGACACACACACACATACACACACGTAGTTGCATGTTTAGGGCTGATTTAATTTGGTTTAAAATTGAATCCAATTAAATAAGTTTAAATCGGGAATTTACGAATTTATTTAATTCGATATCACGCACGATACACTCTTTCAATGTTTAAAGTGTGTGTAGCTTGGAGCCCTTACTTTCTCATTTCATTTTCCATCATTTCACTAATGGAAGGAAATATATGTTCCACATATTTAAAAATTTAAGGATATAATAATGAATTTAGTGAATGTCCTATGTCTGGATTACATATTTGGTTTGATATTTCATCGCCTTTCAGCAATTCTTTAATATCGTCGCTCCAAATGAAGGACCTTCTCACTTATAAAGAAATAACTTGCATTTTAAGACATGGTATAATGTTAGAATAATAATAAAATTATGTGTGTAATCTATTATCATTAGAAAATGTGTGTACTTTATAAAACCATGCATGTACTTTATAAAACTATGGATAATCTTCATTAAAAAATACGTGTGATTTATTCCAAAATGTGTGTACTTTATAAAACCATGGATGTACTACAATACAAAATGCGTGTACCTTATAAAACCATGCGTGTACTTAAATAACAAATGCATGCACTTCATTAATAATGCGTGTACTTTATAAACTATGGATGTTCTTCATTTAAAAATACGTGTACTTTATAAAAATATTAGAGTACTTATATATGAAACTATAATTTATAAAATAAACAAGCATGGTAATATTCATATATACAAAATAAAAGCATTACACAATAAAAATAAGTACATTACAATATAAACAAAAAGTACACTTTACCTTAATTTCGTCGCTGTTGTGAAATATTCGTGCAATTTCACTATGGCAGCATCACTAAGGGCATAAGGGTAAATCTGAAGGTTTAGTGACTTTATGCTTGGTGTTGTGGTCCTAGCCTCTTCGACCATGACATTTTTTTTAAATACTTTCTCTACTTGGGTTACAACCTTATTTTATTCCGTTGCACTTCAATACATTCATTAAAAGGATTTTTATTCTTTTGGCCTCTTGTCACGTGCTTAATAGACCATTGATATTAAAAAATGGAGTCTTTATTTTCGTTACGGTCCTCCCTTTCTTGTATTCGTATGTATATTGAGTTTTGAAGATCAATTTTTTCATCTTTTTCAATAATGGAGGACCTCAAAACCTTAATTTGTTTTATTAGATTTTGATGAGCCATTTCCTGGAGGAAAAAAATATCATGTTTAATTTTTGGATTATTTGATAAACATATTGTCAAAATATAAGAACTAAAACTCAAAGAACATGAAACATATGTCAAACTATATGAGAAACTCTGGGTTTACTATATTGATAATGCGCGTACTTTATAATATTATGCGTGTACTTCATTAAAATTGCGTGTACTTTATAAAATCATGCATGCATAATGCATATACTTTACAATATTATGCATGTACTTCATTAAAATGCGTGTACTTTACAATAAATATGGATAACTGGTTACAAAATTCATTAAAGTACCTGCTGAGATTCCTTGAGTTTAGCTTCGGTAACAATTTCCCTCAAGAAGATGTTATCATCTTCGTTGGCTTTCAGAGATTCCTCAATTCATTTTCGGAGTCTTTCATTGACATCTAACATGTAGTTATTGCTTTGCTCCAGCCTTATTACTTTATTCCTCTCATTTTGTTTAGAATCTCTAGTAGCTTGAAGCTCATTCTTCAAGTTTTCATTATTAGTTGTGAGTTGGACATTATCTTCCTCTAACTTCTTTATTATTCTAATATCATTCCTTTTTATTAATTAACTTGTTTTTCAAATTATCGTTGAAAAGAATTAGTTGGTCATAATCATCCTCCAAATTTTTTAACTTCGCTTTGCCTTGCAGCCTTGCTTCATTATCAGCTCTGAGTTGGGCATTATCTTCCTCCAACTTCTTTATTCTTTCAATGCCATTCTTTTTTAATTCATTAACTTGATTTTTCAAATCATCGTTCAAAATAATTAGTTGGGCATAATCCTCCTCCAACTTATTTAACTTCATTTCCACTTGCAACCTTGCTTCGTCACTTTCTTTAAGTTGGGAATTTTTCTCCTCCAACTTTAATTTTAGCTCAGCATTTTCTTAGATCAACTTGCTAATCTATTGAGCCAAATTGCCTGAATCCTTTGAAGCTTTGTCACCAGATTTCTCGTCAGAGGACTTTGCCATCTCATTTAATGAAACGTTCCAATCATTAGAATTAAATTCCTCTGAAGATGTTTCAGCCAATTCAGGACTTATTTGTGCACTGTTCAAAGAAAATATGATCATTTCATCCGTGTTCCCTTCTTTAATCTCTCTCTTTTAACACTCTTTCTTCAAAGGAGCTGAAGATATATCATTATTAGACATCCATTCTTTGAAAGATGCCAAGTTCCGCCAAAAAAAATTCGGACTCTTGTTATCCTTCCTTTCAACGAATTTGATAAATTCGTACTTCTCACATGCCGAATAATGTGATAATTAAAATAAATAATATAAGTAAGTTATACAATTTAAACAAATTAATATGCAAGAAATGTCAGTGTTTTGATCATTTTATTGTGCGTGTACTTTATGATATTACACGTATAATATATAAATTACACGCACATTGAAAATGAACAAAATCATATCAATGTGCATGTACTTTATGTATTATGCACATGTTTTATAAAAGTACACGCATGCTTTTAAAAAGTACACAAATAATGAAAATGTGTAGATGTGTGTTTCCTCACAAATAATGAAATGACACATCCATTGGTTGTCCTGGCCCTAGATTCGGTTGTTTTGTCAAGAGAGTTGATGAGAAATTAGTGGACAATAGAAGCCTAGTCAAATGTAATCATTTCATCTATGTTGTTGATGTATGGAGTGAAAAGTTCTCTTAGTGTGAAGTTAGAGTTGAAGAACAGGAGCATGGTCGTGGAATGGAGAGCAACAAGTTTTACAAAGTTATTATTGCCCTCATTGATCGATGTCCAACTGAATCGACTTCTTCAAACCATTTGTTACTTCTAATTTTTTGATATTTTTATCTGGTTTGAAGTACCGACTGAGAAATTCAAGTTTCGAGGCAGACTGATCCAATCTCTTTTTGAGATTTATTGATTTTTCCCCATCCACCATCGATATCCCAAATATTTATTATATATTTTGGGTTGATTTGGGTAGATTTATTCATATTAAAACACTTTATCTCTTTTTGATAAGGCTTGACAATGGAGAAAATGTTTTATCGATTTTTTATATTGTACTTCTACTACTTCATCGTTGTAGTAGGCATTGAAAAGTTCCCAGAATGGTGTCTTCTTCAGTAGCTCAATATGCTTATCATTGATTTTGCTATGAATATCAAATAAATCATGATAAAAACTAAGGACATTCAACCTATATTGGTCGTTGCGTTTTCCTTGTACGTTTCTTCTCTTTTTTGTAACCCTTTTTGGACCATTCTCTTCACACTGTCCTGTTTTGTATGATTTCCCTTTTGTGCCTTCATCTTGAACCTCATTTCTATAAAGTAAACTCATAAAGACCAAATTACATGCATAAAGATAAAATTATACGTAGGAAATGATAAAGTACACGCACATTGCAGTAAAATACAAGCTTCAAAACATAAAGTACATGCAGATTGCAATAAAATACAGGCTCAAAACACAAAGTACATGCACAAAATAATAAAGTACGCGCATATTGCAATAAAATACAAGCTTCAAAACATAAAGTAAACTCATGTTTCAATAAAATACACGCGTCAAAACATTAAGTACACTCACATTGGATTGAAGAACAAGTTTATTTTCCTAGATTACATGCATGTTTAATAAAAGTACATGCACTTTGCATTGAGTACATACATACAATATTCTTTTAACACTTCATACTAACCTCCACAAAATACAAGAATAACTTAGTACAAAATTTCAATAAATAAATTCCCTATTATCTGATTCATGGTAATACCTAACAGTTGTTGTTTTACAGGATATAAACCAAGAATGACTTTTCATAGCATAATAAAAAAAGTGATACAATAGCTCCATGCTAAATGTGCCAACATTTCAAAACCTCTTAAGCAATACATCTAAATTCATTTTGCTAAATTCTTGGTTTTTAATTCATTTCCTTGTAACTTTTGTATACACTTAATGTCTTCATAGTGGTTGTAGAAGCCAAATAACGTTTTGGCTCTATCATTGATGCGAAGCAAAAAATAAATTGTGTCATCATAAGTTGTATTGACTGTCAACGTGAAAGGTTTCACATTCTTAAGATATTTAAAGGTGCACCCAACAGTTTTGTAGTTGAACATGCTTGATGATTTGATTCGTACACAATAAAACAATTCAAAAACATCACACGAACATTGTAATATCATAGAAATTATGAGTGTACCTTTTTATTGTAAGTTGCACGTGCATTGTAAAGATTATATGCATTAAGTAATATAACTCAATCATATTGTGTACTAGGTGATCTAATATGGGCCATTCTGTGTCGCAGTGCAGATTAGTGATTAAAGAAGATAGGATGATTCATGGGGGGGACAACGTGGAGAGAGGGGATCCACAGCGTAAAGAGAAACAAGTCAATAGCAAGCCAATTTTAAACACAAACTGGGTACAGATTTCAACAACTCAAAATATGGAGAAGAACACTGTCATTGAGGACTCTATTATGGATAATAATACACAAAGGATCAATAATGAAGAAATAACATCATGTTCTGCTGAAAAGGATATAGTGATTGAAAACTCTTTTAATGTTTTGGAGGACTTAGACAATTGTGTTTCCACCCCAATAGAAAAACCTAAAGCCCAACAGAATAATAATGAATCTAAAGTTGGTTCCAAATCATGGAAAGAGATTTTTTATCAGGAACAGACTCCGAATGAAACTAACGCTACACTCTTGAAGGAAGTTAACATGGTGCAAAACTCTATGTTGATTGACATTTCTGAAATCACTCTCTGTGATCCAAAAAGGAAGGCTGTGATGATTAATTCTACAGAATGTGAAGAGAAGTATAATAGTGGCCATTTCATTATACCACTTACCAGATCTCAAAAGAGAAATTTGAGGAAAATAATGGCCAAACATGTTAGAGATGAACCATATCCCACCCGATGTAGTGGGTTAAACATTGAGTTATGAAGATAATCTATTGAATTGCTAAGGGGGTGGCAATGCTAATACTAGAAGGTAATTATATAATCTTTGCAAATCCTATCACCCTGTCCTGATTGCCATAGCTGAGCCTATGGTTTGATTTAGTGATATCCCATCTAATTTTTGGACTTCTTTACATCTTACAATTTTATCTCTTAATAGTAGAGATAATCAAGAATCAAATCTCTGGATTTTATGTGCTGATAATACAGCTACTCCAGATGTTATTTCGAATACTACTCAAGAGGTCACTATCAGATGTCATCATGAAGCCAAAACTTTTCAAGTCTCTTTCATCTATGCTAGTACTTCTATAAAGTTTAGAAGACCACTTTGGGACAACCTCATGAGGCTCTATAGCAATAATCATATAGGCAACTTAATTGTTGGTGATTTTAATGCAATTTTGGTTGCTCATGAGAGGCAATGAGGAAGGCTGCCATCCTGAACTTCTTATATGGATTTTTAATCCATTATTGATGTATGCAATTTAATTTATCTTCCCACTAATGGTTCATCTCTCACATGGTCTAATGGTTGGGATATTGGTGGTCATATGGAGCAAAGACTTGATAGATGTTTGTGTAATGAGATATGGCTAGATGATTGGAATGCCACTAAGTGTGAGGTCTGCCCTAGATTATGCTCTGATCATTCCCCTCTGCTTATCACTGCTGAGAACATGATTAGAAGAGGTCCCACTCCTTTTAAATTTCAATCTTTATGGTTTAATCAACCTACTTTTAAGGAAGTGGTTGCTTCCTGTTGGTTGAACACCATTGTGTATGGATGTCCTATGTACTGAGAAAGCTTTGAAGAATTCTCTTAGAGACAGGAATAAGAATGTGGTGGGAAATGTCTTTGAAAATGTGGATAAAGACAAAACTCATTTGTCCAACATTCAAAGTGAAATTTCAGATTATGGTTTTAGTGAGAACAAAAATAATAGAGAGATAAATGCCAAAATTCTGCTAAAAAGTACTATGAAAGATCAAGAAGATTACTGGAGAGATAAGTCAAGAATTCAATGGTTCATGGATGGAGATAAATGTACTGGGTTTTTCCAGTCTTATGTCAAAGTCAAGAATGATAAATCAATTATTACTTCTCTAAAAATTGATGGAATTATGATACATGATCAGGGACAAATTGAAGACCATATTGACAATTTCTACAAAGGATTATACTCTGAAGAGCTACGGTAGATGAATATTTGACTTCCTAAATGTGTGCTTCTATTCCACATACGTTAAACTAAGAAGACAATGATTTCCTCACTGCTCTACCTATTGATTTGGAGATTAGACAAGTTATTTTCAACATGGATGGCAGCAAAGCGCCTGGCCCAGATGGTTTTAGAGGAAAATTTTATCAACAATGCTGGGATGTGGTTGGAAATGATGTTACTTTATGTACCAAGTAATTTTTTGAGTAGAGTTGGATTCTCCCCAACATGAATGCTAATCTCGTGACCCTTATTCCAAAAATCCCTGGTGCTAATGAAGTGACATAATTCAGACCTATAGCTATGGCAAACTTTCTCTTTAAAATCACCTAAAAATTCTTGCAGACAGATTGGGGAATATTGTTGGACAGCTGATATTTACTCAACAGGCTGCATTCATAAAAAATAGAAGCATTTGGATTTCATAGCTATAGTTTTTGAGAATTTTAATTTGTTGGACATAGGAATATTTGGTGGGAATGTAGATATTAAAGTGGATATTGCCAAGGCTTTTGAAACAATAAATTGGAGCTTTCTTCTCACAGTGTTGCATAATTTTTGTTTCGACCAGACCTTTATCAAATGGGTGGAGATTCTTCTCAAATCTGATAAATTCTCTCTCATTATTAATGGATCTTCAAAGGGCTTCTTTAGTTATAGCAGAGGTGTTAAGCAAGGAGACCCTCTTTCCCCTATATTTTTTGCCTTGCTGAAGAGGTATTAAGCAAAAATATTTTAACTCAGTTCTCAAATGTCAAGATAAAGACAATTTCCTCCCCTAGGAATTGTATTCCGATCACTCATTCTCTCTATGCATATGAAATTTTTATCTTTTGTAGAGTTGATAAAAAAATCCCTTCAGAATCTAATGAATATCTTTGAAAAGTAAAGCATTGTTTCTGGTCAATAAGTCCATAGAAAAAAAGCACCTTTTATCCAGGGAAGTATACAGTTCATAGAAGTGCTGATATCTCCAGGCATCTTGGTATGAATGAAGGACATTCTCCACTCATTTACTTAGGAGTTCCTATTTTCAAAGGCAGAGCAAGAAAAAGACATTTGTAGTGTATTACGAATAAATCGAAGGCCAAACTTGCAGCATGGAAAGGGAAACTTCTCTCAATAGCTGGAAGAGCTTAATCTATTCAATCAGTTTACCAAAATGTTCTTATGCACTGCTTTAGAATCTACAAATGGCCTAAAAGTCTTATTTATGATCTCTCTAAATGGGCCATAAACTTTTTATGGTCAGGTTATGTTAGTGTGAATAAGATAGTTACTGTTTTATAAAAGGTGGTTTGTAGACCCAAAGAAAAAGGAGGGCTTGGTTTGAGGAGCCTTTCACTTTTGAACAAAGTAGCTGTGGAAAAAATGGCTTAGGATGTTCTTAATGGAGATAATGAAATCTGTAGATTTCTTAAAAATAGATATAAAATCACAAGTAGAGGTTGTACAAATTCTATAATTACATCATTTATATGGCCTGGTATGAAGGAAGCTCTTGCAAATATCAGTTTGCACTCTAAATGGATTGTTGGAGATGGTACTCACATTTATCTTTGGTATGATAATTAGCTGGGTAATTCAATCATCAATAGATTAAACTACAGAAGTGATAATATAGACGTCAAAGCTAAAGTAGCAGACCTCATTGTGGATGGTAAATGGAATCTTCATACTTACTTCTCTAATTGCTTTCTTGATATAGCAAAGGATATTAACAAAATAATTCTTCCTCTATCCCCAACCTCTGATAAACTGATTTGGGAAAAATCTTCTAGTGGGGATTACACTGTAAAAGATGCATACTCATACAACAACACCATTATTCCAACTGATTTAAGATTTAAAAGTTTATGGTATCCACATATTCCTCCTAAAGTTTCTCTTTTAGATTAGAGAATCATTCATAATAAAGTGCCTACAGATGACATTCTTCAGAGTAGAGGTATACCTATGGTTTTAGCTTGTCTTATGTGCAATTATCCTCAAACTCAAGAAGATATCATCCACCTCTTCTTTAACTGCTCAATCTCTCAATTCTTCTAGCGGTGACTGGCCTCCATCTTTCAAATAATTTTTCCCCACAATGGTTGGCTAATTGATTTTTGGAATGCTTTCAATACAAGGTCTTTCAACTCCCAACTTACTCATTTATGGAAATCTGGATTTCTTCACATCCTTATGGAAATATGGAAGGCTAGCAATTGCCTCATATTTGATGATCAAAAGTCAAGTAAATGGAGTATTTGTAACTCTATTATTACCAACATCATCACCTCTAATATAAAAAAAGGCCCTGACTTCCACAAAGGGGATAATGAGAGGAACATTCTGAATAATTTGGGAATTCCTCCTAGATTATGTAAGGTTACAGCTACTTGCATTGTTATGTGGAACCCTCCAATTAGAGGATGGATTAAACTTAACACAGATGGAATGTCACATGGAAATGGGGGTGCAGTTGCTGATGGTGGAGTTTTAAGGGATGATCAAGGCACCTTTATGGGAGGATTTTATTGCAATATAGGACATCAATTTGCCTTTTATGCTGAGCTTCATGATGCCATTACTGATGTTGATTTTTCTACACAACATAATTGGAGAAGTCTTTGGTTAGAGTCAGATTCTATTAGTCTCATTCAAAGTTTCTTATCTTCTAGTTTTCACCCACCATGGCAGTTAACGATTGCTTGCACAATTGTAAGAAGCAACTCAAATCTATAAATTTCAGAATTAGTCATATATTCATAGAAGGGAATAAATTAGCTGATAAATTGGCCAATATAGGTTCAAATTATCCTATGAGGCATTGGTGGGCCATCCCTCCTAAAGAAATTGAAGGCCTTCTTCAAATGGACAAGCTTGGATTTCCAAATTACAGAGTTAGATGATTTTTTTCCCTTTTTCCTTTATGTAAATGATTCTTTTATTTCATTTTGATTCTTTGTAATTGCCATCGTGGGGAGGCTATTTCCTCACTTTTTCTTTCTTTAATACATAGTTCTCTAGATGGGTAATTTCCTCTAGAGTTTACCAAAAAAAAATCAATCATATTCCTCAAGAAATGCCGCACGCGCGAACCATAAGATAAATATAGGAGGTATTAAACATAGAGAGCACGTAGGAACTTAATATGTAGAAGATAGACTTATATTGTATCTTTCTGCCAACAACAAGATAATATGATTTCATCACTTCATACATACTTGATAATTTTACTCCTAAAAGGAATGAATTTTAAAATGATTGTGCATTGCTAAACCATATTGGATTAAATAATATACCTCAATTATATTCCTCAAGAAATGCCGCTGATGCGTACCAAAATAATATAAGAGCTATTAAATATAAAGAGCACATATACTTGATGATTTGATTCATACAAGTAATGAATTGTAAGATGTTTGTGCATTGCTAAATCATATTGCATTAAATAATATAATTCAATCATATTCCTCAAGAAATGATTGCATTACATAATATACCTCCATCATATTCCTCATAAAATGCCACTGGTGCAGACCACAATAATATAGGAGCTATTAAACATAGAGAGCATGTATTAACACTTAACTTGCAAAATGGGGCATCAAATGTAGAAGCTAGACGCATACTTGATGATTTGATTCCTAAAAGTAATGAATTATAAGATGTTTGTGCATTGCTAAACCATACTGCATTACATAATATATCAATCATATTCCTCAACAAATGATTGCATTACATAATAATCTCAATCATATTTATCAACAAATGCCGCTGGCGCGGACCATAATAATACATGAGCTATTAAATATAGAGAGCACATATATACACTTAACATGCAAAATGGGCCAAAAAATGTAGAAGCTAGACACATTGACACTCCGCTCAATTAAATACTGGTGATCAGTCATTTATTAAATTAAATCAGAATATCCAGTTGGTTCATTCTTAGCATCACTCTCGAAAAAACATTTATTTATTTATTTCCTACTAATTAATTAAGTTAGCGCCAAAAACATTTAATCATTCAATTATTATCCAACAATTTAAATTATTAACCACATTCACCATTTTAGTGAATAAAATAATAATGAATAAAAAACCATCTGACTGAATAAATAAGACTTGAATAAACATCCTAGTTCAAAAGTCTCAAATACAACAATCCATATTAAAACTGAATCCCAACAAACTGAAAGAAAGGAGTACAATATCCCTCTTAAATTAATGATAACTGAGCATGAGCAACATGCACTAACTGAGATAACTAGATCAGGAACATAATGAATAATAGTCGAGGCCTCTAAGAATGAGGACCTGCAACTCCCACAATAGCTGCAGCACGTCAAATCATCTGATAGTCTACGCCTGGCGTCCCTGTGGCTAGAAACCTAAAATAAATTGCACAAGGGAAAATAGATTTACCAGAAACAGGACAGAGCCCGGGTGAACATAGTTTAAAATGGTTTAGCAAGTATTTAAAATGCTTAAAAGAAGATATTGTATACGTGTTAGTTTTGTGGGCTCCCTCTTGAGAAATCCCACCTCTCAACTAGTGTGCATGCCTAACGTACGACTAAACCATTATAGTTACTACTGTCATGCTTATCTAGTTCAAGCTCATTAATCTTCAAATATTTTATCTCATAATAGCCACCCATATTTCCCACGTAATATGTTACTGAATATTTTCACATCTTTTATCTCGAGTGACAGAGTTTTCACATTCAAAGTTAAGTGTTCGTGCACTTAAGTTATTTTAGATTTCACTATCCATCTTATCTACAAAATTCACACTGGAGAACATATCACAAGTATATATATATATATATATATATATATATATATATATATATATATATATATATATATATATATATATATCCTTTACTCTACCACGTATATATACTAATATGGCACCTCTAGACTCAACTGCAGTGCATGCATACTCTGCTATCATGTCCCGGTACGTCTCACACTATATAAAGGACGGTTGGTTTGGTATCTACCTCGAACCATAAATATAATTCACATATATTGGAGGCGAACATTGTCCCCATCCAAATGGGTCACTCACATACCTATTCACCTATTCAACCGTCGAAACTATCATACTCTCAGATAGCACATGTTCAAGGTCCTATGTTTAGGGTACGAGTCTAAAATCCCCCCAGTGGCTCATCAGGATAAGACTGTCCACAACACGAAACCTCCCTCCGATAGTAAGCAGCATAGGTATGTCATGCACATAGTAAATCAAGCAATAGGTATTCACACCACACACATATATATATATATATATCCTATATCATATATCCCATACGTAACATATGTACATCCCAAACATCCTACGTATTAATAATGTATAACTTTACTTATCATCGTATGCTCCCGAGTATTTCTCTCCATTCGAAGGGTATCCTTTATACTACCCATAATATCATTAGGTAAACTCCCTATACCCTACTGGTTTACGTCATCATTTCCCTCGAATTTTCGAGACCCGGATTATTCTCCAAATTAGATATTTTCCTCGATAATCCTATTTAAGTTTAGCCCTGAATTCCCCCTCTTTGGGCTAAGCCCGAAACCCCACCTAGGCCAACTGGTGTCTCAATATATTCCCATTATGTTTAAAAATAATTTCCACGATTTAATCCTGAACGTTTCCCCAAAGATACTAAACAAAAGGAAGAAATTGGCCAAAACAGGGCAACCTAATCGATTCGCCCTGGTCCGAATCGATTTGCCTCTTACATGTCTCTTATTCTGCATAGTTTTTCCTACGGGTTTCACCATTTTCAAACATCAAAACCATCACCAAACATTCCCTAACTTCCAAATAGTTACTTCAAACCTTAGACCAACATATATGAATAATTTCTAATATACAAGAATCGTGAATTCATCAAGAATCATCGATTAATCAATTTAATCTCAATTAAATTATGAAAAACACTAGTTTAACACTTTCATTCAAGAACCAGTTTAAAACTCAAATTTCTTCATCAAGATTCAATGTAATTTCGTGGGTTTTATGCTACGTACATGGAGGGTTCAATCCTATATCAATTTCCAACATAAGATTATGATTTAAGTCTTCTAATTTAACCCAAAGTATACAAATTTCTTATATGATACATCCTAAACTAACATGGATATCATACATGCAAGATTAAGCACTTGCCTCAATACGAAGGTCTGATCCTCTAAAGAAGATGGGTATATTGATGTTCCTCTCTTTTCGATCTGTATTTCTGCGGTGTAGGTGGTGCAAAAGGTGTAGGAACGGTGGTTCTAGCCTTTGGAACTCCTCTCCTCTTCCTCCTATGGCTTCTCTGTAACTTCTCTTTGTTTCTCCCGCATCTCATTCAAATTCCCTTCTATTATTAGGCATATTTTACTTAGGAAATTCGTAGGTTAAATTACCCCCGAAATTCAAATGACTAAAATACCCTCCTGGGATGCCGGTTTGGCCCTAAATTAACCTGGAACCTGAATTAAACTCCCGAGTAGACTTTTCTAACTATCTCGACCCTTCCGGAAACTTTAACGCACTCGAAATTACCATTTGGATGACTTAAAAATAAATTAATTTCTATCTCATTAAATTGAGTCTCGACATGACTGACACGCGCGTCCTGACTTACTTATTGTAACTGTAGTATTTTTCACTCGCGACAAGTTTAATAAATTCTTAACCACATATTACTTTACTCACTAAGTAATATTCAATATAATTTACATCAATAAATACTAACCCTTATCTCGCTAGTTAATATTTATTTTAATCCAGAATAATTATCAATTAATTTCCCATATTTAATTTTAATTAATCCCACATTAAAAAATCATTAAAAATATAGGGAGTAATATACTCCCCCCTTGTAATGGAATTTCGTCCTGAAATTCGAAAAATAAAAGTATACCTGGTAAGAACAACTCTAAATATTTTTAGCGCTTCTGATCCTCGCGCTCCCACTGGACACGCACAAATGGAACTACCTTTGACCTCAGTCTTCTCTCGCTATTGTCTAAGATATCCACCAGTATCTCCTCATACAAAATATCAAGATGTAATTCAATCTCCTCCAGCGCAATGTGAGTGAGAGCTAACTCATCCCGGAGATACCGTCTCAGTGAAGAAATGTGGAACACATCATTAATACACTGCAAGTGCTCCGACAACCCAAGTCTATACGCTAGCGATCCAATCCTCTTAATGATAGGAAATGGCCCCACGTATATTTGTACTAATTTTCCTTTCTTCCTGAACCTCATAATACACTTCATAAGAGATACTTGTAGTAGCACCTAATCCCCCACACTAAACTCCCGGAATAATCGCTTAGCATCGGTGTAGCTTTTCTATCTGTCATGGACTACCTGTATGCAACTCCGAATCATCTCAATCCTGGCCGACGTATCCTGAATCACCTTTGGTACGAGTATTTTTTTGTCCCCCGCCTCTAGCTAACAAGCAGGAGAATGATAAAGCCTGCCGTACAATGCCTCAAATGGAGCATACCAATAGTAAATTAATAGGAGTTATTATACGCAAAATCCACCAGTGGAAGATACTTCTCCCAATCTCCTCTAAAGTCAAGGATACACATACGTAACATATCCTCTAGTATCTTATTAATCGGATCAGTCTGCCCATCCATCTGTAGGGATAGGTCGTACTCAAATGCAACTCGGTGCCCATGGCCTCTTGGAAGCTCTCCCAAAAATGAGACTAAAAAATATTATCCTGATCGGACACAATATCAAGGGGCCCCCCGTGTAATCTCACTTATCAACAATGAAAATATGGGCATACTGTGTTATAGTATAATCCGTTCGGACTGGCAGAAAGTGGTCTACCTAAGTTAAATGATCCACTATCACCCATATGGAATAATGACCCCTCTGAGAAGTAGGCGACCCTGTGATGAAATCCATAGAAATGCTCTCCCATTTCCGCATAGGGATTTCTAGCGGCTGTAAAAACCCTGATGGTTTCTGATGGTCAACCTTTACCAGCTGATATGTGGCACACTTTGAGATGAACTTAGCAATGTCCCTATTCATCTCACTCCACCAATAGTGCCACCTCATATTCTGGTACATCTTATCCCCACCGAGATGTACCATAAATCGAGACCTATGCAACTCTGTCATCACTGCGTGTCACAAATCCTCCCTATTGGGAATAATCAGTCTACCGTTGAAGCGCAAGCCTCCCTCGGAACTCACTGAGTAAGGCTCTGCTCCCCCGATTAAAAGCTATCTAATCCTCTCCTGACAAAACAGATCCACTGCCTGAGCCTGTATCACCCTCGTCATAATCTAGGGTGTAATGGTAATAATTGACATAAATGACTGGGCAACTGTATCCTGATGTCCCAGCTCCTTTCATTTCACTTTCCACGCCTCATTCACCTCACCCTCTGGCTATGGCTCAATGCATATGCTACTACGTTAGCCTTCCCTATGTGATACTGGAACTCAAACTGATAGTCTTTCATAAATTCAAGCCACCTGTGCTCACGCATATTCAACTCACGTTGAGTGAACAATTATCGTAGTAACTCGTGATCTGAGAATAAGCATAATTTCTCCCCCAACAAGTAATGTCTCCAAATTCGAAGGGAAAACACGACTGCTACTAGCTCCAAGTCGCGGGTGGGGTAATTCCTTTTATGAGGCTTAAGCTTGCGGGAAGCATAAGCTATAACCTGATCCTCCTGCTGCAATACTCCACCAAGTCCCTGTAGGGATGCATTAGTATAAATGAGGTACTCCACACCTACTCTGGGGAGTGCTAGTACGGGTACTAAAGTCAGCTTATCCTTCAGCTCATTAAATGCCAACTGACACACATCATCCTAAATAAAAAGTACACCCTTACGGGTAAAATTAACCATCGGGCCCGAAATATTCAAAGATACCCAGATAAACCATCTGTAGTATCCAGCTAACCCTAAGAAACTACAAACCTCCACCGGTGTCGTGGGCTGTCCCCACTCCCTCACTACTGACACTTTGCTCGGGTCCCCTGATATCCCCAATTCGGAAATGATATGCCCCAAAAACTGTACCTCCCGCAGCTAGAACCCACATTTCTCATACTTATCATACAACTGATGCTCACGTAGTGTCTATAGAACTCAATGCAAATTCTCGGCATGCTCCTCCTTGGTACGGGAATAAATTAGGATGTCATCAATGAAGATAATGGAAAACTGATCTAAGAACTATCTGAACAGCCTATTAATCAAGTCCATATATAAAACCGACGCATTGGTTAGCCCAAATGGCATAACTCAAAACTCATAGGACCCATATCTCTTTAGAAATGCAGTATTAAACACATCCTGCTCCCTGATACATAACTTCTTATACCCGTATCTCAAATCTATTTTAAAAAAGTAGGTTGCTCTTCTAAGCTGGTCGAATAAGTCATCGATGCGAGGCTATGGATATTTATTCTGTATCGTGACATTATTCAACTCCCGATAATCCATGCATAGTCATAGGGATCCATCTCTCTTCTTCACAAACAGAATTGGGGCACCCTAAGGTGATTTACTCCACCGGATGAAACCTTGTACCAATAACTACTCAATCTGATCCCGTAACTCCCTTATTTTCATAGGATCCATTCGATAAGGTGCACGGGCTATCGATCGATTGCCCGCCACTAAGTCAATCACTAACTCTATTTCTCTAGTCAGTGGTAGTATCCTGAAACACAATGTCTAACTTTTAAACAATTGAAATTGAATCAAGGGAAATCACCACTCCCGTAGAGGTCTCATCCTCTATATAATACAAAAGGGTGAACGATCCTCCCTCGGGTTGAGACATCGCCACTATGAACATCTCCGGACCAGGAACGGAAAAAACAATGTTCCTACTGTAGTAATCAATCATGGACCTAGATGCGACTAGCCAATCCATGCCAATAATGGCATCGTACTCAGACATATCTAATACAAGCATATCAGCAGGAAAACTGAGACTCCCAATATCTATACTCACACCCCATCATATAAATAAAATCAGCATCCCATTACCTAATGGTGAGTCTACACAAGTAACTGTACTATCGACCGTGTCTAACAACCCTGCGGCCCGTGCAAATCTAGTGGCTACAAAAGAGTATGAGGCCCCCGTGTCAAATAAAATACACCCCATAGTCCCATGAATAGAAAACATACCCTTAACTACGGGCGGTGCCTAAAGGAATTGTAAGGACATAATTTTATAAATGTCCGGGGTAGAATCTAGGAATTTTTTGTTTTCCTTAGATCACAGTTTATATGTATGATACCGCTACATTCGGCACGTCAACACGATCGTCCACAACGGCCTTAATCCGAATCCATGCATCCACCATCTTCACACGTGCATCATACTACATGTGACGTGGTGCTCAACTCTTTTCCACTACTCCACTACATAATATTGGTAAAATGATTTATTGGAATATTTGCATAAATATTTGAGAATTTTTAGAAAATATTTTTTTGAAGTCTGAAATTATTTTTTAAGAAAAGCAAAAAAAATTCTAAGCGTAGAAGCGGACTGCCTCGGTCGATAAGCTCATTCAAACGAGTTGTCACTGTCATTCGAGCGAGATAAGCATCTCGTGCGATGTCGTTCGAATGACACATGTTCTTCATTCGAGCGAGATGCCTATCTCGTTCGAGCGTTGTCGTCGCCTCGATTTTTGTATAAATATCTGGTGACCTTATACACATTTTCCAAGTCTTTTCACATACACATTTTTTTACGAAAATAGTCCAGAAACCAGACTTCACCTTTTAAGGTTTTTACACCTTCTTTATTCACATAAACACTCCCATCTATGTATGTGAATCATTAAACCTTTAAGAGGATCGCTTTACTCATATGGAGTAATTTGTGGATAAGCCGTTCTCTTCTTCATTGCTGCCCACCTGGAGTTCGTGCGGGATATTCCAGCCGACGACATCGAAACCGACACCTAAGAGTATTTCTTATGTCACCCTTATTTTCATTGTAATCCGTGTAATCGTTTCTTACAAATTATAGTGAAAATAAAAAGGTTTTGCCTCTTTGGTGGATTTTTCCTCATTTGTATATTTTTATCTGTGATTGACTATTCGTACATGTTCATATTAATTTCAATCACACCTAGATACATGTTTTAGGATTAAATTGAAAAAATAGAGTTTAATTAAATAATTTCTTTATTTGAACAAACGCGCACTCTTCAAAATGGTATCAGAGCAGGTTACGCTATTTTATCGTGTATTCATATTTTTCGCAAATTTTTTCTAAAGATATCAATTTTCTGAAAAATTGAATTTAAAAAAAAGGGCGTGTTCGATGGAGAAATTATATAATAAAATACCAGTTTTTGACGGGACAAATTATGCTTACTGGAAAGCTCGCATGAAATCTGCTTTAAAAGACATTGAAAGAGGGTGGACACCTCCCTCCATCACTATTGATTATGTGACTAATTTAAAATCTGTGACTCCAAGGACTGAAGAAGAATTTAAATGGTCTTCTTTTAATTCTAAGGGGTTAAGTTCTATTTCTGGATCCATCACACCTGGCGAGTTTCGATGGATAATGACGTTAACCACGTCAAAAGAGGCATGTGATGTCTTACAACTTATCCATGAAGCAACTAATGTTGTGAAAGAGTCTAAACTGCAAAATTTAACAACTCAATTTGAGACACCATGCTTGAGACCGAATGTTTGATGAATTTTATGCTAGGTTATCTGATATTGTTAATACTAGCTTTAATCATGGTGAGCACATTCCTAATGCTAGAGTTGTTAAAAAGATTCTAAGATCTCTGCCTAAGCGTTTTATCCCTAAAGTCACTGTGCTAAATTCTTGGGTAATTTAAACACGCTTAAATTAGAGGAACTTGTAGGAGACTTACAAAGGTATGAAATTGATATGTTTCCTAAATCTGTCAAGGCTAAAGATAAGGGAATTGCACTTAATACCCAGGATAGAAAGAGTGAGGGGTCGACAAGAAAGAGGATTGAGTCATCTAGAAGAAGGGAGATAGAAACATCTGATTCCGAGTGTGACTTTGATTTCGATGATTTGGCTCTGTTTGCAAAAAAATTCAAAAGAATTCTCAAATTCAAGAAAAATGGAAATTTCAAAGATAAAAATAATTTTGAGAAAAATAAGTTGGAAAAGAAAAATGAAAAAGATTTTAAAGATCCTCCTAAGAAAGAAAGTGAGAGACGCTATGAGTGCAATGGTAAGGGTCATAGAGCCTTTGAGTGTGCTACTAGGTTGAACAAAGAAAAGGGCAAAGTTATCCTTAATGCTATCCTTAGTGACGACAGTGAGGTCGAGTCGGTGGACTCTGGAGATGAGTCACCGCATGAGTGTAACTTCACCTAATTCATGGCTAGTCATATGAGTACCTCCAGTGCTTCTCATATCGATAAGGATGCTACTTCATAGGGACACATCGACAATGAGATCGTTATGAGTGAGGGGGATGATGATGCAAGTGAAAGCGAGAGTGATCTTCAACGCGCCTACGCTGAGTTATATTCTGAGTCATTTGAAACCAAAAAGCGTAACAAAGCATTAGTTCTTAGAATCACCACTTTAGAGAAAGAGTTAAGACTGTTTGGAGAGAGAGAGAGAGTTGTTGTGATAATGAAAAAGAGAGAAAGGAAAACTTGGAGAAGATAGGATGTTTTGAGTGAGATGGGACAGGGCACAAGAAATTAGAGTGTCCCACTAGACTTGGGAGAGAGGGCAAGAAAGTTGCCTTGCCCGCTACCCTAAGCGATAGTGAGGATGAGAATGGAGATGAAAGTGTGATCCGAAAAACTTTTAGAAAGATTTTTATCGAGACCATGGAAACCAAAAGGTCAAATAGGATCCTAGGTCTTCGGATTTGTGAGTTCAAGGAAGAGAATGATGACCTAAAAAGGGAAACATGTGACTTGACCAACATGGTGTTTTGTCTGACGACACATGTATCCCATCTCGAGGATGATCTCAAATAAGCACGGGAGGTCCAAGTCTCATTAGAGAATTCATCTGAGAAAGTTGATAAGATGGATTCCTATCCCGGTTTGAATAATGGTGAGTATGTTAGAAAAGGCCATGACGGTGCATTCACTACTTTTAATGCGCCCGAGCCTATCTCCACTTTGGTGAGTGATTCTAATGGGTGTCCATCTAGGAAAGTTCATCCCAATTTTTTTAATAAATTAGTTCCTATACTGGTTTATGTTTGCTCCCACTACAAGAAGAGATGACACCTTAAGGGGTTTTGTTCTAAGTTGGATTTTGTGCCATATCATGCCACTTCACACATTCATGCACATGCACTAACTCATGATACTTTTCTTGCACATAATGATAGAGAGTTTGCACATATTCATGAGCAAGTGAAGTTTTTTAACAAGACTACACATGATCTAATGGAGTTGGTTCAAAAGATGTCACCATCTTTGGAAAACTCCACCATTTTTCCAGGTTGAGGTCTTGACATGTTTGCTAGCATAAGGAGATTTTCATGATGTATCTTCTGCCTATTTCTAGCATGTATCATTAGTTTTTTAAATTTTTGGTTTTTATATTTTCCTAAAAAAACCAAAAAAGATTTTCTTTTTATAAAATATTTAGAAAAGCACAAAAAGAATTTTGTATTTTATTTGTACCTTTTATGGATGAGAATTTAAGATAGCCGAGTCACAAATTTCATTCCATTTATTCCACGTGACTGTTTGATAGTGATTTGAGGCGTTACATCATTGCATCCATGTGCTTTACATTGTTTGGAGTCTTTGAGATGTGATTAGTGATATCTTTCTACATGTTTGACTCCTATCTCCTTTATTACACACATGCACGACTTTATTTGATATTTGTAGTTGTCTATCAGATATTGGCTTGAGTGTTCCCATCTCAATTCTGTCTATACAACGAACAATATGCGATAAAACTTGACAAGATTGGAATGCATGTAAAAAACCGTTTGGTGGGATTGTGTGATGTTTTAAAACAACGAAGGGCTGTGAAAGGTTGACTTTTATCCTTTGCGAATACTAAGACACCATTAAATTGGACGTAAAAAAATGAGGAATTTTATAATCCGGGGTCCAAAGAGTTTAAAAAAGCCCGAAAAAATTTAAAGGCAATAAAAAGCAATTCATGCCAAATATGGGCCATTAGGTTTCACCATCAATTCTCCAAAGTTTGAGAATTTTAATCACCTCTATTCAAAATATAAATCTGAGGGAGTTTGGTTGGAGAATTTAAACGGGTTTGCACTTCCTTGAAAGTCTTGAAAAAGCATTAAATTGTTTTGGACGTTATTGGTGTGGAAATCACTTTGAGCTTTGATTTGCTGATTTGATTGAGTCAATATCTCATATTTCCATCTTTTTACACCAAAGGAAGATGTTGAGTTCATTCATTAGGATCCGATATTCATGGGGTACATATGTCATGTTTGTATGCATTGATTTTCCTATCGAATTTGATCACACCCCTACATTTACGCTATCATCGACTTGGTAGTTTTTATGTTTGTTCATGGTGTGATTCTTTGTTGTATATTTTGTGTAAAAAATTTTGAAAAATTAAAAAATAGAAGTTTATTACCTTGTGACATTCTCCATTTGCATTTATTTATGCTTCTCATATCAGTCTATTTGGGGACATCATAAAAAGGGGGAGAAGAATTATGGGGGAGATTTGTTTGGTGTTTGGTTGATTTATCAATGATTTTCTTAAGCTTAATTGATCTTTGATTTTTGCATATAAGTATATTTCAAATTGTTGTGCGTCACGGGTATTTGCTTTAGCTCATGTGTGTAGGTACAAAATTGATTATTATTAGATGCACACCCTGATGAGAAAAGCCTTGAGAATGGTTTTGAAAAGTTGAAGCTTTGAAGATGTTGAAGATTGATTGACGACATGCCAGCTAGTATTCTCAGTTTGAAGGTTTTATAGGGATATTAACTTATATGTCATTTGATTTTTTGGAGATTACATAATTCATATTTTTTATGTATGTACCCGCATAGACATAGAGGGAGATTTGTAAGGACATAATTTTATAAATGTCGGGGGTAGAATCTAGGAATTTTCTGTTTTCCCTAGATCACAGTTTGTATGTCTGATACCGCTACATTCGGCACGTCAACCCGATCATCCACGACGGCCTTGATCCGAATCCATACATCCATCATCTTCAAACGTGCATCATGCTATATGCGACGTCCTGCTCAAATCTTTCCCACTACCCCACTACGTAATATTGGTAAAATGATTTATTGAAGTTGTTTATGTTTGCATAAATGTTTTTGGAATTTTTAGAAAATATTTTTTTGAAGTCTGAAATTATTTTTTAAGAAAAGCAGAAAATTTTCTAAGCGCAGAAGCGGACTACCTCGATTGACGAGCTCATTCAAACGAGTTGTCACTATCATTCGAGGGAGATAAGCATCTCGCGCGATGTCATTCGAACGACACGTGTCCTTCGTTCGAGAGAGATGCCTATCTCTTTCCAGCGACGCCGTCGTCGCCTCGATTTTTTTATAAATATCTGGTGATCTTCTACACATTTTTCTAGTTTTCTCACATACACTTTTTTCTGCAAAAATAGTCCACAAACCAGACTTCACCTTTTAAGGTTTTTACACCTTCTTTATTCACATAAACACTCCCATATATGTATGTGAATCATTTTACCTTCAAGAAGATCGTTTTACTCATCTGGAGTAATTTGTGGAGAAGTCGTTCTCTTCTTTATTGCTGCCTACCTGGAGTTCCTGCGGGAGATTCTAGCCGACGACATCGAAACTGACACCTGAGGGTATTTCTTAAATCATCCTTATTTTCATTATAATCCGTGTAACTGTTTCTTACAAATTATAGTGAAAATAAAATGGTTTTGCCCCTTTGGGGGATTTTTCCTCATTTATGTGTTTTTGTCCGTGATTGACTATTCGTACATGTTCATATTAATTACAATCACACCTAGATGCATATTTTAGGATTTAATTTAAAAAACTGAGTTTAATTAAATAATTTCTTTATTTGAACAAACGGACACTCTTCAGGACTGTTTCTTGGTGAACGTTATAAAGATGCCCATACTGCTATTGCCCCTACTGAGGTGGGGCTACTGGAATAACTGGTATAGTAGGAATCTGAGTTGGCCCTGGGATAGCGTCTAGGAAGATAGGCCTCTGTGGGTCCTGGTGAGTATCATGTTGTTTCTGAGCCCTATCTTTATCAGGAAAATCCTGTTTCTTGTAGCCAGTCTTGTTGCAAGTAAAACATAGGCCTGTAAAATGTCCTCCTCGTTGGCCGTGTTGACCTCAACCCTGCTGGTCGTTGTCACCCCTCTCTTGGCCTTTCTATAATTGTTTTTGTCCCTGCTTCACCCGGTGGCCTTGATGGCCATGTCTGTAACCTCCTTGACCCCTTCCGAAATCGCTTAGCAAAATTCCCCTGCCCTGCTCACCCTGTCTACATTGACTCTAAGCTGACTGTGCCCCACTGGCACTACCACTCCCTATCTTGCCCTGCTGGCTGGACTCTCCTCCTCGCTTTCTCCCCTTAATACGGAAGCGGTGGTCCTGGCAGTGTAAGAAAGCAACATTTAACACATCACTGTATGACTACAAATATAGATTACCTAGGAGATGTTATTAGATCCTTTAGGTGAGACCATCCATAAACATCTGTATTTTCTTCTCTTTAGTAGGTATCTCTCATGGTAACAAATTAGTCAGTCTCATAAACTCCTCCTCGTATTCAGCAACAATCTTCCCTCCCGGGGCGAGGTCCAATAATTTCTGCCTTATCTAAGTCTGGACGACGAAAGGGAAACATTTACGGTGAAACTACACCCAAAAATCATAAATAGTCATGTTGTCTCTCTCATCAGTTGTGGTAGTGGACTTCCACCACTATAATGCCGCCTCGACTAGATTAAGCGTAGCTAGTATCTGTCTTTGTACCTCTGTGCACTCATATATCCTCAGGTGCCTTTGGATATCCTTCTTCCACTGGCTCGTAACTACCACATCAGAACTCCCTGAGAACTATAAAGGATGCGCCTTCTGAGAGGCATCCCTAACTCGTTCCCACGCAGAAGGGAATGTCTGAGCCTATGCTGGAACCACCACATGTGCCTGGGGTGGGGCCTTCTGTACTACTGCTAATGCTGCATTCACCGCACGTGCAATTATGGCGATAACTTCTGCGGTATTCATGGTCCCTTGAATTGGAGCTAGCTGTGGCTCTTGAGGGACTCGCTGTGCACGTCTGGGAGGCATTTGAAATAATAAAGAATTTATATAATTCCTTAGTTCAATAAATCTCAAAATATATGAAGACGTAACACATAATTACGAATGCAGAAATCCTATTAATAGGGCTCTATATTAAAGAATACTATGCTGAAAGCATAATATGTCGTACTGATCCTAAAATACTTTAGAACGTGATGCTCCGATACATTCTGTGATACCCCGCTCAATTAAATACCGGGTGATCAGTCATTTACTAAATTAAATTAGAATATCCAGGTTGTTCATTCTTAGCATCACTGTAAAAAAAAGATTTATTTGATTTATTTCATACTAATTGATTAAGCTAGTGCCAACAAACATTTAATCATTCAATTATTATCCGACAATTTAAATTATTAACCACATTCACCATTCTAGTGAATAAAATAATAATGAATAAGAAACCATCTGACTGAATAAATAAGACTGGAATAAACGTCCCAGTTCAAAAGTCTCAGCTACAACATTCCATATTAAAACTGAATCCTATCAAACTGAAATAAAGGAGTACAATATCCCTCTGAAATAAATGATAACTGAGAATGAGTAGGATGACCTAGATGAGATAACTATATCGGTAACAGAATGAGTAATAGTGGAGGCATCTAATAACGAGGACCTGTAACTCCCATAATAGCTGCAGCACGTCAAATCATCTAATAGTCTATGCCTGGCGTCCATGTGTCTGGACACCTAAAATAAATTGCATAAGCGAAAATAGATTTACAAGAAAAGGGTCAGAGCCCAAGTGACAGTTTAACAAGTATTTAAAATGCTTAAAAGAAGATATTATATACATGTTAGTTATGCGGGCTCTCTCTTGAGAAATCTCACCTCTCAACTAGTGTGCTTACCTAACGTACCGCAAAACTGTTCTAGTTACTACTGGCACGCCTAACTAGTTCAAGCTCATTAATCTTCAAATATATTATCTCATAGCTACCGTATTTACCAACTAATACATTAATGAATACTTTCACATCTTTTATCTCGAGTGAGAGAGTTTTCACATTCAAAGTTAAGTGTTCATACACTTAAGTTATTTTAGATTTCACTATCCATCTTATCTACTAAATTGATACAGCATAACATATCACAATTATATAAATATATATATATATATATATATATATATATATATATATATATATATATATATCACTATGCCACATATATATACTAATATGGAACCTCTAGACTCAGTTGTGGTGCATGCATACTCTGCTATTATGTCCTGGTACATATCGCACTGTATAAAGGACGGTTAGTTCGGTATCTACCTCAAAACATAAATATAATTCTCATATATTGGAGACGAATATAGTCCCCAACCAACTAGGTCGCGCACATACCTACGTACCCATTCAACCGTCGAAACTATCATACTCTCAGATAGAAAGTCTCTAAGGTCCTATGTTTAGGGTATGAGTTTAAAATTCCCCCAGTGGTCTCATCAGGATTAGACCGTCTACAACGCGAAACCTCCTCCCGATATCAAGCAACGTAGGTATGTCATACACATAGTAAATCAAGCAATAGGTATTCACACCACCTATATATATATCAACAGTATAAGCCTATGCACATCCTATATCATATATCGAATACGTAACATATGTATCTCCAGAACATCTTACGTATTAATAATGTATAACTTTACTTATTATCGTATGCTCCCGAGTATTTCTCGCCACTCGAAGGGTATCCTCTATGCTACCCATTATATCAGTAGGTAAACTCCCTATACCCTACTGGTCTAAGTTATCATTTCCCTAGAATTTTCGAGACCCGAATTATTCTCTAAGGGTTCGTTTGATTCAAAATTGTAGATGGAAAAATTTTCCATGGGTAAAAATTGTTATTCACACGAGGCTATCAAACAGCAATTAGACGAAATTAAAATCAATCCAATTAGTTTATTTAAATATTTTTTAAACACTTTTCAAATAGTTTTAAAACTATTTTAAGATAGTTTTTATAAAACATTATTAAAATAGTTTTTTTAAAACATTTTGATAAAATAATTTTTTAAAATAATTTTTACAATATTCGAAACGGTTTTTAATTATTCAAAACAATTGTTAAACCTTTTAGCAAAACAGTTTTATATAACCGTAAAACTGGTTTTTAATAAAACAGTTTTATAAAACATTTTTTAAACAGTTTCTAAATTGTTTTAAAAACATTTTAAACAGTTTAGAACAGTTTTTTTAAATAATTTAAAAAAAAAATTTAAAAACAGTTTTTTTAATTCTTACAATTTATAAAACAATTTATTTAATAGCTTTTAAAACATTTCAAAAACTATTTTTATAAAAAATTATTAAAACAGCTTTAAAAATAATTTTTAAAACAATTTTTTACAATATTTTTATAAAACAGTTTTTAAGACAATTTTTACAATATTCGAAACAGTTTTTAAATTATTCAAAACTGTTTTTAACAGTTTTAAAACAAGTTTTTGATAAACATTTTTTTAAAATTTTAAAACATATTTTAAAGAGTTTTAAAACAGTTTTTAAAACAATTTTTTTATAAAAAGTTTTTTGTATTTAAAAAAGTTTATAAAATAGTTTTTTATTTAAAACAATTATTTAAACATTTTATAAAACAGTTTTTAAACTATTTTAGCATAAAAAATATAAAAAGCACTTGTAAGAAGTGGCAATTTGTTTGGCAAATATTTCTCTTCCAAATAGCAAAGCAAAATTTGCCAACTTTTTGTGCATTAGAGGTGTTGTACATGAAGAAATAGCTTGTAGGCAAACATTGCTATCAAACAGATCAAAAAGTGGGCAAATACCATATTTGCCTTCTTATTTGCCATTTGTCATGGCAGATTTGGCTATCAAACGGACCCTAAATTAGGTATTTTCCTCGATAAATCCTAATTAAGTTTAGCCTTTAATTCCCCCTTTTAGGGCTAACCCGAAACTCCATATAGGCCTACTAGTATCTCAATATATTCCCATTATGTTTACAAATAAGTTCCACGATTGAATCCCGATCGGGCCCTCAAAGATACTAAACAAAAGGTAGAAATTGGCCAAAACTGGGCAACCGAATCGATTTGCCACCTACAGGTCTCGAATTTTGCATTGTTTTTCCTAAGGGTTTCACCATTTTCAATCATCAAAACCTTCACCAAACATTCCCAAACAACTACTTCAAACATTATACCAACATATATGAATGATTTATAACGTACAAGAATCATGAATTCATCAACAATCATCAATTAATCAATTTAATCCCAATTAAATTATGAAAACCCCTACTTTAACACTTTCATCCAAGAACCAGTTTAAAACTCAAATTTCTTCATCAAGATTCAATGTAATTAATTTCGTGAATTTTATGCTACGTATATGGAGGGTTCAATCGTATATCAATTTCCAACATAAGATTATGATTTAAGTCTTCTAATTTAACCCAAAGTATACAAATTTCTTATACGATACATCCTACACTAAGATGCATAGCATAAATGCTATAGTTTTGCAAGATTAAACACTTGCCTCAATATGAAGGTCTGATCCTCTAAAGAAGATGGGTATATTGATGTTCCTCTCTTTTCGATCTATATTTCTGCGGTGTCGGTGGTGCAAAAGGTTTATGAACGGTGGTTCTAGCCTTTGGAACTCCTCTCCTCTTCCTCCTATGCCTTCTCTGTAACTTATCTTTCTTTCTCCCACATCTCATCCAATGTTTCTTATCTTATCATATATTTTTACTTAGGAAATTCGTAGGTTAAATTACCCCCAAAATTCCAATGACCAAAATGCCCTCCTGAGATGCCGATTTGGTCCTAAATTGACCCGAAACCCAAATTAAACTCCCAGGTAGACTTTTCTGACTATCTCGACCCTTCCGGACACTTTGGCGCACTCGAAATGACAATTTGGATGACTTAAAAATAAATTACTTTCTATCTCATTAAATTGAGTCTTGACACGACTGACACACGCGTCCTGATTTACTTAGTGTAACTATTGTATTTTTCACTCACGACAAGTTTAAGAAATTCGTAATCACATATTAATTTACTCACTAAGTAATATTCAATATAATTCACATCAATAAATACTAACCCTTATCTCGCTAGTTCATATTTATTTTAATCCGATTTATCAATTAATTTCCCATTTTTAATTTTAATTAATCCCACATTAAAAAAACATTAAAAATATGGGGTGCTACGGACGCATATACTCGATGATATGATTCCTAAAGTAATGAATTGTAAGATGCTTGTACATTTTTAAACCATATTGTATTACATAATATAACTCAATCATATTCATCAACAAATGCCACCGGCACAGACCACAGTAGTATATGAGCTATTAAATATAGAAAGCACGTATATACACTCAACATGAAAAATGTATTTTTTTAATAAAACCAGGGTATCAAATGTGGAAGCTAGATGCATATTGTATTTTTTTTGGATCAACAACAAATAAGATAATATGATTTCATCACTCCATAAATAATGTCTGTGAATTATACACATGAGAACACAAAATACAAAATAAAATAAGAAAAAAGTTATATAAAACCTAAGAACACAAAAATAGTGCATGGAATACATAACAAAAGACTCAAAATATAATGACAAACAGTTGATAGAAGAAATATAAAGATACGAACATAAAATATACAGAGTATTGGTATAAACTTAAGAACAAAATTATTACATTCAATAAACAATAAATTACACAATATACATTATGAATCATTTGTGTATGTTTGTGTTTTTCATTTGAGTGAGAAATAAAGTAAAAATGAGTAAAAAGTTACACTAGTTAGGGTTTAAAAATTACAAAACTTTGAAAATGTAATAATATCTGAGCATGGATTAATACCCGTTAAAGTTATTTGGAATAATATCGGAGAATGAGAATCCTTTGTTTGAACTTCGACGGTTAGGGTTTTGATCGTAAGGAGAGCGCTTGATGTTTTTCACATTTGAAGTTGAAAGTGCATTTGTTTTGGAGATTGAGAGTATTATATATTCGACCTAATTGTTTAGAATTTGTTGGGTCCGTCCAAAATTGCTAGTCCAAATACGTTAAATAAAGACCCGAAAAATGAAAGAAAAATGGGTTTATTATATATAGGACTTATATGAACAAAGTTTCGCTAATTAAGTCTTATTGACTTTTCAACCATTAAATAGGTCTTATTCCTAACTTTTTCGAACTTTTTTTTTCACAATCACACCCTTTTAAAACCAACAATCCGTAACTTCCTTGGGGAAGTTACAAAAGTGGTTGATATTGTTTTTCATTTTATTTTTAATTTTCAAATGAACATAACTTTTGATTGACAAATTTGATTTTCGCAAAATTACTAATTTTGAAATCTCCTCACTGAGATCTATCAAACAAGATCCATGAAAGCTTATAAAATTTAAAAGAAAAAAAATTACACAAACAATAAACTTTACTATATGCAGTAGAAAATGAAATTGTTTTATATCTGTGACATTATCACAAACAGTGACACTTTTTGTGTTAATATTAGACAAACAGTAAAATTTACTGGATTCTCAAGAAAATTTTACCCATATATTTATCAAACAAGATCCACGAGGTATATAATATTTCAATGAAAAAAATTACAGAGACTGTAATATTTATTGTGTACAACTTTAAAATAGAATTAATTAATGGTTGAATAGTCAATGGGGCTTAATTAAAAAAATATCAAAATAATAATTACATATAATAATACATATTAACAGGGTTGTCATATTTGTTGTTATTATTAAACAATAATACAAGCAATTTGGTTAAATAAATAGGTCAAATAATCTCTCTCTCTCTCTCTCTCTCTCTCTCTATATATATATATATATAGGACCTTTCCTGTAAGGATTCCTTATGGTATAGACCCCGGTACATACATTTTTTTAAAATAGTAAAAAATGATTTTTTTTTATGAAAGTTCATGGATATGATCTCAACGGTGAGAAGATCATCTCCAAATTTTTTCGTCAAAAAATTCAATAAAAAAATCGTGGAAATGAGGTGATATGTAAAAAAATGGTATAAATATACATTTTCAACCGTTGAAATGTTAGGTCGGCGCCAACCGCTTTATTGATTGAATTTTTTTATGAAACTTCATGGATATGATCTCGATATTTTTTTACTATTATAAAAAAATGGTATGTACCGGGGTCTGCACCATAAGGAGTCCTTACACGAGACTTTCGGTATATATATATATATATATATATATACACACACACACACATTTATCCAATATTTTCTTATTTTTAAAGGTTCGCTCCAACGACTCCCAATGTCACTCATACTCACTCCAAACCAGAGATCTGGTGGATCCAAACTCCATTTATCAAATATTCTCTTATTTTAAAGGTCTGCGCCAACGACGACCCCTACCAGCCCTACCCACCCTGAACCGGAAAATGAAATAGTTTTATATTTGTGATATTTTCACAAATTCTTATGAAAATGTCACATTTTATTATGAACATCGTAAACTTTACTGTAAGCACCATAAAATCTAATAGTATTATATCTATGGCATTTTCACCAACAGAAACATTTAGTGTGTTGAAATAGTTTTATATCTGTGATATTTTACAAACAGTAACGTTTACTGTGTTGATATTACAAAGATAGTAAAATTTACTGTGTTGGTTAATTAATGTATAAACCCATATATATATATATATATATATATATATATATATATATATATATATATATGTATATATATATATCACCTATTTTTAGTTGAGCCCATTTAATCACTCAAACACTTATGTATCCAATATTCTCTTATTTTTGAAAGTCTACGCCAACGGCACCCCATGCCATCCCTACAGGAGCTCCAGTGCATCCAAATCACCGTTTTTCGATATTCTCTTATTTGTAAAGCTCCGCGCTAGTTGCATCCAATTCCCACCCCCACCCACCCCCATTGTCGGAGCTCCAACGACCTTCATTAGAGCTCCGGTTTGGAGTGGGAAGGGTGGCATGGGTGCCGCTGGAGCGAACCTTTAAAAATAAGAGAATATTGGATAAATGGGGTTTGGATCCACCGGAATTCCGGTTTGAGGTGAGTATGGGTGGCATTGGATGCCGCTGGCGCGGAAGTTTAAAAATAAGAATATATATATATATATATATATATTATTTGACCCATTTATTTAACCAATTTGTTTGTATTACTGTTAAATAATAACAACCAATGTGACAACCAAGTTAATACGTATTATTATATTTAATTCCCGTTTTGAGATTTTTTTTTAATTAAGTCCCTTTGGCTATTCAACCATTAATTAATTATATTTTAAATGTGTACATAGTAAAATAGATATAAAACTATTTCATTTTCTAGTGCATACAGTAAAATTTACTATATGTGTAATTTGTTTTCTTCAAATTTTATAGGCCTGATAAATCTTGTTTGATAGATGTCGGTGAGGAGATTTAAATTTTTTTTTTGTGAAAAATGGATTTGTCAATAAAAAATTATGATCATTTGAAAATTAAGAATATAATGAAAAGAAAGTTCAACCACTTATGTAACTTCCCTATGGATGATTGTTTTTAAAAGGATAAAATTGTAAAAATAAGTTCCAAAAAATTAAGATTATGACTTATTTAATGAGTGAAAAGACAATAAGACTTAGGTGTCATTTGTTTTTACTTCTTAAGTCTGAATCTGAACCATTCAGACTTAAGAGGTACCATAAAATGTTTATTTTTTTAAATGATTAAGAGGCTAATGGCTAAATTCGACGCTTAATGGTTAAGAGGTAGACTTACATCTGAAGTCTGAATCTGAAGTTTGAATGAGTCTAAATACATTCATTCAGAGGTATATTCATACATAAAAATAAATACAAATACATTCATTCAGAGGTCTATTCATACATAAAAGCAAATATATTTTTGAGATTCAGGTTTCAGAGATTCAGTCTTTAGATTTCAGATTCAGACTTCCGATTCAGATGAAAAAACAAATGCAGCCTTACTTAGGGAAATTTTGTTCATATTGGACCAATATATAATAATCCCCGAAAAAATTGAGTGGGAAAGAAACACAAATTTATTGGATTTCACACTCCAAATATAATCTCAAAGCTTCATCGGGCATTTTTGTTCTCTATTCGTTAATCAACTTGAGGTAACTTCAATGCCTTTTTTTGCTGCTTTCTTCCTTTAAATTTATACATATGAAACCTTTCTAATTTTTACTACACGAAGATTCAAACCCTTTAATGTTTTTGTTGTGGGTTTGTTCAACTGGGTTATAGTATATTGGAAATTTGATAGTTTAAGAGCTAATTAAGACAACACAAGGTTTAATGTTAATAGAGACAATGGTGGTATCAAAGATAGGTACAAATAGCAAACAAGACCAAGACTTAAATGGACCTAATGTGTGATTTTGAATTGTCACCCTTTTGAATTCTTTTGAGAACAAGTTTAAATGATTTAGGGTCCCAATTGATGTTGTGGTGTATATTGAGTAAAGCATAAAGGATAAAAGAGAAGACCAACTTATGGTGCACGGATATGAAAATGTCGTACGAGTTCGGATAGGTAGGATTGATAATAAATTTTTATATATATATATATATATATATATATATAGATAGATAGATAGATAGATAGAGAGAGAGAGAGAGAGAGAGAGAGAGAGAGAGAGAGAGAGAGTCTCATACATAGCACATATGAGGTCAACCGATGCGAACCGTTTTTTTTTAAGTAGTAAAAATAATAATTTTTCGGTGATTATTTTTTTATGGTATTTAAACATTTCAAGGGACCTGCAAAAATATCAGCTCAAAATGATTTTTTTGCCATTTTAAAAAAATCGATAAAACTATGTCACCCTTTAAGCTGTTTTCCAAAAAATTGACATAGTTCGACCATTTTTTCAAAATAGCAAAAAAATTCATGCTGAGTTATCTTTTTTGTGGGGTCTCCTGAAATGTTTAAATACCACACAAAAAATTCAACTTAAAAATATTTTTTTACTATTTAAAAAAATATAGTACGCACAGGTGGTATGCATGATGACGTGCGGACCAAAATAACCGGTTTACTAATGGACCACCTCAAAACGACACACTGTTGAGGTGTTTTTATGTGAAGCGGGGAATTTTCTTGTAATTTCAACCTCATTTTCACCCAAAAATAACATTATTTTGAGGTGCTCCGTTAGTAAACTCGTTATTTTGGTACACACTTGATCGACTCTGCGTATATATATATATATATATATATATATATATATATATATATATATTATATTTATTATTTTTAAGAAATATTAAAGCTTTAGCATTATAATACACAAAAATTATTAGTTCATTAATAATTAACAATAATTTCATCTAAAGTTACTGTTTCCCCCTCCATTTCCCAACTTCTCTCATTTTGTGACATATACCTCCAACAAGGAGCATTATTTGGTAATGATTTTAGTGGTTTTAATTTTTTTACTATTACTTTTATATGGTTTAATGGTTTTAACTTCTTTAAAATTACAAACTCCCCCATTAAAAAACAATTACAACATGACCTTCGTCGTATCTCCGAAGTATCCTTAACGTATCGAGCATCCAAGCTATATTCGAAAGTCAAATTTGTTAATTTGGTCATCAGATATGATGAAACTTTGGGAGAGAGTGATTGAATATAGATTGAGATTGAAGACAACAGTATCTTATAATCAATTTGGGTTTATGCTTGGGAGGTCAACAATGGAAGAAGTCTATTTATTGAGGAGATTAATGGAGAGGTATAGGACAACAAAGAAGGATCTTCATATGATTTTTATAAATTTGGAGAAGGCGTATGATAGGATACCGAGAGATATAATATGGTGGGTTCTACATAAAAGAGGAGTGACTCGCATATATATTGATGTGATCAAGGATATGTATGATGGTGCGATGACTACAGTAAGAACATCAGCCGAAGAAAGTAGTGAATTTTTAATTACCCTAGGTCTACACCAAGGTTCATCATTAAGTCCTTATCTCTTTGCTCTTGTTATGGATGAGTTGACTGGACAAATACAAGATGAGGTGCCATATTGTATGCTATTTGCAAATGATATTATTTTAGTGGATAAGACTAAGATGGGGATTAATGCTAGGTTGGAATTCTAGAGAGAAACTTTAGAAATAAGAGGATTTAAAATAAGCAGAACTAAAACAGAATATGTGGAGTGCAATTTTAGTAGTAATAGGAGGACAAATGGAGATGTGGTGAAATTGGAGAGTTAAGAGATACCTACAAATGATCATTTTCATTATTCAGGATTGATTATCCAAAAATATGGAGATATTAGTGATGATGTTACTCATAGGATTAGAGCAGGCTGAGTTAAGTGGAGAAGTGCTACTGGCATTTTGTGTGATAGGCGTATACTTTTGAAGTTAAAAGGAATATTTTATAGGACGGTCATTAGACCTGCCATGTTATATGAGACAGAGTGTTGGGCAACCAAGAAACAAAATGTGCAAAAAAATGAGTGTGGCGGAGATGCGAATTCTAAGATGGATTTGTGGTAAAACTCGAAAGCATGAAATTAAAAACGAACAAATTCGTGAAACGATAAAAGTAGCTCCTATAGAAGATATATTGAGAGAAAATCGACTTAGATTGTTTGGACACGTCAAGCGTAGACCAATGGATGCTCCTGTAAGGAAGAGTGACTTAGTTATTATTGATGGTAACACAAGGGGTAGAGGTAGGCCTAAATTGACTTAGTGGGATATTATAAAAAAGGACATGATGTCACGTGGTTTAACCGAAGATATTGCACTGGACATAATGGAATGGAAAAATAGGATTCATGTAGCTGACCCCAAATAATTCGGAAAAAGATTTATTGAGTTGAGTTGAGTTGGATATGAATTTGAAGTATCGGATACTTACACAGCCGTATCGAGGCTATGTCCATATTCGATACTCCATTTATGATATTTTTTAAGTATCCGTGCTACGTAGAAGACCAAAAGGTAAGAAAACGGAAACGACAGTTCAAAAATTTGACGCTCCTGTCTCACTACTACTTACGACTGAGCAGATAGTAGTGAGTGTACATTGGTGGGGATTTAAAGATGGACACGATAGTATTACTAATCAACAATTTTTGTCATTTTTGCTAAAAAAGTGTCCAAATGCAAAAATAAATGTCTTGTAACCGAATAAATTTATATTTACATCAGATTTGTAGAAAAAATTGTACGAGTAAAACGCATGCACATTGTGCAATAGCAGGGATAAGGGTTAATGCTAATGACGATAGAATAAAATGCACCAAATTCCCATAAACAAGTGTCACACATATTGACTTAAATGAAGCCGACAATGGCACAAAAAAAATACAATGAAGAGGGAGAATAATACTAAAATTAGAAAAATGTAGAATGCCTTTTCTAAATGGGGAAAGGGGATATGGGGAATGGGAAGGATTTAGAATGAGGTCATCAATACCCAATAGGGAAATGGGCCTAGGACAACGTGATGTCACATGACCTAGGATCACTCACACCCCCTTTATAACCTTTTTCTATAATTCCCCTTTTAGAAGACCTCCCATTAACCCTATAACACAAAACAACATAATTGCGATAAAAATGAAAGATGACCAATAAAAATAAAAAGGACTAAAAATACTAAAATGTACCTGGAGATTCATCTATTTTTCATCACTCTCCCCTCCATGAAAAGAGTTCGACCTCGAACTCAAAGTGGAGCACCATCAGAATCGGGATCAATGGGGATGAACGTGGCAATCAGGGCATGATGTTAAACCTCATCCTCTTTTAGCTCGTCCTTCGGTGGCACCGAATCATCGATCAAAAATAGTGTCCGGTTCTGTGCCTTGGGGCACTCACCGGCTCGATGCCCACAACACCACAAGTGAAGCACTTCATAGTAATAGGCGACGCATCCGGGGCCCAAGGTGGGGCAACGATCATAGAAAGGGGCCTAAAAGTTATTGTCGAAGAGGTGTGGTGGTGAATGTTTTAAAAAGAGAAACAAGGAATGAGGTGAATGATATAAGGCATAAGGATTATGCCTCAAGGGTCGTGTACCGAGGATTACGCCTTGTGTGGATGAGGCGTACGCCTTGAGGCATTACGCCTTGAGGCGTATGATGCGTGCGCCTCTTTTTTGCTACTGATTAAAAAAATAAGTCACGTGGCATTTGTATTTTTATTTGCTTATAAACAAAAGTCGTATGAGGCTAAAAACCCTAGCAGCTGAAACGAAAGACCACCGATCACAGAAACCGACCTTCGATCAGAAATTGATAGTCGTACGAAGTAAATTTCATGTTTTAAAAGGTTTTTCTTGATATCCCCTTCTTTTTTTTGTGTTTTATGCTTTATATATATATATATATATATTTCTATCCCCTGTTTTACTTATATGTGTATATATGTATTTTACATATATATCCCCTTTTTTTTCCTGCTATATATATATATATATATATATATATATATAGCTTAATATATAAGTAAAATACATATATATATACTAGTGTATGCCCGTGCCTGAAGGCACAACAAAAATTTTCAAACTACCCAATTGCAAAACGACAATTTTTTTCCAAAATACGTAATTGCAAAATAGAAAAAATTTAGCTCCCAACAAAACAAAGTGTAATTTAAAAAAAATAGCCATAATCTCTTTCGATTATAGGACTATCCACCCTACTTAACAAACAACAAATAATCTAAAAAATTAAAATAGTCTAAATTCAACAAATAGACTTACATATAATATGAAATATACAATATTCTTCAATCGAATTCACATTATGAATCAAATTAACAAAGTGTCAATTTAAAAAAAAATGGCATAATCTCCTTCGTTTATTGGACTATCAATCCTGCTTAAGGGGTAACAAATACTTCGTTTATTGGACTATCAACCAATTGTACGATATTCAAAAAGTCAAAATTCATCAAACAAATACTTCAATATATATATATATATATCAATTGAGGTTGTCCCATGTGTTCCACTGTAATGATTGTCTGTAGTTTTCAAAATGCGACCTAATACAAAATAAAAAAATGTAGTTAATCAATTGAAATAGATTTCGATACTGTCACGACTACAATACACATCTCAAGACATGATTATATGGATCGATATGACTATGATACTGTCACGACTATGGTACAAATCGATATGCCTTCGATATAGTGTTGTTTGCAATTTATCCATGCGAGACTTGTCATTTTACTATATCGTATTCTATCGTACAATACATATCGATTGTTGTACAGTACCTATGGTTGGTGGATTTTATAATGAATGTAGGGATTTGAAATTGTAAAATATGTTTAATTGTTTCCAAGTGATGTATGAGGCCTCTATGAAAGTTCAAAGATAGTTTGTACAATTGGAGAGTGACATGAATAAATGCATATTTAATATCACATATCATAAATCACTAAAAAATACCAATATAATAACACGATATTATTATACACCATATTTATAGTATTATTTTTTTAGTAGAGTAATCCCAATATTAATATAGACCATTCCTGACCCCGGCAACACTAAATCTTACCCTCGGACCCAACAGTGAAATAATGAGTAAACTACTCCCTGTCAGCCCCTGTTTTGGTTTTTATTATAAGTATTTTACTTTATTCAATTATAGGCTTAATTCGTTAATTAAATTTATACATTGAATTAAACCACACTACTCTCAGTTAATACAGAGCAGTTAATACATACCGTGTACCTGCATGCATTTAATTAAACCACACTCCATAAACTTCGTCCTTAATATCTAAGTACATGCATATGAGAAAAAATGATCCAACACCATAATTGGAACGGATTAGCGCATCTAGGGACATAAGTATTTTTCTCACCTTAAATTGGAATGGATTATTGCTGACTTGCTTCGTTATCCTTGGCTTGTATTGTCAATAAACTCCCTAGTTTGAAAAGAAATTAAGTTCATTAACATATGCCTCAATTTAAAAAAAATAAAAGATTGCCTAGAGCACCTTCGATTTCTTTCCACTGAACATGTCACCAAGAAAACTAAACAAAGAAACCTTTGATTTCTTCAGTGTTTACTCATTTGATGTTTATATTCACAATCTTGTTCACAGTACCTACCAAATAACATAAATTAAGCCCTAGTTAATCAGTGGATAATCAAAGAATATAAATATAAAACTTGAAGCAACCACCACACTCCTTCAATGCCTAAAAAAAAGTATATATACTATAATAAAGAAATATAAAATGAAGATATCATTGTTCCAGAATTCATTTACGTAGCTGTTAGCGTTCGGAAAGCACAATTCAATCAAAACTCAACTCTTTAGTAGCAGGTAACTGTCTGATAGTAACTGTCCATGACTATAAATAAGTTATATTACTTGAGAAATTTATACTTATAATAGATAATACAATCTGAATGTCTTACTAAAGCACAAACGAAAAAGACATAATAGGTACCATTTTAGTATAATTCATTTTTTCAACAGTTAGTGATATTTTTCACTTGGCATTTTTATTTGTGGTCTTCCGAAATCCAGTACAGAACTTGTAAAATGTAAATCGTCTCTCAATATTTGTAACCTTGTGATATCTGAAAATCTTATCTCAATGATGATCCAGTGGTCACTAATTTAGGGGGACCAAACAAATCTTTTCCATAACTCACACGATCGTTGATAGACATTTGTAGTCAGAATTTAAATCCAGTAAAAACCTCAAAAGCTCTATATATTTTGGTGATAGAGTATGTAGTGTCGAACATTATCACGTCATCGAAAAGATAGTAATCAATAAGCATCTTCGCATCTGCTCAAAATATTTTAGGTATCTCCTCACAAATATCTAATTGTACTGAAAATATGAACGACGTATCATCTAGTGTTTATTTTTGGAAATACCTTAGTAGGCTTCGTGATTCTCCATATCCCAAGTCTCTTTTGCTTTAATAAGTGGTTGTCTCATTTGGTTTAATAATCTCATCATCTTCACTATAGGCCTGAAACAATTAAACCAACACACGGTTTCACCATCAACAATTTTCCATTTCATATAATATGAGCTATTGCAAATTTTATTAGGCTTTGAACTCACATTTGTAGTCTAACATTTGCTTTAGCCATTGTGGATCGCATCAATTAATCCGGTGTAGTTCAGTTCTTGATTACATTGTATGGCCCATCATGGATCTCAACATCAATTGTGTAACCACGTCACAGTTCAACTACAATAGCAGTTTAGTTCAACACCTGAATTTTGCAAATATTTGTGTTGAAATTTAATGAGGATATGTCTGAGTAAAAATGAAAACTCACTTCAATGAAAATTATCTTCAATTCAAGCATCTAACTCACTTTAAAAAAAATATTCTTTTGCTACATTTAACTACACACCGTGTTCGATCAATGATAGATGGCCTAGCATCTATTGCTATTGAAATGACTATAATATCATTCGAAAAGATTTAGTCCAACTCAATGACTAGAATTAGACATTCAAACACACACGAACACATGTTATGCAACATAAAACTCTCCAGCATATCTAAAATGTCATCGTAAAGAGTTGTTTAAGAAAAACACACAACAACACATGTGCCTGTGAAGTTGAATCAATTTAAACCATGAAGCCACCAATCTAACTTTACATACATGAGCAGATTATGATGTATTTATACCGTTTTAAAAAATGAAAACCTCTATTAAAAATATCTTAGCATTGACACTAAACACATGTGATGATGAGATCCCACGTTTGAAATTTATAAAGCATTCAAAATAATATGAAAATGATTTTTGTATAGTATTCCTTAAACTCTTTCTCATTGTCAACTGACATGATTTTCGAGCAAAAGTTACGTGATAATGCTTTAAAAGAGGAAGTAAAGATAAGCAATTCCAACCATGGAACCACACCAACCGTTTATTCTCTTTGCGTGATAATCACACAAAGACATGAAAACTTTTTGCAGCTTGCCATAAATTTACCAATAGAGGAGATATGTTGTTGGAACTAACCCTTGGGACGTGGATACACCCATCCATTGATGTAATTGAAAGAGAGAGGATATCTAATGTTAGTTGGATTCGGCAACAGACTCCCACTTTTCAGTAACCACAACTTTGAAGTCCGCTTCAAATGCCTGCGTACGAATGATGTCTCCCTAGAAAACCTAAAACCGCCAAAAATAGAGTACATTATATGAGTTAAAATAACACCATCGGATCTCTATATAGTTACAGAGTGAAGTTGGGCTTAGTGAATTCTCCTTCTACATCTTCCACAACTTCAAATTGGCTTCCTAATTCTGTGCTTGACATCTCACAATATGAGAACATGTCGTATGCAGTGGTTATTAGTTCCAATGCAGGTTGTGGATTCATCAAACACAAATTAGCCCTGTAAAAAATGTAAATGAACTATTTAACCAATTCAAATTCCATAAAAAACAAATTATCAAATATAAACAGTGTGAATTGTACCTGGCCTAATATAGGCTTCAACTTCCATTGGCGACACATATGGTGAGACATACGGAGCTTATTGTAAAATCACCATCGTAAATCAAGTTCAAATAATATAAAAATCATCAAAATTGTGTAATAATTGACGTTCTAACAATGATAGAAATCATCAAACTTCTGCAATGAGCTAACATACTTCTAGAAACATATTAGAACTTAAGTCAATTGTAGAAAACAAATTAGACCTAACATACTATTTTTACTATGATCAATTACCAGTTTTCTAGTACAAAATAATCTCATCAAAAACACAAATCAATTTAGTCCCTCTCATCAAATCAGTGCAATATCATTATACTTTTAAAGAGGCAACATATGAATACAGAGAGAGTAAACAAAATGGCAATATGTCCTTTCCTCTTCCACTGTTAAGTTATTACTTCTTTTTTAAACTGAAATTGAAAACCAAATCATTCAACTTATGAATAGTGTTTTATGAATAAAGGATTTCCCAGTGTAGAAAGAAAATGCTAGCAAGTCTGTTGTAACTACTCAATATATGAGTACATATTCATTTTGGAACTATATCAAACACAAAGTCCACATAAAACCAAACTTTGTTGTAACTGTTACTTTATAAAACATATGTCTGCATTCAAATGGGAAATACAAAAAGAACCGAATCAGATTTGTAAATACCAAATCAACAAAATATGGATAGCATCATTAAAAAAATAAGTCTCCACCAAGCAAAAACTAAACTACCAACCCACTCTAACACCACCACAACCCATAAAAGAAAATAAGGAAACCCAATATAAAAATATGTATCTATTACTAAATTTTAAGGAGCTTTAACCATATAAGGAGCTTTCTCCTAAATTTTAGATTTAAATAATCAGTTATTGAAATCAGCAAATATAAACCTAATCAATTCAATAATGTATTCAAACAGTACATCGACACATGTCCGTTAAAACACTAAAAATTAGGGTTTATAAAAAATTAAATTGTCAAAAAAACACTAAAGAGAGAAGAAGCCATACCTGAATAGATCTTCAAAACAAAACCTGGAAAAAACAATTAGATCTTTAAAACAAAACAAAAACAAACCATTAGATCTTCAAAACAAAACTGGAAAAAACAAACGATTTACCTTACCTGTGTGTGCATGTGTAAGAGGGTGAGAGGCGAAGGCAGTAGCGGAGGCAGAGGTGGCAGGAGGCGAAGGCAGGGGAGCGATGGAGGGCGGCGATGGATAGGGTTAGTGTGGGAGGGGTTGTTTATGTTAAAGGGAGAGTGAGAGGGATTCGAATGAAGGATTCGGGGAAGGATTTGGGGTTCAAGGGGTGTTCCCTTCATTTGCCATATCACAATGCCAATTGGTGACATGGCACTCTCTCATACCTTTAGATCCTCCAAAAAATTCGATCTCAACCCTTAATTTATTGCCACTATTCAAACTCCCCTCTCCCATATATATATGGGAGAGGGGAGTTTGAATAGTGGCAATAAATTAAGGGTTGAGATCGATTTTTTTGGAGGATCTAAAGGTATGAGAGAGTGCCATGTCACCAATTGGCATTGTGATATGGCAAATGAAGGGAACACCCCTTGAATAAATATATTTTTTTTTTGCTGCTAAATATATAGATATATCCCATTGTTATTTTTTATATATTTGTTGCTGCTGTATAAATATATTTTTTGCTGCTATATATATATATATATCCCACTGTTACTTTTTTTATATATTTGTTGCTGCTGTATAAATATATTTTTTGCTGCTGTATATATATATATATATATATATATATATATATATATATATATATATATCGTTGTGAAATCAATGTTTACATCATTTTTTTTCATGATAGATGTGATACATAATTTGTTCCTCATTTAATTATTATTTTTATATCAATTTTTAGTGACTTTTGTTGAAAAAGTTGAGGCTTACGCCTCGGACCGCCTCGAGGCTTACGCCTCGCCTCACAGAGGCAAAACACCTCAATTACGCCTCGCGCCTTTTAAAACCTTGGCGGTGATAGACCTCTACATTGGTTACGTACTCATCCTCCTTGACAAATGATGGTATCTCACGCAAACCTAAGTCCTGCTAAATGTATGAGTGGAGTTCCTAAATATAGCGGTTGATTCGTTGAGTCTTGGTCTCACCCAAACTGGCCCGAGTGCAAAGAAACTAGAACTGCTATGCGTAAGCGGGACTGAAGAGGTGCCCTGTCTGATGCTCCCATAGAGGTCGTGGTCATAGGTTGGTGGTATGAAGATTGCTCTCAACTACGTCTTCAACTGATTGTAAGTTTGGATTGGAGAAGCTCTGAGGTTACCTGATACTGAATCGTATCATTCCACCAACCCTGAGAAAATCCCTAAAATTTGGTGGTGGGCAACTGAATACACTTGCGCCCCATAATGCGCTTGTAGTCGAATACTGTCTCCATCGCATCAAGTCAGTCGACAAGGGCGTTCGGTTCCAAATGTCCATAAAATATTAGAACATCCACCTAAATATCTCCTTGAAGGCTCTTCGAGAGGAAGTGAGTGATGGGCCCAACTGGCCGTCCCTTGCTTGCTGATCCATCCAGTCCTTATCTTCATCATAAACATAATCCTAAAAAATAGGCTGAAATCGGGGCTGGGGGTGGCTCTGCAGGACTTGGGATCATTATCATAAATGGGGGCCTCTGGCACTTCCGGGGGATAGTAGGGACAATCATTCATTAAGTGCCCCCGCTCATAACGGAGAAAATAATGGAGATCTTCAATTGGCATGAACGAGTGTCACCTTAGGGTTGAATGATCAAAAGTGGTGGTTTTGATGCGCCACTCCTCATGCATCGGGGCTCTCCCAACCCCATAAAGAGAAGTATGCTTGTGCGGTGGGTCTTTTATTTCAAAATGCCCTAATTGTATGCACGAGCGGTTAAAGAGTAAGGGTCGGTGTAACCTTTCTTTAACCCGCTGACTGTAATCACAGGAGGAGTTTTGAGGGTTATTGGGGACATAAATGGCTGAGTGGGTGCCCACATGGAATTGGATCTGGGCACCAGAGTAAGGGGGCCAAGGGGTTGGTTATGGGTTTATTGGAGGGTTGGTTCCAGGAAGATCATAGGTAGAGGCCGGGTTGGTCGTGGAAGGAATGGAAGGGATTGTTGTTCTTGGAATCGGGGTTCCCTGGGCTGAAAAGAGGCTGGAGGGTTCTGAACAAGGTGGGGCAAGTAGACCTGATAGTGAAAGTAGGCGGAGGTTTTAGGAGGGTTACGGGTACGGGCATCCGGATGTGGTGGGGGTAGGGTGGGTAGTGATGAGGTGGTACACTGGTGGGTAAGTCAAAGGGTAGGAAGAACCAGGGGATTTTGGTTATGGGGAGAAGGGTTCGCGCGTTGAGAGGAGTGAGGGGGTCGACTAGTTGTGGGTATTAGGGGTTCCCTCTAGGTATGAGGGCCGAGGTGTTCAAGGGTGACCCTCGGTGGGTGGTTCTAGGTCATTGGAGGTTGAAAGGTGCGGGTGGTCAAAGCATTGGGGGAGTCGACTGTTCGGGCTGGAAGGGGTATACGACTGGCCTGGGTCGGTGACTTGAGAAGGATGAAACAGCGAGAGGGTTGGCTTCGGTGGTAGGGTGGCTCGTCCGGGTGGAGTCAAGCTGTTGGGTGTGGAAAGGAGATCAAGAGGCGGGCGATTGGGCAGATTGGGGAGGTGACTGACCGGTGGATTTGGAGGTTTCATGGTTGTGATGTTCATACAGGAGGGAATTAACCTTTTTGGGTGAATATGGATATGACTTCCTCCAATCGGATACTTCATCTCTCGGCTTGGGTGGGTTTCCTCAGTGCCATTGGTTGCATTTTTTATGATTTTGATTTTATAACAACAACAACTGGTGGAGCGTTCCTCACTCTGATACCAATTGACTTAAATGAAGTCGTCAATGGCACAACAAAAATACACAAAAGAGAGAGAGTATTTTGTAAATTGAAGAAATGTAGAATTCCTTTACTAAATGGGGAAATGGGATATGTATATGAGGAATGAAAAGTATGTAGAATGAAGTCATCAAGGAAATGGGCCTAGGAAAATGTGATGTCACATGACCTACGAGCACCCCTTTTACAACCTTTTCCTATAATTCCCCTTTTGGAAGACTTCCCATTAACCCTATAATACAAAATAACAAAAATGTGATAAAAATGAAAGATAGACTAATAAAAATAAAAAGGACTAAAAATACTAAAATAACCTTTGGAGCTTTATCTAATTTCCATCACATACTTAGAAGTTCATCTTCATAAATCATACGTCTTCAAACACTTCAATTGTCAATTAATAGATGTACCATAAATTAACTTTACCCCAATTCCTTTATAAGGATTACACTAATTTAATTTTATCACAAAAAATATGGAATCAGAAAACTATCGAAGGTTGTATTTGTGCAACGACAAAGATTTTACATTTCCAGTGAAATGCACGAAATAAAGTGACAATGATCGAGCATCGAGGTGTATTCTTGCCCGATGGGGTTTGAGAATTCATAAGTAACAAATTCCCTTTTTGGGACATTTTTTGCAAGCGTCATTCTACTCTTACTTTTTATGTTATTGTTTTATGCCAAATATATAGTAGTGGCCTCATTTAAATGATGTAGTAACAATAACCTTATTGGAAGTTAATTATGGGAAATAACTAACTTATCAACATCATAAGCCCGAACATCCACTACTTATTTCAATAATCTATCTTTCAAAACAAACTTCTTATAACCAACTTATCAACAACTTAAGCTTGAACATCCACTACTTATTTCAATAATCTATCTTTCAAAACAAACTTCTTTTTGATACCGAATGTCACACGTGCAACACACGTGTGCACTAACTAGTCTCTAAAAACGTGATTATGTAATTCTTTTCAAGTGGCGTGTGAGGTTGAGGAGGGGAGTTAAAACCTCTCAAGAGCATGCACATTTCTCGACATTTTCTAGTATATACTTATCAAAATAGAACTCTTCTTAACAAATGCAAATTATCATGTTTGAATATCAAGTTTTTATCCATTTTATTTTGTTAAGATTGAAAAGTGAGGAATAAATATTATTAATGCTTCGTTTTTACTTTCTTTGTTGACAATTTTTTTCATCATTCTTTGATCTTGTCGGCACCGTTGGTTAGTGTTCTAATATTTTTTTTGTGTCCTACAGACTACAGTATAGTCTAGCTGGGAATTAATGTAAGAAAAGTGGTGATGAATGTAGTGGTTTCACGATTTCAACTTCTTCACCAGCTTCAACTCTGCACGAGACGTCGATTTCCCTATCAAGGCAAGAGCTTCCACGCCCATATTATCAAAGATAGTTTAGACCAATGTGGGCCCCTTCCCAATAACCTCCTTGACATGTATGGTGAATGTGGCCTCATCAGTGATGCCCTCCAGTTGTTCCACGAAATGCCTCGAAGAGACCCGGTCTCTTGGGCTTCAATTTTAACTGTCCACAATCAAGCAAACCTCCCCCACCGTACCCTCTCCATTTCCCCCACCATGTTAGCTACTGATGGGTTTCAGATCGACCATTTTGTTTTTACAAGCATCGTCAAGGCTTGTACTAGCTGCTTGGGGGCTTTAAGGATTGGTAAGCAAGTCCATGCTCGGTTTTTATTATCGCTGTTTTTTGACAACGATGTTTTTAAATCATCCCTAGTCGATATGTATACCAAATGTGGATTAGCAGATACTGCACATTTGGTTTTTGACTTGATTATTATGAAAAATCCGGTTTCTTGGAGAGCTATGATTTCCGGGTTTGCTCAAAATGGATGGAAATCAGAAGCTGTTGAGCTCTTAAGAGGTATGCAGGAAACTAATTTGTTTTCTTGGACTACTTTGATATATGCATTGGTACAGAGTGGACATTGGATTGACACATTTAATCTGTTTATTGAAATGAGAAGAGACGAGACTGATATTATAGATCCCTTTATTCTTTCAAGCATTATCGGAGCTTCTGCTAATTTTGCAGCATTGGATCTTCGAAAGCAAGTTCATTGCTTAGTTTTAGGTCTTGGTTATGATTCTAACTTATTTGTGAGTAATGATCTTGTGGACATGTATGCAAAATGTAGGGATGTAATAGCGGTAAAGAGAGCATTTGATAGCATGTACCAAAAGGATGTGGTTTCTTAGACGTCCATTATAGTTGGGATGGCCCAACACGGGCGAGCTGAGGAGGCGTTGTCATTATATGATGAGATGATTTCGAGTGGTATTAAGCCAAATGAAGTGACATTTGTTGGATGATTTGTGCTTGCAGTCATGCTGGTTTAGTTAAAAAAGGTCATCATCTCTTCAAGTCAATGGTTGACGTATATACTTTAAGACCTTCTCTCCACCATTATACGTTCTTAATGGATCTTTTTAGTTGATTAAGACACCTTGATGAGGCCGAGAATCTCCTTAATACAATTCCATTCGAGCCCGATGAGGCTGCATGGAATGCTTTATTAAGTTCTTGTAAAAGGTACGAGAATACCCAAATGGGAATTAGGATTACAAATGAACTACTCAGACTAGAGCAAGAAGAACCTTCTACTTATATAATTTTATTTAATGCTTTTGCTGGTGTTGCTAAATGGGACAGTGTGTCTAAAATGAGGAAGTTGGTGGCAGTTTTGGAAATTTAGAAAAACCTGGGATATAGTTGTGTAGATCTAGGAAAAGAGAGCCAATTGTTTTATGTCGAGGAGTCATCAAAATCTAAAAAGATAAGAACTTTGGTTTGCTTAAGGATCTGGATGAAGAAATGAAGGAAAGAGGCTATATTCCTGATACTAGTTTGGTTTTCAATGATATGGAGCAGCAAGAGAAGGAGAGGCAACTGTTTTGCCATAGTGAGAGACTGGCTGTGGCTTATGGGTTGCTTAAAGTTGTTCCTGGGACAATTAAAAGAATAGTAAAAAATCTTCATGTTTGTGGAAACTGCCATACTGCTCTAAAATTCATTTTTGGAATTGTGAAAATTGAAATTATTATTCAGGATGCCAATAGAATTCACCATTTTAAAGATGAAAGATGTTCATGTCATGATATTTGGTGATCACGAGATTTTGATAGTATATATCTTATTACCTCTTGGAGTATCTTCCTAATTTTGGAGATAATTTGATGTCCTCTCCTTAAGGTTATTTTATGCTCTTTCTTGTCCCTCAGTCTTAGAAATCCGAGGGACAAGATTCCAATGAAGGAGTAGTTTACTAGTATGGGTGTGCAAATTAATCTGTTAAAACAAGCGTGTTTGTTTTTACGTTGATAACAAAGTGAACCCATGTGAACTCATTGTTGAATAGTATGGATGACTACTGGTCATTATTTGTTATGGGTCCTGCTCGGGGTTCTGTGATTCATTGTACGTGCATCATCTCATATTCGTGTCTTTAAAATCGTTATAATTCGCTTTAGATTGTGTGTGGGAGATTGTCGATTCAAAGTTATTACGCATAAGTAGCACATGTGTTTTATTTAATCACTCTCTTGGTTTTTATTTCATTTTTTGTTTGTAGAATTAAAAAAAAAACTTTTCCATGCTAAGACCACTGTGTCGCCCACCACGAAAAGGGGTACGAGGTCGATCATAGACGCCACGCTTTTCAAAAGGTTTCCCAGTGTCCAACTCTTTTGTGGAACCTTGACCACCAGAATACCCACTGTTGCTGAAAGGCTTCTCCTTGTTCGCTGAGAGTTTATTGAATCCTCCTCCACGCGACCATGACCATATCCGTGTCCACCACCATGCCCTACTCCTCGCACTCCTTCATTCTATAACTCTCTCACTACTAAAAAGATACAAATAGAAAGTATGAATATGAAAAATAAGAAAAAAAAACTTGTAGATAAACATAAATCAATACAACAGATAACATAGAACATCAAATGTAATAATCAATCTACTGTATCATATGCAAAACTTTTTCATCATATCAATTTTACTATCAACATTTAACTAATAAAATTATAGTATTAATGACAACTATGAATCATGAATGTGACACGTGATATGGTATACGACGTGGCTCAGGATACGCGATACGCGTTTTTTTCCAAAATGTAGACTACAACATGTTAGGATCGCATAATATATATAAGTATTAAATAAATATATATATATATATATATATATATATATATATATATATATATATATATATATATATATATATATTAGTGAAATAAAACAAAATTTGTTTTGGAGAATACTTAAATATAATATACTTAACTTGAAATTCAATAAAATCAGATACAATAACAATACAAATTTAAACAAGAAATAGATAAAATATAATAAAATTGGAAATAGATAGAATATTGTTTGCAAAAGTTATGGTTTGTTTAAAACTTTTTCGTTTCATCTTTTGTGAATGAATATGGCATGTTCTTTTTCTTTTTATATTTTACAATCAATGTCTTAAGTTTTTAAATACTTGACCCCATTTAAAAATTTTAAAGCACTAAAAAGCATTAAAAAAATGTGTACCTAGCGTGTCCTAACGTGTCCGAATGTGTCCCCAGTGTGTACTAACGTGTCCCATGTTCGACACGTATCAAACATGATTCACTGCCTTTGGGAGAGTGTTCGTTCTTCATAGCCTAACAATAAGCACCGTCGATTATTTTTAAAAATTCAACTAACATAGGAGGATTTTTATAGATTAAGGAAAACCCCTGAAACCATTTTGGGATACCATTTACGGAAATACTATCCATGGACTGTACATGTCCTATATTTCTTGCTGATCTCATGGTATTTTTTAAATGACAATTGCTGAAATGAATGTGATGCCAACAACATAAATTACAATTAATAATACTTTATCCACAGCTTTAAGAAAATGATCAAATAATAAGAGGGAATATATCATTACTATTATGTTTTCATTAACCATAATTTTTCCAACAACATACCTGATTTTGTCTTCTCCACTAAACACTAGAAAGAAAAAAGGAGAATTAAAATATCCTACAAGAATACTGTACAAGTATCAAAACTTATTTGTTCCCTAATTGAAATTGACCTCCCAGAATCTGAATCTTCTGGATTGCTTCAATAAAGCTAAGAAATGAACCAATCTAAAATGGCAAGAAACTAATCTCTGAGTCAAAAAGACATCTCCCTTGTTTAAATAATCCCTTCATCCCAAATTAAGAGTCCTTATCAAAAAAAAATTGTAATGGTAGAGACCAACACACTATTGTGGAATTTGGTTGGCTGATTATGTCCAAAAATAAGAAAGGAATGTGAACCCCAAAAGGAATAGTAGGTCGAAGCAACAATATAGAAGATGCCACATTATTCGATTATCATAATCACCAAAAATTGCACATGTTGTTCTCTCTCTCTCTCTCTCTCTCTCTCTCTCTCTCTCTCTATATATATATATATATATATATATATATATATATATATATATATATATATATATATATATATATATATATATATATATATTAATGTCAGTACTATTAATTGTAGGTCCAAAAGCTAAGGGAATTTCATTTAATCGTATTTAGGATAACTTTTGTTAAATACTTGATAGTTATCACTAAAGTAAAGGAAGACAATCTGCTTAGTGAAGTTTTCCCTCTCAAAGCTCCATAAAATATGTTCCTTAAAACATGCCATATTTTATAGGAATCATTAGTGTAAATATTTTACTATCTTAGGCTTAATCTTAGGCAGAATCATGCTTATACACATTGTAAGAGAGAGATATATAGGTCTCTACTTGGAGAAGAAAGACAAGGAAATTCAATTTACAAATTCTTTCATGGTATCAGCCTAACCCACGTTCCTCTATCTCCCAGGCAATAACCTCTTTCTTCCTTCTTCTTCTCCATTCCCGACAACAGCTCCTCCATCTGCCACAATGCAGCCACCACCTTGCACCACCTCCTCCCTTTTCTCCTCTTTTCCATTGTACTGATATGCATGGTACTATTCATGTTTCTACGGTTCACTGTGCTACTTTTCATTGGGTTATTATTTATCTCAACATTGTTCACATGACAACCTACTATCTTAGACCTGAAAAAAAACTACTCTTTTTGCAATTTCAACCCTAACCATGTTAACAGATTCTATAAAATTCTCCTCTACCCAAAACCCTCCTACTTATAACCAAATCCTCAACATTACCCATTTTGTCATAAGCAAATAACCGATGATAATTTTTGTCGATGGCTCTTATCCTCACTCCACCTCTGAATCAGAATGCACCGCTTGGCTCTGTGCTGACAAAACTCAGGTCAATATCATTTCCACTACTCTTTTTTAATATCTCTTAGCCACTATGATTGGATGCTCACCTTGATCGAACTTTGGGACATTATTAAGACTCATTTCTCTCATAAGTCAGTTGCAAACGACTCTTTCTACCGTAAAATCTCACAAGTCTCACTTGCGGCACCCGCTCCATTATGAACTACCTTCAGGAAGCCAAGTCCAATGTCGATGCTATTTCCACTATTGGTATCTTCAACACGGATCTTGTTAACTCTGTTCTAAACGGGCATGGGCCCCTAGTTCGAGATTCTTGTCATTTCCATTGAGAGATTTAACACTTTCCATGATTTTTCCAAACTTCGATCTCATTTATAAAACTTTGAGGTTCGCCATAAGTCCACTTCCATCACCTCACTTTTTATTCTCCTAGCCTCTGATCATGAATCTCCTTCTTATACCATGTATCGAAATGACAACTATTGTAAAAAGGGATGACGGACTCCAAATTGCTTTTATATCAACAACACCTATTACCCTTAACCTGACATTCTTGGATTTGGCCTACAGAGCAACCCATGGAACAATGTAAACTCTTATTTACCTTTAGTCACTCAGTCTGCACTTGTCCCCACCTCTCCACCTTTACCTAACCATTAGTGTCACTTTTGTTGGACTTTAGATAGCCCAATCTGCATAACCCTCCTATGACCCTAGCTGGTATCCTGATACCAGAGCCTCCACTCACATGATCGGAAATCCCATGCTCCTTCAACAATATTACTCTTATTTTGGATCAGACAACGTTTAACTTGGCAATGGTTATCATCTCCCCGTCACTTATATGGGTACCATTTTAATTTCTCTTGGTTCTTCCTCTTTTCATTTTAATAATGTCTATATTGTTCCCTCCATGCATAAGAATCTATTATCTATTGATCAATTCTGTAAAGATAATAAAGTTCTTTGTGTTTTTAATACCCATCATTTTTATATGCTTAATATCACTATAGGTTCTCTTCTTTATCAAGGCTTATGTAAGGATGGTCTCTATAAGATTTCGTCTCTTCCATCTCGTGTTCAAGTTTAGTCTCCTTCCCACAGTTCCTCAACATTGTGGCATTACAGACTTGTCCACCCCTCTGTCAAGGGTGTGCCTTGGAAAAATCCACATACCACCCCTTTCCCCAATAAAATGAAATAAAAAGTGTTGTGTTTGGAAATCTCTTAATTTCTTTATCCCTGGTTACAAATACTATGTGATTTTTAGTGACGATTATAGTCATTTTTCCTGGTTATATTTTATGAAACTTAAATCAGTATGTCCTATGCACTTTAAGAATTTTGTCACCTATATAGAGACACAATCCTCCTCTTCCATACAATAATTTGAAAGTGATGACGGGGGTTAATATGAGGGCCCCTTTCAGGAATTTTACACGTCCATCTGCATTCACCATCGTCTTTCTTGCCTTTACACACGCCCACATAATGGTTTTGTTGAATGAAAGTATCGTCACATTGGGGATATGTCCCACACTCTACTCTTTAGTCACGTTCCCCTCTTCCACTAATGAAGCTTTCTTCACCTATGTTCATTTTATAAATCATATCCCCCCTACCATTTTTAATTGGGCATCCCCTTATTCCGTCCCTATTGGCATTCCCCTTCGTACTCCGACCTCCATGTTTTTGGTTATGCCTGTTATTCGCATTTGGATGCTTAATTCAGAAACAAATTATTGCCAAAATTCTCAGGTGTGTTTTTAGGTTATAACTCACAGCATAAAGGATACCATTTCTTGGATCTTTCAACAATCCATGTCTATATATCGTTCCATGTTCGTTTTAATGAACACTAATTTCTCTTCCCTACTGGTACCCCCACCTCCACCCCTTATCCTTGGTTATCCATACCCCTTATCCCTCATGATCCTTATGCACCTTCTCCTCGACCTTCTCCTCATGAACCCTATGCCCTACACTATCATTGTCACTCCACCCAACCACTTTCAGACACCCTTCCCTCCCTCCAACCCCATAGGCATTCCTTCCTCCTTTGCCTCCATCCAATTACCCATGATCACCCGGCATCAAGATGGTATCCATAAGCCCCTCCACCAAACATATTGCACCTTCAGACATACCTTTCCCAAAGCCCTTTTGGCTCACCTTCCCTCCCATGCCTTTGAATCTAGTTATTACTCTAAAACCTCCCGCATTCTCGAATGGCATCAGGCCAAGACTACAGAGTTTAATGCCTTACTTATGAACTCTACTTGGGTTCTTGTTCCTTTAGACCCTGATCAACATGTAGTTGGATGCAAATGAATGTTTAATCTAAAGTGTCATGTTGATGGTTCCATTGAATGCCATAGGGCTCGGTTACAAAAGGTTTCTACCAATAGTCAGGTATTGATTATGAGAAAAATTTTAGTCTGGTCATCATGACCACTACGATTCCCAGAGTTCATCAACTTGATGTGAAAAATTCCTTTCTTCATGGGATCCTTGATGAGACTGTCTACATAAGTCAACCTACTGGATTCACTGATTCTACACGCCTTCTGAAAAGTCCATCTATGGCCTTAAATTATTCCCCTGTGTCGAGTTTCAGAGGCTCAATAGTTTTCTTCTCCACTATGGGTTAACTCAGATTTGTGTAGATAACTCTTTGTTCGTCTACAAATCCAAATATGTGATTCACTACCTTTTACTAAACTTGAATGATAGAATTCTTACTAGAAACACCCACACCCCACACCTCCTCACTTCTTTTATTACCTTGGTAAGGAATTTGAGCTAAGTGACCACGGCTCCCTCTAATACTTCCTTGGCCTTGAACCCACTGTAACACCCCATGATTTTTATGACTTAGAATTTAATTTATTTAGGAGAAATAAAATTTATTTGAATTGGAGAATTTTAAGTTTGGCCATTGAGGTCAAAATTTAAGGATGTTATAATGTATCTCGGATGACAATTCTGAGTGCGCGATTGATACCAGATAGGTCGAGATAGTCAAAATGACTGTCCTTGGATTGTATTTTGGTTCATAAATATTTTAAGTCAGTTTGACTCGAATTGGTGTAAACGAGTCATTTAAAGTGTGTATTATCATTTAAAGTTGAGTATCTTGGAGAATAAGGCTTATAAGGCCTACGTGAGATACAAATCTCATTTGAGAGATTATAAAATCCCTAGAGAGAGAGGAGGAAAGGAAGAAGGGAGAGGATAAAAGCTTGGGGATTTCGGCCAATCTGCGACTTCGGGGAAGATTCAACCTCTGTAACTTTGAGGCAAGTGATTAATGTTGCTAAATAATATTTGTGTGTAATTTATTTCATGATGTGTGAGTAAAATTATGGATTTTGGGTTAATATGTCAAAACCTAGATTTTGGGTATTATACCTTGCATTTGATGTTTACACATGTGTTTAAGGTTGTATAACATAATGGGATTAAATATAGGATGAGTTTTGATGTTGGAAACATGATTGGGTTAAAGATTAATGGTTGGAATTTGTTAAAATTGGGTTTTGAAAATTTAGATTTTGGAGAAAAATGACCATTTCGTAGCCTGCGGAACAGGCCGAATCGATTCGGCCCCTTTCTGAATCGATTCAGAATGTTGCAAACTTACAAGTCTGGGTGACCGAATTGATTCGGCCTATGACAGACTCACACGTCCTTCGAACCGAATCGATTTACATAAGGGGCGAATCGATTCGCTTTAAGGACCGAATCGATTCAGGTTGGGCCAAATCGATTTGAAAACAGGGTTGTTTTGAGAGTTTTTTCTAGAATGAGTTTTACTCTGTTTCAGTTGGGCTTATCGATTAGGAACATCCTAATATGGTACGAGAAGTATGTTTTGGAGATTTATTGGGAGTTTCTCACATAATGTGTTCGTGGGAACATATAAAACTATCTTGGGAAAATATATATGTATTGGAGTTATTGCATCGATTTAGTGGGGAATCTCATTAGGGATGGGAGACCTATTTGGAGATTAGACGTGAGATGTTATATGATGTAAGGTTGAGGACTCTTTAAGGGATTTGTGAAGGTATGACGTGAAATTGTTATGCCGACTTTAGTGTCAAATCCTCCTAGCGACAGGATTCTTATTTAGATACGATTGGAGATCAACGAGAGAAAGGTCGTATGCCCTTAGTGACGTTAAATTTAAGTATTCAATCTTAAATGCGATAATGTTGAAGGCTCATATGAGTAATCGAATCGTAATCTGAATTTGGAGGGATTTAATGTATCACCGACTAATAGTTGTGTTCGTACCTATAGTCGGGGTAGTTATTGTATATCGGTGTGCATACGGATATAGATGGTGAGTGCGTGATGATTGTTATATATGCTCAGTGTTGAGATAGTATTCTTAATGTTGATAAAATTGGGAGACTAATCATATCATAGGTGAAATGGATGAATATGTTTCAAGTGAGAGATCGTGTAAGGAAATTAATTGGGAAAGTATGCGTTATAGCGTAGATTAGTATAATGAGAGTTATATATACCTCTAGCCAAATTCATTACGTTTATACATACAGATGGGAGATAGTATGTATATATATATTTGTGTGTATATATATATATATGGAACGAGTGTATATATCTTATGTAATGGTTTTTATATAAGACGTGATTGCATATATATCTAGTGTGAATAATATATATATTTATTGTGTGACCATACCCTCAAGTGCTATCATGGGAAGTTGCGCGATGTGGGTGAGGCCTCTGGCTTAAGGAGCAGGGAGCGTATAGTCCCCAGGTCGTAGTCGTCCATTATTTATTGTGTGATTTTCATTCTGGGTGAGAAGTCTTGGGTATGATTCGTTCTCACTTTTAGGATCAGAACTATGATTGCTTCCCACCCGTTGTGTTTTGTTTTATTACCAGGGCGGTGTGATAATTTTTCGATGGATGGTAACCCCAGATAAAGTGAGTAATTCCTGGAAGATGATAGCATTGTGAAGTATTTTTATATCCTATAAGTGATTGTGTTCTTAATATTTAAATGTACGATAAGTGTGTTGTGTGTACGTGCTTATTAGGGTTGAATGGCCGTACTTTATAACTAGAATAATGTTATATAGGTCTTAAAGGTTCCCTGTGATGTCTTATTTGGGAAATTAGAGATAGTTATTCAGAATAGGTAGTTGATGTTTTTTGTGTTGTGTACCGAGGGCATAATGGATGTCGACAATCAACATTGTCAAGGAGTAGTGTATCGAGGGCGTTCCTTATTTGGATTTCGCTTTGCGAGAAGTCCCATGCATGAAACGTAGCGCAATGTTGGGAGTGGGAAGAAGCTTAGTCCTCGTTAATTGGGTTTACGCATTACGGTGACACAATTCTTTATAAGTATATAATGATGGCATACAAATATTTGGGTATTAATAACTTGTTTAAGTTAATAACTAGAAACCGATGGATGTTAGTATGTGTATGTTTATATACGTTAACATATAAGCCCGGTCGTAAACTTAGGATATGAGAGGATGAGAAGACTTTGGGTTATGCTTGAGATAGAAGGTTACGCAGGTGTTGACTATGCATAGATTAAGATTGGGTTATCCCTAGAAGGTGTTGGGTAGCTTGGTTGAGGTCCATGTGCATACGTTTAGGTGTGTGCTATAGTTGAGAGGTAAGTTTGAGTTCCAAGGGAGTGGGACTCCACTTTAATCATGAAATTGTGTATTTATAATTATTATGCAATTTAATGCACTTGCTATAAAAAATTTCATACCTCGGGACCTGACCTGTTTATATTTCTATCTTGTTATACATATATTGTAATATATTATAGGTGTCCCACCGCAAGAATGCCAATAATGCTTTTCTATCCAGTGTTTTCGGAGCCTTGGCAGTTGCGGACTGTTACGGGATTTGTGTTATAGACATTTCCTATTTCTTTATAAATTCAGATAGGATTCATTTTGTCTATCGGGTTTATACCCAAAGTTTATTTATATAGCATTTTTATATTTCATTCCTCAAGATTTCTTGTATTGTCTGTGACCCGACATCATATCGGGTATATTTCCTTTTGTGTACTTATGATGTATTAATTGTGTACATCCTTTTATTGTTGTAAGTGTGTACATTTTATCTTGTTTAGTAGTTATTATGTTGTTGGTTTGATGATTCATTGGATTTTTTTATCGACAGTAGATGCTAAGAATGATCCACTTGAGATTCCTGATTTATTCTAGTATAGGGATGACCACTCGTTATTATTTTAAGCGGGGTGTCACTGGTGGTATCAGAGCATCAGGTTCTAGTGTCTTAGGATCTGTGTGGGTTTTCTACGTTCTTTCGTAAGCATTCTTGATGTAGATGTAATACCCCGTATTTTCTGCGATATTTATTTTTAGGGATTAATTGAATTAAATGTTTATTAATTAGAAATTAATCCGGATAAAAATATTAACGAGATGTGAGTTAGTATTTTGTGCATACTTGGCATTATATGAATATTGGTAATATTTAAATTGTCACGAGATTGATATATGGCAATTTGGGAATTTTATTTGACGCGTGTGACCGCCACGTCATGGTATTTGATTATTAAATTAAAAAGTGAATTTTAGTTCCATTAACCGTATGGTCGTTTTGAGTGCGCCAACGCGTCCGGAAGAGTCGAGATAGTCAGAAAACACTAGCCGGAAGTTTAGTTTGGGTCCCGGGGTATTTGTGGGCCATACCGACATCAAAAAGGGTATTTTGGTAAATTGCATTTTTGGGAATTAAAAAATGACGAAAAATAGAGATTACAATCTGACTATTTCCTCAACCCACTTAACCCACTAACCACACTATATGCCATTATGGGCTACAGGAGAAGTTGATATATCATTTCAACTTCCAAAAACCATTACACACCTCCATAACCTCCATTGTCTTCAACCTTGGGAAGAGCTTGAGAGAGAGAGAGAAGGAAACCTTGAGAAGAGCTTGAGAGAGAGAGAGAGGGAAGAGAATTCTGCAGAAACAGAGGGAGAACAACCTAACTTCAAGATTCTACACCAAATTCTGAGATAAATTAAGGCAAGTGATTTAAACTCTTTTGATTCAAGATATGCTTCCATGTTTAGGAATTTTCGAAATTGATTTTTGGAGATAAATTAGACCCATGAACTGAAAGTTAAAGGCCATGAATTATGTAGGAATTGCATGTAGTATATTCTGGACGAATTTATATGTTTTAAACAGAACCTTGATGATCTAAAAGTGGAATTAGAAGAAGTTTGATGATGTTCTTGAATGGAAGAATTCTGGAAATTATTTTGATGTAGTTTTGATCTAAACTAAGTTTTTAAATGATGAATTATGGGACTTAGAATGTTAATACTGTTGTAGGGTGTTAGTATAATGTTAGAGTAACCTTATCTTGGAGATTCATGCTTAAAAATGGAGTTTTGGGTCGAAACTGTAACTGCAAAACGAAGCAGTCCGTAACCATACCTGTGCAATCGATCGATCGACATTCATCAGTCGATTGATCGATCGAAGGCAAAGGTCGATTGATCGACCTTCCCAGAATGAGTAAAATTTTCCTTAATTGAATTTTAATGATGATAAACCTTGGATAATATTATTGGAGACATTGTGATTACCCTTAACTTTAAGGAAGACCAGTAGACATGATTATGAGATTGGACTTTATTTGGAATTTAATTTGAGGAATTATTCTAAATTAATGAAATTCGTTATGTGAGATAATATTTGGGTTAATAGTGCAAATTTGAATGATTTGATGGGATAACGTTTGGGGCAGAAGTAAAGACCTTAGGTATATGTGGGAATTATGGGAACTTAATAGTCTACTTGAGATAGATTTTAAGTTTAAGAAATTACGACGTGAGACGTGTCGACTGTTTAAATTATATATTATCGAGATACTTGAAATATATGGATTGGGAATAATGGTATAATGATGTAGGATATACCCTTATTAATATTGAGATATCTAAGATGTGTGAATGCTTAGTATATAATCTTATGTGTATGACATACCTACCATACTTGCTATCACGGGAGGTTACGTTCGCTTAGGGCCTTCTTATCCTTGTGTGCCCGGATTTAGATAGGTACCTCGAGGACATAATTCAAACGAACGACTTATTTGTGAGTTAATGAGCCAGCTGACTATGGAGCGTAGGTATGTACGTGACCATGGATATGATTGAATTATGTTCGCCTCCATTTTTGTGTGTGGTGTTTATTCCAACAATTTCTGAGAGATTCGGAATTTGTAATCCTTATGTACGTGATGTACCAGGATGGATAGCAGAGTATGTGTGCACCGCAGCTTAGCCTTTGGGTGCTTGTATTGTATATTTATGATGTGAAAAATATACGGTTATATGAGAAGGAATTCATTATGTTAAATTGTGAGTATAGTTATAGTAATGTTTTGAAAAGATAAAAAGGGAACTTTTATCAATAAATGGTTTTGTTAATGATTGGGAATCCGGGAATTAAAGTAGAACTCTCTATTCAATTGTAAAGGTTGGTATATAAACGTGAACCGAGTAGTAGTGTTAGAAACTCTTTAGATAGTTATGAGATAAAACAAGAATGGGTACAGGAACGTTAGGAGTGCACAGTTAGACGAGAGGTGATTATATCATGTGAGATCACGTCCTAACATGTACTTTGCATATACTGTTTTAAATGTTTTTAAAGCACTTGCAGGTTTTTAAAATATCTCCACATTCGGGCTCTGACCCGTTTGCTTTCAAATCTATCTTTTTGTAAAAACCATTTTTAGGTGCCCAGCCACAAGGTCACCATGCATAGGATTCTCATTCTGATGACGAGCTGTAGCTGTTTGTGGAAGCTACAGGGATTTGCTTTTAGACGCTTATATCATTTGGATTCCTTATTCAGTATTCCTCAGTTGTAGGGCATGTTGCCCAAAATTCTATTAGATACATTTCCATTTCAGTTTTTCAGACTTTGGCATGTATTTATTTAGTATTCAGTATTTCAGTATTTACTTCAGTTGTGGGATTGTGTTATGAGGAGTTTTTTTCCTCCAGTTTTATTTATATCTTGTGACGGTTATTCTATTTACTTTACTATGGTGAATGGTGTTATTATTCTTCTTTACACTTGTTGCATGTTAATCAGACTTTAATTAAAAATTTGGCAACTTACTTTTTAAATACTAGGTGGTTAGTAATAATAAAATGTTTTCGACAGTGATGCTATTAACTGAGCCAACTTGGCGTTTTGATTTAATTTAATAAAGGAGTAGCTACCCGGTATTTAATTAGTCGGGGTGTCACAGGTGGTATCAGAGCATCAGGTTCTAGTGTCCATTAGGATCTGAACGGCTTGTTATGTTTTCGCTGAGCTTTCTTTGATGTAGAGCCCTATATTTTAGGACTGTTGTATTCTTTTGTTTATGCTACGTTCTTCAGCTATTTTAAAGTTTATAACTGCGAACTTATAGACTTTATTCTTATTTCAGAATGCCTCCACGACGTGCACCACGAGTTCCCAGGAATGCGGCGCCAGAACCACAGCCCGCACCGGTTCAGGGAATGATGAACGCCGCTGAGGTTGCAGCTATTGTAGCCCAAGCGGTAAATGCCGCCATTGCAGTAGTTCAGTAGGCACCGCCTCAGGTGCCGGTTGCCGCGCCAGTACAGACTAATGCATTCCCGTCTGCTTGGGAACGTGTACGTGACGCTTTTCAGAAAGCGCATCCGCCAGAGTTTGCAGGTAGCTCAGACGTGGTAGTCTCGAGCCAATGGAGGAAGGATATACAGCGGCACTTGAGGATGTATGAGTGCACGGATGTTCAGAAGCAGGTACTAGCTACTTTTAAGCTAGTTGGATCTGTATTGCAGTGGTGGGAGTCTATTACCACCATAGAGGAGAGGGATACTCTCACTATTCATGAGTTCTGGGTGCGGTTTGACCGCAAGTACTTTCCGTCAGCTGTTCACACGGAAATGAGGAGGAGATTGATGAGTCTGAGGCAGGAGGGCAAGACCGTGGCCGAGCATGAGGTCGAGTTTACTAATCTGTTGAATATCGTCCCTGATGAGATACCGACAGAGAAGAAGAAGATTGAGAAATTTACCGACGGATTGTCATGGAGGATCCGTCAGCATCTGTTAGGGAACCTTTCGTTAGCCACTTATTCTGATGTGGTTAACGCTGCTTTATTACACTGCCAGGATCACCGCCTTCATATGGCCGAGGGCAAGAGATCGGGAGAGTCTAGCCATCAGGGCAGGACTGGAGGACATGGTGCCGGTGGGGAACAATCTTTTCAGGGGCAGAGACAGGTAGAGCAGGGTTCTCAGCAGGGGGATCATAAGAGGTTCCGTTCAGGGGGTTTCAGGAACGGTCAGGGAGGATTCCGAAATGGCCAGCAAGGTCATAACGGCCATCAGGGACAACAGGGTCAAAATGGTCAACATCAGCAGTATCAGCAGGGCCAGAAGGGCCAAGGGAGGAACGGTAACGGCCACCAGGGCCGGGGACAGCAGGGGCACAGAGGAGGGAACTTCCCGGGGAAATGTTTCATTTGTGGTAAAATTGGCCACAAACGTCAGGAGTGTCCTGATAAGGGCCGGGCCCCACAGCAGCAGCAGCAGCAGCAGCAGGGTGCTCGACATGAGCCTCAGAGGCCACTCTTTCCACCAGCCCTCCCAGCTCCAGCCCAGATGCCAGCACTACCAGCGATTCCAGCAGTTCCTGTGCAGCAGGGGAAGCTACAGTATGGACGTGTCTACAACGTCCACCAGGCAGCAGTCCCACAGGCACCACCCGCGATTGAGGGTACGTTTTCTATCCATGGCACTATGGGTCGGGTACTCTTTGATACGGGTGCTACACACTGTTTTATAGCTACACACTTCGCGAAGGCGTTAGGATTGTTAGCCACAGCAGAGAGCACAGTTACGTGTGTCGACTCGCCTTTGGGGAGTGGGTCACTTATATTCTTTATATGTCGGGGAGTGGGGGTAGAGATTGGTGGTTTGGTATTACCTGCGGACATGTTGATTTTAGATATGCATGTTCACGATGTGATTATCGGTATGGATTGGCTCGCTGATTATAGAGCCATGATAGATTGCTTCGGTGGGAGCATTGTTTTTTCCATTCCGGGGCAAGAGATGTTTGTAGTGGCGATGCCTCGCCCAGAGGGAGGCTCGACCGCTCATTTATATTACATTGAGGAGGATACCTCTAAGGAGGTTGTGATTCCTTTAGATTCGATCCCAGTTGTCAAGGAGTATTCTGATGTGTTTCAGGAGATACCAGGCCTACCCCCCAGTCGAGAGATAGACTTCGTTATAGACTTGTTACCAGATACGAGACCTATAGCACGAGCACCGTACCGTATGGTTCCAGCTGATATGAGGGAGTTACGGGATCAGATTGAGCAGTTATTGGGTCAGGGGTTTATTCGGAGGAGTACTTCACCATGGGGTGCCCCTGTGTTGTTCGTGAAGAAGAGAGATGGTTCACTGAGATTGTGTGTGGGCTATAGGGAGTTAAACAAGGTCACGATACGGAACAAGTATCCGTTGCCTCGAATCGATGACCTATTTGACCAGTTGAGAGGAGCTTCTTACTTCTCAAAGATTGATTTGCGATCTGGTTGCCATCAGTTGCGTATCAGGGAGGAGGACGTCTCGAAGACTGCGTTCTTATCGAGATACGGTTCCTACGAGTTTCGGGTTATGCCATTTGGTTTAACCAATGCGCCAGCAGCATTTATGGACTTGATGAATAGGGTGTTCAGGGATTTCCTAGACCAGCTTGTCATTGTCTTCATCGATGATATTTTGGTTTACTCCCAGACTGAGGAGGAGCACGCCGAGCACTTGAGACTAGTTTTGCAGACACTGCGCCAGAATGAGTTGTATGCAAAATATGAGAAGTGCGGGTTTTGGCTGAAGGAGGTTCAGTTTTTGGGGCATATTATTTCCGATCGGGGAATATCGGTTGATCCGGGGAAAGTATCCGCGGTGAGGGAGTGGGGACAGCCCACGACACCGACGGAGATCCGTAGTTTCTTGGGCCTAGCAGGATACTACAGGAGGTTTATTCGGGGTTTCTCCACGATAGCGGGTCCCATGACACATCTAACCCGTAAAGGTGTGCCGTTCATTTGGAGTGATGCCTGTCAGTTGGCATTTGATGAGTTGAAGGACAAGTTAACCTCAGCACCTGTGTTAGCATTGCCGAGACCGGGAGTTGAGTACCTTGTTTACACCGATGCATCCTTACAAGGACTTGGAGGTGTACTGTAGCAGGAGAGTCAGGCCATAGCTTATGCTTCCCGTAAGCTTAAGCCTCACGAGAAGAATTACCCTACCCATGACTTGGAGTTAGCGGCAGTGGTGTTTGCTCTTCGTATTTGGAGACATTACCTGTTGGGGGAGAAATTTCGATTGTTTACGGATCACAAGTCCCTTCAGTACCTATTCACGCAAAAGGAGTTGAATATGCGGCAACGGAGGTGGCTTGAATTCGTGAAAGATTATCAGTTCGATATCCAGTATCACCCGGGGAAGGCTAACGTGGTGGCAGACGCGTTGAGCCGTAGACCGGTAGATGAGGTGGCAGATGTGTGGAAGGCCAAGTGGAAGGAATTGGGACACCATGATGCAGTGGCCCGATCATTCATGTCTGTGATGACTGTTACACCGCAGATTGTCACGAAGGTGGTGAAGGCACAGGCAAACGACTCGTTCTATTAGGAGCAGATAGTTCGATTATTAGCTGAGGGAGCCGAATCCTATACCGTTAGCTCAGACGGGGGATTATGCTTCAATGGGAGATTGGTGGTTCCGGAAGGGGAGGAATTGCGGCATGAGGTGATGGCAGAGTCGCACGGCTCACGGTTCGCGGTACATCCCGGAGGGGACAAAATGTACCAAGATATGAGACGCCAGTATTGGTGGAGCGGGATGAAGAGAGATATTGTCGAGTTTGTCTCAAAATGCGCCACTTGTCAGCTCGTAAAAGTGGATCATCAGAGACCGGCAGGACTGCTACAGCCGTTAGAGGTCCCGATGTGGATGTGGGAGAGCATCTCTATGGACTTTATCACGGGGTTGCCTACGTCGCAGAGAGGTCACGACTCCATTTGGGTGATTGTGGACAGGTTGTCAAAAGTCGCTCATTTTCTACCCGTACGGACAAACTACACTGCGGGACAGTATGCCCAGCTCTTTATTGCAGAGATAGTGAGACTTCACGGTGTGCCCTTAAATATCGTGTCGGACCGAGACAAAATATTTGTTTCACGGTTTTGGGAGAGTTTTCAGCAGGCCATGGGCACGGAGTTGCGGTTGAGTACGGCGTACCACCCACAGACCGATGGGCAGACCGAACGCACAAATCAGATGTTGGAGGACATGCTACGTATGTGCACCATTGACTTTGAGGGAGGATGGGAGCAGTATCTTCCACTGGTGGAGTTTGCCTACAATAACTCCTATCAGTTCACCATCGGCATGGCTCCATTTGAGGCATTGTACGGTAGACCTTGTCGTTCCCCAGCATGTTGGTTGGAGGTGGGGGACAACAAACTACTTGGGCCGAAAGTGATTCTGGATACTTCGGCAAGGATAGAATTGATTCGCAGTCGCATTCGTGTGGCTCAGGACAGACAGAAGAGTTATGCTGATGTGAAGAGGTTCTTCAGAGAGTTCCAAGTGGGGGACCAGGTTTTGCTCAGGGTTTCTCCTATGAAGGGGATTATGCGTTTCGGGAAGAAAGGGAAGTTGGCACCGAGATATGTGGGACCATTTCCTATTATTGAGCGGATTGGGCCAGTTGCGTATAGACTTGGGTTACCGGAGCATTTACATCGGATTCACGATGTGTTCCACATTTCCTCGCTTAGGAAATACCTTAGAGATAATTTGGCTCATTCTCTCATTGCTGTGGAGGACATTGATCTCCAGCCGGATAGCTCCTACGAGGAGGGGCCGATTGCTATTTTGCACCGAAGTGAGCGGAAACTGCGGTCGAAGATAGTTCCGTTAGTGCGTGTTCAGTGGCGACATCATAATGTCGAGGAGTCCACATGGGAGCGCGAGGATGAGATGCGCGAACGATATCCAGAGTTATTCTTACCAGGTACTTTCTAGTTCCGAATTTCGGGACGAAATTCAGTTATTAGGAGGGAAGTATGTAATACCCCGTATTTTTTGCGATATTTATTTTTGGGGATTAATTGAATTAAATGTTTATTAATTAGAAATTAATCCGGATAAAAATATTAACGAGATGTGAGTTAGTATTTTGTGCATACTTGGCATTATATGAATATTGGGAATATTGAAATTGTCACGATATTGATATATGGCAATTTGGGAATTTTATTTGACGCGTGTGACCGCCACGTCATGGTATTTTATTATTAAATTAAAAAGTGAATTTTAGTTCCATTAACCGTATGGTCGTTTTGAGTGCGCCAACGCGTCCGGAAGGGTCGAGATAGTCAGAAAACACTAACCGGAAGTTTAGTTTGGGTCCCGGGGTATTTGTGGGCCATACCGGCATCAAAAAGGGTATTTTGGTAAATTGCATTTTTGGGAATTAAAAAGTGACGAAAATAGAGATTACAATCTGACTATTTCCTCAACCCACTTAACCCACTAACCACACTATATGCCATTATGGGCTACGGAAGAAGTTGATATATCATTTCAACTTCCAAAAACCATTACACACCTCCATAACCTCCATTGTCTTCAACCTTGGGAAGAGCTTGAGAGAGAGAGAGAAGGAAACCTTGAGAAGAGCTTGAGAGAGAGAGAGAGGGAAGAGAATTCTGCAGAAACAGAGGGAGAACAACCTAACTTCAAGATTCTACACCAAATTCTGAGATAAATTAAGGCAAGTGATTTAAACTCTTTTGATTCAAGATATGTTTCCATGTTTAGGAATTTTCGAAATTGATTTTTGGAGATAAATTAGACCCATGAACTGAAAGTTAAAGGCCATGAATTATGTAGGAATTGCATGTAGTATATTCTGGACGAATTTATATGTTTTAAACAGAACCTTGATGATCTAAAAGTGGAATTAGAAGAAGTTTGATGATGTTCTTGAATGGAAGAATACTGGAAATTATTTTGATGTAGTTTTGATCTAAACTAAGCTTTTAAATGATGAATTATGGGACTTAGAATGTTAATACTGTTGTAGGATGTTAGTATAATGTTAGAGTAACCTTATCTTGGAGATTCATGCTTAAAAATGGAGTTTTGGGTCGAAACTGTAACTGCAAAACGAAGCAGTCCGTAACCATACCTGTGCCATCGATCGATCAACATTCATCAGTCGATCGATCGACCACCATCGATCGATCGAAGGCAAAGGTCGATCGATCGACCTTCCCAGAATGAGTAAAATTTTCCTTAATTGAATTTTAATGATGATAACCCTTGGATAATATTATTGGAGACATTGTGATTACCCTTAACTTTAAGGAAGACCAGTAGACATGATTATGAGATTGGACTTTATTTGGAATTTAATTTGAGGAATTATTCTAAATTAATGAAATTCGTTATGTGATATAATATTTGGGTTAATAGTGAAAATTTGAATGATTTGATGGGATAACGTTTGGGGCAGAAGTAAAGACCCTAGGTATATGTGGGAATTATGGGAACTTAATAGTCTACTTAAGATAGGTTTTACGTTTAAGAAATTACGACGTGAGACGTGTCGACTATTTAAATTATATATTATCGAGATACTTGAAATATATGGATTGGGAATAATGGTATAATGATGTAGGATATACCCTTATTAATATTGAGATATCTAAGATGTGTGAATGCTTAGTATATAATCTTATGTGTATGACATACCTACCATACTTGCTATCACGGGAGGTTACGTTCGCTTAGGGCCTTCTTATCCTTGTGTGCCCAGATTTAGATAGGTACCTCGAGGACATAATTCAAACGAACGACTTATTTGTGAGTTAATGAGTCAGCTGACTATGGAGCGTAGGTATGTACGTGACCATGGATATGATTGAATTATGTTCGCCTCCTTTTTTGTGTGTGGTGTTTATTCCAACAATTCCTGAGAGATTCGGAATTTGTAATCCTTATGTACGTGATGTACCGGGATGGATAGCAGAGTATGTGTGCACCGCAGCTTAGCCTTTGGGTGCTTGTATTGTATATTTATGATGTGAAAAATATACGGTTATATGAGAAGGAATTCATTATGTTAAATTGTGAGTATAGTTATAATAATGTTTTGAAAAGATAAAAAGGGAACTTTTATCAATAAATGGTTTTGTTAATGATTGGGAATCCGGGAATTAAAGTAGAACTCTCTATTCAATTGTAAAGGTTGGTATATAAACGTGAACCGAGTAGTAGTGTTAGAAACTCTTTAGATAGTTATGAGATAAAACAAGAATGGGTACATGAACGTTAGGAGTGCACAGTTAGACGAGAGGTGAGTATATCATGTGAGAGCACGTCCTAACATGTACTTTACATATACTGTTTTAAATGTTTTTAAAGCACTTGCAGGTTTTTAAAATATCTCCACATTCGGGCTCTGACCCGTTTGCTTTCAAATCTATCTTTTTGTAAAAACCATTTTTAGGTGCCCAGCCACAAGGTCACCATGCATAGGATTCTCATTCTGATGACGAGCTGTAGCTGTTTGTGGAAGCTACAGGGATTTGGTTTTAGACGCTTATATCATTTGGATTCCTTATTCAGTATTCCTCAGTTGTAGGGCATGTTGCCCAAAATTCTATTAGATACATTTCCATTTCAGTTTTTCAGACTTTGGCATGTATTTATTCAGTATTCAGTATTTCAGTATTTACTTCAGTTGTGGGATTGTGTTATGAGGAGTTTTTTTCCTCCAGTTTTATTTATATCTTGTGACGGTTATTCTATTTACTTTACTATGGTGAATGGTGTTATTATTCTTCTTTACACTTGTTGCATGTTAATCAGACTTTAATTAAAAATTTGGCAACCTACTTTTTAAATACTAGGTGGTTAGTAATAATAAAATGTTTTCGACAGTGATGCTATTAACTGAGCCAACTTGGCGTTTTGATTTAATTTAATAAAGGAGTAGCTACCCGGTATTTAATTAGTCGGGGTGTCACAGTAGATCCCTATTATTAGGATTGTTGTGTTCAATAGTCTATTTTCTTCTGCGATGTGTAATTGCTTGAACGACGTTATGATACAGATGCTCTCGTCTCAAAAGTCATCCAGGCAAGGCAAACAGAGGGGCTGAGAACATAGAACCCCATATGCCTCAAGGGACTGTGACTGCAGCTGAAGTTGCCAATATTGTGGCACAAGCAGTAGATGCTGGCATTGATGCGATCGCATATCAACCTGAAGCTCCTATAGCTTAAGGCCACCGAGGGCCATCTGTGTGGGAAAGAGTACGAAAAGCCTTTATGGAAGGACATCCTCTAAAATTTTCGGGGGAATCTGATGCAATAGTTGCAAGACATTGGAAGAAAGACATACAAAGTCACCTTCAGATGGTGGAATGCAGTGAGGTGTAGAAATGAATACTCACCATCTTTGGCACAACGGGTGCAGCTCCCCAATGGTGGGAGTCAGCCACAGTGTCAGAGAAGATAGAGTTATTTTACTTTGGGTACTATCTATGGTTCAAAAATCTTTTACAAAACCTTAGTCCTGATTCAACTGATCTCAATTTCCGACAGAGCTACACAGTAGTGTATTGGGAGGGTTTCTTATTTGGAGTTCGCTTGCGAGACCTCCCCCGCATGAAAGTAGCGAATGTCAGGAATTGAGAAGAGTTCATTTATTGGAAATTTCAAAATTTTATATACTTAGTACAATGTTGTAGATTAAAATTGTTGAGAGTTATATTACGATTTGAGGCTAAGTGGAGCAGGGTAATGTTTATGTAATTGGGATCGGATACAGGGTGTATGGACACCCTGGTTAACTAATTCGATTTCAAAATAAAGTGATTCACCATGAGAAGTGGGAGAAATAGGTATGGTAATCTAGATGGTAGGTGACGTAAGAACTAGTTGAGGTTCAGAGTCCTAGGCTTTACATAATTTCGAGGACAAAATTATTGTAAGGGGGAAGTCTGTCATACCCCGTGAATTTTAGGACTGTGTGACACCCCGCCTAATTAAATACCGGGTGATCAGTCCTTTATTAAATTAACTCAAAGTTTCCGGTTGGTTCATTCTTAGCATCACTTTCGAAAAATAATTTTCTTTATTAATCACCTAATACATAATTAAGCTAAGTGCCAAAACATTTAATCTTATAAATTTAGTCTGATTGTTATCATTAATTACGAAACCATTTTCACGAATACAATTGATAGTATATAAACCAAACCATCCAAATGAAAGAACATGCTAGATAAATAAATCCAAATAAAATGTCCCAAATCGCAGGACAAAGTGACAATCACAAGTAATCCCAACTACAACAGAATACTGAAATAAATCAAAAGTACAAATCTCTCTGAATTAGATAAAATTGGAAATGGGTGACACATGCCCTATCTAAGGAGAACTAAATGAAAGACTGAGAAAAAAAGGATGAAGTCGTCTACTGCAAGGACCTACAACTCCCACATTAGCGGCAGCACGTCAACAGTCCAAAGATCTTAGCATGACGCCCCTGTGGCTGGGCACCTGTAATACATATATACAAGAGGGAGGAAAGATGATAGGAAAAGGTCCCGAGCCCTAGTGTAAAACAACTTTAAAATAGTTTCGCAAGTATTTAAAATGCTTACCAGTTGATATTACATACATGTTCGTACTTGAAACTCTCTTGAGAATTCTCACCTCTCATCTAGTGCGCACGCCTATCGTACTACTAAAATGACTCATAAGTCTAACCCAACTCCCCTCCCATAGATACTGTTCGCGAGACCATGTGTCTATGATATACTAAAATAATATCATTTTAAGCATTATTTAATTCAATTGTGTACATCTCAATACTGCTATGAAATCTTAAGCATTTATTATGATTAGGGGTATTTATTCAATATTTATTTACTTACACACAAAGTAGAAGAATTCCATGTATATGTATATATATATATATAAATCACTCATACAATATACATATACTAATAGTCACCCAACATAAAATCTTTGGTGTTGGCATACTCTGCTATCAAGTCCCTGTATCTCTCGTACAAAGGGAAATAGTAGTTCATAATCACTCTCGAACTGTATTAACACAAAACACACATATTGGAGGCAAAGAATAGTTCTAAGTCACTAAGAGGTCAGCACATACCATCACGTCTCTTAGGACCGTCTAACTATCATTCTCGGATAGCCTATACCAAGGATCCTATGTTCTAGGGTACGATTCAATATCCCCCATAAAGGTCACATCAGAATAAGATTGTCCTGGCGTAGGAACTTCCATGATAGCATGTAGTGCGAGTATGATTTATCACACTGAATATTCATACAATATATATGCATGCACTCATATATATATATATATATATATATATATATATTTAAATTAATCATCTAGGTACGCTCGTGACCCATAACATAATTCTAGCCATGCGTAACATATAACGCTCGAGTTCTACGTATAAATAAATCATTCTTTCTATTCTCTTAATTATAACAAATCCTTAAGTACTTCTCGACTTTCAAAGTGTATCCTCTGGAATAAACATAAAAATCAGTAGGTACACCCTCACTACTCTACTGGTTTAAGTCTTTCTTAATTCTCACAAGACATACTATAATGTACGCACGATTTCCCACCAAATTTATATTCCTGAAACCCCACGATTAAATCACATATGAATCGTATCATCCGAACCTTGCATACAGCCCTACCGGTCTTTCCCAAGTCCCATTATGGTATATACATTATATAAGGGTTCCCACAAAGTGGCACAAGGTTAATCATTAAGAATAAAGAACAAGCTTCAAAATCCAGAAGAGGTCGATCGATCGAAGGGAGGGGGTCAATCGATCGATCCAGTTGATCGATCGACATTCAAGGTCGATCGATCGATCTCCCAGTTATTTCCCAAATTATGCATATACTATCCTACGGGTTTCATCACCAAAAATCCTCAAAACCTCTATCAATTTTTCCCAAACTCCCAACCAAGTATCATAAATGTTAGAGTAACATGCATAAACAATTTTTCACAAAAAATCTTGATTAAATCTATAAGGAATCATCATTACAAGGGATTAATTCAATAGACTATCACAAACGCTAGTTGAGCATATAAGTTCCAGAACTTCTTAGTCATTACCAGATTTCTTCCTATAAACATCATGCAAATTCTTAATTATGGTTCTACACATAATAAGGATATCAGCCTCGTATAGTTTCTACTCAAACCTATAAATTTGATTCTTCCAATTTCGTGAAATCTCCAAGAAGCATGCAATTTTCCTTCCTATTCTAACATGGATGTTGTATAAACATGGAAATATCAAGATAGATACTTACCTCGAGTATATGAGTCTCATTTTCTGATATTTAATGATGTGGTTGTGTTCTCCTTCCTCCGATCTACACTTCGATGGTATTTGTGCTAAAAATGGTGCAACTATGGTGGCTCTGGCCGTGGGAAGTTCCTCACCTTCCTCCTCTAATGGCCTCTATGAAATATGCAGGTTCTAACCCTAGAAGACAACCTCTAAGACTCTCAAAAATAGAAATTACCAAAATGCCCCCCCGAGTTACCAGTTAGGCCTAAAAACGTCTCGAGAGTCAAACTAAACCCCTGGATACACTTTTCTGACTATCTTGACCCTTCTAGACAAACCGGCACTCTCAAAATGACCATATGGATGACTTATAATTTATTCACTTTTATAATAATAATTTAGTCCCGACACGACAGAGGCGCATCCCCACTTAATTTCCATAACTGTCATATTATTCACTCGTGACAATTTTAATAAATTCAATTCTACATATTACTTTACTCAATAAGTAATATTAAACAAATCAACAAATTTCCAATCATTACTAACTCTCGTTACGCTAGTAAATATTTAAAACAAATTTTCGGATTAATATTAAATTAATTTATCTCAATAAAATTTAATAAATACCTAATTTATAAGCCATAAAAATACGGCGTATTACATACTTCCCCCTTAATAAAGGAATTTCGTCTCGAAATTCCGAAAAGTAAGGCATACCTGATAGAAATAGGTTTCCTCTAGTACTCAAAACCAACATCAAAGCAAGGCTCAATCATTATAACCCCCGCTTCACAACAACCTTATTTAACACTTCGACTCTTTATCAGTTATAGGGTCACACATCGATTACGACACCTTAATAATGCTACTATCGAACAACATTCAAATAAGACTAGCCTATACATCATTGATCCCATTGTCTCAATGTTATTGGAAGGCTTCACCTCACCTCGTATCAACTTCCGTATTTATCTAAATTGAAAACTCCCGTCCTGGGAGAGACCATAAGAACATCTAACTTCTCTTATCAGTCCTTCAAATCTTAATTCCTGGCGACGTAACTCTTATGATAGTTAAAAGGTTACCTTGGACAGTATGTGGTTATTCCACTTTAGTCATCGAATATTAACTCTCGACCAATCCAAAATTCTGATTAGCTGCCCACCTCTTAACATCCAGAGTGAGAAAAGTTAAGGTTTTTCCATACCATCACCTCAATAAACACCTTATTCAAAATAAAAAGGTACTAGTGCTCCCACGGAACCCTACCATTAGGTAATATCCTCCCCCAATTACCGTACTATACTTCACTTGCTAGCTATAACCGTTGTGGAAATGAAATGATCACAATGAATCCAAAATTACTTTCACATGGCTCCACTAATTGTCACTCACCGTTCGCCTACTTCCCGGACTATGGGTGATACAACCTCCTCAAAATGAAGTGTTATCCCCGCTGCTTCCTGAAATTCCATATTGAAGGTGGGATTCAAAAATTTCATCCTAAGGAGAATGATCACGTACCAAGGCGATTCTTCATTTCAAAGGAAGACTGGGGTACACTTGCTAATATTCTAAATTACCCCAAAGGAATATCAATCACTTCCTTCTTGTGAAACTTGTTCCACATGTTCGAAGGAACCCTTAAGCTTACCTTGAGGTTAGCAACCCATGAAAGAAATTTTACCGATCGACTACCCTCTTCCATTATCGGAATTGTCAGCTTGATATAAATTTTTCTGGCTGAACCTGTTGCTCTAATCGAATTCTATCTATGAGTGGTGCACGCGGAGATTACTCACTATGTCCCACTCAACGTCGATTTCCACTTGTAATGTCTCGCATTAAGTGACACTTAATATTTCCCTTCTTTCCTCTACATATACCGAAAGTTTCGACCCGTGCACTTTTCTCCATGATGTGCACTTTTGGACCTTTTATACCTTAATAACATCATCACTCAACCTACACGCAAGTCACTCTCAACATTTCACTAGGTAAACATGCTCTTCGAGTGTTTTCCATAATAGTTAAATTTTAGCCTTCTCAAGGAATACCCCTTTTAAATGGCTTCCCACATCCTTCCAACCAAATTCAGGTGTACTAATTTGATCGCACACGTATATATGGATTATCGTCCTGCGCACGACGCTTAATCGACTCTACCACTTCCACCTCATTATGTTAGTCCCATAAAATATACTCCACAAGTCTATTCCCACGTCCCTTCAACTGGTAGGGTTCTAACTTCAGCTAACCAGGATGTAGACACCCTATAAGCCGTGCATACTAGTGTAAGCATCACATACGCTTCACACATAACACCCAATTCTTTATTTCCCTTGGGCTCACAATGTGGTTACAACACTTGGGTACTCTCAATCACCTTGGAAATTTAAATTTTAAATCCTACTTATCATCGTTCCACCCTTCGACTCGTGGTGATAAAACAAAACTTTCAATGTTTCCTTCCCACACAACCGGATCCACTGGACTCAAATCGTAATGTAACTTCCAACTTACAGTTATGATCACCTACTCCTATAACGACCGAGGTACCGAACTCATGGACTAGTGACCAAACATCTCCCTACTTCCAACCTTACGCTAAGTTTCATGCGTGGGATGTCTCGCAAAGCGAAATCCAAACAAGGAACCCCCCCGATACATTACTACCTAGCATTATCGGTTATCAAAATCTGTTAGGCCCTCCGTCCATAACATGTACCCCTCTATTCCGTCTCTTGACATAAAAGCTATAACTCCTCCCGCAATTGTACTATAACAAAGAACTTTTCACGAATTGCACTATTGCTCAGTATTGGTGGAAATCGCATTCCATAAACCCCTTAAACATACCATCGCGACTCTCGAAATCCAATTCCCCAAACATATGAATATAAGTCTTAACTTCAACATTTCTAAAGGATAAATATAGCAATGCGCTCCTCCTATCATTATGTCCTGAGCGCTAAACATAATAATGAGTCAAATCTTTCCGCTATACGGTAAACCAAATACACACTGAATCATAGTAACAAGGTTCTTAAACACTCCGGGATTAAATATTTTGATACCACTATACCCTACGAAGTTTCTATAATATGTGATATAAATGCGAGCCCGACCCTCTCACAGGTGAGGCTTCCCCAAAATAGAACATCTTGCACTAGAGAAGTAACCTCGATAGCCTTGCAATAACTGCCCACTATCGTTCTAACCATTACTTACTTAAAACCATAATCATGATAATATCATACTCGTATAATGCATCCCTAAGACGGGTAATCTCAATAAAGCATATAACAATATTAATACACCGATTCATCCTCCGCAGATAACACTAAAGATAATCCTGCTACACTAGGGAAAATATTCACATAATAATAACGTTATAGATATACACACTAAACTCGGCTCCCGTGCAAATCTAGAAATAAGCAAAATGTAGTGACTCACTCGGGTCACATAAAACACGCTTCATCCTACATGGATACAACTCATACTTCTACCTTACTAATCGCCTTGGCTGCTCAAATGGTCTCCGGATGTAACACGCCTATACAAAACAAAATAAAAACTACTTTAATTGCTGCCCTTTACTAGGCACCATATTCTTATCCCCTATACTCGCTTCGGGAAAAATTAGCTCTTGTGATTTGACTCTCCAAAAGATACCTCTACACATAATCCATTTATCACCGGTCACACTAACCATATTAGGATTATATTTCTCTCGAACTTTGGTAGGCTCGATTCCTAATGGCTACCCCCATTGTTCCCTTAGCCTTGTTGTACCTAAGGAACATGCTATTGGATTCAATAGTCCATACTGAATTCACCATCACTTGGTAAGAAGTCATCTATCCTAATCATGTAAATGGGTCCCCTGATGGGTATCCCCCCTTGTAGTGCTTCACTACCACCGTTTCATCCAGTCTTTTTCTCGATTAAATTCTTCGATTCTTTTAGCTTCCCACACAAAGAAGCATTATCATCTTTATTGACAAAGTACAACATTTTCACCCTCTAAATCAACTCTCCAGCAGAATTCCCTTTTAAGTATTATTAACTATTTTTACGAGTAGATCTCCCACTAGAAATACTCCCCTCCACTTATATCTACATCCTCCGATACAAGATTCGCTAACAATTTCGACTCATATTCACAAACGGACCTCTATCCGGTCCTCCTGCGATGAGTTCAGAATAACGTTCACATCTTATCTTGAACATCTGATGAAGGAACCTGCAGTCAAACTGTACCTAAGATTCTTCTATAGACATAGCATACCACTTCTAAAAGTGGTGGCTGACTCCCACCATTATAACTTCATTCCGACAAGCCAGGAAAAATTTTACCCCAAATTTTCACTCTGAGTTAGCCACATTCCTCCACATGCACAAGCCTTTGCATATTTTACCTCCGTTAACTAACGCACACAATTTCCGCATTTCTAGAATTTTCATCGAGAGTTCTCTTCAATGTTCCGGCTGACTCTTTCCCAGTCATACCACGTTGGGCGATTCTACTTTTACATCACTTTCGACTATAGCAGCACTTAGACATCATAGGCTGCGTCTTATCCGTCTTTACAGTCCTGGATTCTTGTGCAATAATAGGGGTGACCTTAATTACGGTCATCATTCTTGATTATACCCTCTAACCTCAACTGAGCTCTGCATCCTGCTGTCCGCCCAACGACCCTCGCCCGTCATACTTCATCATTAGGCACACACACACATGTGACACCCCGACTAATTAAATACCGGGTAGCTACTCCTTTATTAAATCAATACAAAATGTCAAGTTGGTTCAGTTAATACCATCACTGTCGAAAACATTTTTAATAATTACAAACCACCTAGTATTTGAAAAGTAAGATGTCAAATTTTAAAATAAGTCTGATTAACATGCATTGAAAGAATAATGAAAGAATAACATAACCATAAACCATAAAGTCTCAATAGAGTAACCAACAAATAATAATGAGTCTGGAGGAAATACTCCTCACAACAATCCCAATATGGAAATAAATAAAACAAGTCTGCATCCTGAATTAATTATAAACCAAAGTCTGAATAACTGAAATATAAAATGTCTCTAATAGAAATGGGCGACATGACCTACAAATGATGAAAACTAAATAGAGTCAAGACTAAAGAAGCGTCTACTAGCAAGGCCCTGTAACTTCCACAAGAAGCTACAGCTCGTCACCTGAATGGAAATCCTATGCATGGTGTCCTTGTGGCTGGGCACCTAAAAGGTTTTTACAAAAAAATAGATTTGAAAGCAAACGGGTCAGAGCCCGAAAGTGGAGAGTATTTTAAAAACAGCAAGTGCTTTAATAACATTAAAATAATGAATGCAAAATACATGTTAGGACGTGCTCTCACATGAAATACTCACCTCTCGACTAATTGTGCACTCCTAACGTACTGTACCCATCTAAGTGACATTCATATCTAACTAAACCGTCATAAGTTCTACCCCTTTCTACTCGATTCCCATTATACATTCTAACGTTATCAATTAAATAGAGGTTTTACTTAAACTCAGATTCTCAATTATTCGCAATACAATTCACTACAGGTTATCCCTTTTTATTTTCTCAAAGCGTTACCATAATTATACTCACAATACCAACATGAAAGTTCTCATTATTTAAGCGTATATTATTCACGTCATGAATATACAATACAAGCACCCGAGACTAAGCTGCGGTGCACACATACTCTGCTATCCATCCCGGTACATCACGTACATAAGGATCACGCATTCTGAATCTCTCAGGAATCGTTCTCAGATAACAACAATCACAAATAATGGAGGCGAACACAGTCACATCACATGGGTCACGCACATACCTACGCTCCCACGATCAGCAGTCTTATTAACTTCCCAATAAGTCCTTCTCTGACCTATGTTCTCGAGGTACCAATCTAAATCCCCCCGTAGGCAAACAAAGAGTAGATGGCCCTAACCGAACGCAAACCTCCCGTGATAGAAAGTATGGTAGGTATGTCATACACATAAAATCATATACATATACTAAGCATGCACACATCTTAGTAATTACCATAGTTTATTAGTGGTATACTTCTCATTCTTATACCAACTTATAATGTTACGCAATTCACATATCCCCGGTTAATACTAACATTTAAATCATCAATTATTCTCACATCGTAATTAGTCACTCACGTCCTAATCCACAATTTTCATTTGGTTCAAATCACACTTCTATTTTTTACTCCTCAATATATCCCAAATATCCCAACTATATCAATTAGTCATCAAGGGAATGTTATCTCTACAATTAAACGAGATTACGGGACATTAGAAATCAAATCAGGCCAAAAAAGCCAATCTGTCAACTCGTTAGAAGTCTCGTTCGACCGAGAGTTTGTTCGAACGAGAGTTTGTTCGAACGAAAAGGGCATCTAACGAACATCCAACTCGTTAGAAGGAAAACTGTCAACTCGTTAGAAGCTCGTTCGAACGAGCTCGTTCGAACGACCTGGGCAGGCCTTCTAACGAGGTGACAGTTTCGAGCCCAGAATTCTCCTATCTCATTTTTCCCAATTTTCTTCACCTCTAATCTCATCTAAACATCATTCCAACAGTAGTTCAAGGTTTCTAATCATTCCTAAACATACTTAGGTCGTATTTTAACATATATATGGGGTCAAATCTCCCTAAACAATACCCAATCATCAAATCTCCCAATTTTCCCCCAAACCTTATGAGTATGAACCCTAGAAATTTAAAGTCATCAATTTTCAAAAATAAATCCGTTTTTGCAACATAAAAGTCATATTTCTTTTTGTTTAATCACCCAAAAACAATTCTACATGCAATCCCTATATCACAACCTGAATTTACAACTCCAATTTCATGGGTTTTTTATAAATCTCCCAATACAATGCAATTATGTAGATTTCTAAGCATGGAAGAAACATTCACTTGAAATTAACGTAATTAAACCACTTTCCTTGGATTATTCTCCGAATTTGGTGTTGAATTGATGAAGGTTGCTCTCCCCTTTTCTCCCAAGGTTGAAGGTTGAAGATGAAGGTTAGGGTTTTCTCTTTTGGGAACCTCTCCTAACTTCTCCTAAAACTCCCGTTGCCCTCTAATCACCTAAGTGCTGGTAATGGGTTAGTGGGTCATTAATTTCCTTATTTTAAACTCCCAAAATTCGTTGGTCATAAATCGCAAAATTCCAAAATTACCAAAATACCCTTTTTAGTTACCAGTATGGCCCAATAATGCCCCGGGACCCAAACTAAACCCCCGGCTAGTGTTTTCTGACTATTTCGACCCTTCCGGACACGTTGGCGCACTCAAAATGACCATACGGTTGATAAAAATAAAATTCACTTTTTAATTAAAATAATTAAATTCCTGACGCGCCTGTCACACGCGTCCCAACAAAATTTCCAAATTGCCGTATTTCTATCTCACGACAAATTTCAATATTTTCAATATTCATATAATATCATATGTATACAAATTATAATCAAATACCAAATCACATCTCGTTAGTATTTTATCCGGATTAATTTTCAATTAATACCCATATAATTTAATTAATCCCATAAATAAATATCAATAAAAGTACGGGGTATTACATACTTCCCCCCTAATAACAGAATTTCGTCCCCAAATTCGGAAAAATAAGGAATACCTGGAAAAATTCGGTACCCTCCAGTGTTCCGAACAAAATATAAAGAAAATCCCAATCACTAAAGCCCTTGTTCACAACTAGCTTGTTTAACAGACTTGATACCTTATCAGAATACACTTCAATAAATGTACCTCACGTTGCGCTCTTATTAAACAACAATCGAAGAAAAATGTCCTATACATCGTTAGCCGCATCATTTCAATATTATTGTTAGCCCGTGCCTCTCTACGCATTACTTTCCGCGTTTAGCAACACACCAAACTCCCACCTGGAAGAAATTAATAACACATCTGACTACTTCTTGTCCATTCCTTAAAATATCCCGATGTTGTGACTTTTACACAAGGGAAAACCACTTCAGCCTGTTGGTGTCACACAAACCTTTGTAAGAACCTTGTCCACCATAAATAGATACGGGTGCTTTTCCCCCAACTCTACCATTAGGTAATATCTCCTCCTGATGACCACAATATACCTCACTAGTTATACCCGATTTGGAATTGAAAATATCGCAATGAATCCAAAATTTATTCCATACAATCCATCAGTCGTTAGTCACCTTGAGCCTGCACCTCGGGTTATAGGTGATGCTATCCTCAGTTTGAATCGTTATTTCCCACTACTTATTGTCACCCCACCTGAATGTGGATTTCAGAGATTTCATCCTTGTTCTAAATAGTACTACGTCGAACCACGTACCGGCGTGTTCACTATCTAATAGTGTAAATCATTCAAGTATATAACAATTTGTCTCCTTCTGGACAACATGTCCCACATAATCGAAGGAACTCATTACTTATCAATAAGCTGGCTACCTCTCAAGAAAATTCTCCAACTTGACCCTCCCATTCTTGGAATCATCGTCTTGATACAGAATTATTGGGTTGATCATCTAAGCCCAACTGTTCTACTACTTACTATACCTCTTTCAATGTCGATATTCACATAAAATTTTCCCCGTTAAATGATACTTAATGATCTTATTCTCCCGACGAATACCAAAAGTTTGGACCTTTACACTTTTCACCACCTTGTGCTTATCTGGACTTTATACCTGATTAACATCCTCATTCTATTTACTCTTGAGTCACCCTCAACATTCGATTGATCAGAACTCTACTCCAAATTTCTCATAATAATTTATTCGCCTTCTCAAGAGATATCCCTTTATTAAATGGCTTTCTACTGCCTTTTTCGAAGTTTGAGCGTGCTACACTTACTACACATGATATTCACTTACACCTTTTCTTATGACGTTTAATCTCATAAGTAATAATCTCACCCATCTATGTTCCCTCTTCCTTTGATTTACACTTTAGCAAATCAAGATGTCTACGCCCCTTATAACCCAACCATACATTTTTTTTTAAACATTATATATGCTTCATACAATTCCCAAACTCTTTATTGCCACTGTAAATATAACGGTGCTATACCACTTGGGCGTTCTCAATCGCTTCTGAATTAGAAATCCTAAATCCTCCTTATCCTCAATGCATCCTTCAACACGCCGTGACAAAACCAACATTATTAGTACTTATATCGTAATTTACTAACAACTGGCTCTAATGGCCGTACATCATAATTTACTCCTTGTAACTTCCCGTTATAACTGCGTACTCCCATAACGATAGAGGTATCCAAATCATGAACTAAGGGCCACACATTTCCTTACTACCAACCTTACGCTAAGTTTCATCTGTGGGGTGTCTCGCAAAGCGAAATCCAAACAAGGAACCCCCCCGATACACTACTACCTAACATTGTTGGTCATCGGAATCCATTAAGCCCTGTCCATAATATGTACCCCTACACTCTCGTCTTTTAACAACAAAGTTTCATCTCAGTTCGCAATTATACATAAACAAAGAACTCCTTCTGAAAGATACTTTTCTCTTTACAGTGATGGAAATCACATTTCATATACAACATTTGAGACCCTCAAATTCCCGTCCCCAAACACACAACTATGAGTATAAACTTCCAAATCTCTAACGGGTGATAAAACAACGCACTCTTTTTGTTACGACCTCTCTATCGTTAATTATAAAAACCAACTAACTCCTTGTTGACTAGTAAATCAATTACATACGACTCATAATAATGAAATCCCTACGCATACTGGGATTAAATATCCGAGACCATTATACTTTGAAATCACAACATATATATATATATATACATATATGCATGAAAGTACAATTGCGAGCCCGACCCTCTAACAGATGGGGCCTCGCTAGAACAAAACATGATACCCCGATGTAGTAATCCCAATAAACTTGCAATACCAGCACACTATCGGTATAATCATATATATAAAACAATAATTAAGATCATATCATACTCGTATAACACAACACTAAAACGAGTAATTTCGATAAAGCATAAACCGCTATTAATATACTCATTTATCCTCCGCGGATGACAATAAAAGTAACCCCCACACTATCAGGGAAAATGTTCTTATGTATAATAATCTTACTGATATACTCACTAAACTCGACTCTCAAGTGAAAATACAATTGTAACAAATGTACTAACTCATTCATGCCACAAATAACATGCATCCTCATCTGAGGATATAACTCATACTTCTATCATAATAATCGTCCCGGCTGCTCAAATGGTTCCTGGACTTACCACACATGTATGTCCCAAACCGGATATTTCAATAACTGTCGCCCTCGCCAGGCACAATACCTTGATCCCTACTCTTGTATCGGGAATTTTTTTATAACGCACGGGTTTCACTCCCCACAGAAATACCTCTACACATACTCCACTTATCTTTTGTCTCACAAATCATGTTAAGGTGGTCCATCTCTCGGACGTTGGTAGTCTCGACTCAGACGACTACCTCCGTTGTTCCCTTAGTTTAGACGGCCCTAAGGAACACGCTACTAATTTCTACATTTCGCACTGAAATCACCTTTTCCCATAGTAATTCAGCTATCCGAATCATTTTAACTGGTTCTCCGTTGGGTCTTCCTATTGTGGTGCTTCACCAACACTGTTTTCCCCAGTCTTACTTTATATAAATCCTTCCATTCTTGCATCTCCACACCCGGGGATGTTTACCTCCAAATTAACACTATGCGACAATACCATTTGCTTTAACCGTCTAAGCAAAATTTTGCCAGAAGGACTAGCAATTCTTCTATGTAAATTCTCCCTTTAATATCCCCTTCTCCGTTTCACTTACTTCACCCGGTGTAGGGTTCACTAAATAATTTTTATTTCTTCTCACAAAGTGACCTCTGTCCGGACCTCTCTTTTGAGTTCAGAACGACATTCGGTTTTCATCTTAAACATCTGATCAAGGAACTTATGGTCAAACCATTCGTGTACGCCTTCTCTCGACGTCACATTCCACTTATAAGTGTGGTGATTGTTTCTCCTCATTGAAACTCCGCTCTCACGAGACAAGAAAACATTTTCCTCAAATTTTCACTCTCGATTTGCCATACTCCGACACAAGTCCAAGCCTTCAGGTGTATTATGTTTGTTTGGCTAGCACACGCCATCTCCACCTTTCAAGTATTTCCACCACTGGTTTTCTCGATGTCCCACCCAACTCTTTCTCTCTCAATCCAACCTTGTTGGGTGAGTGTCAATTGACCTTACCTTCAACTATTGTTGTGCTTGGAAGTCACAAGTTGCCCCTTGGCCGTCTGGACCGTCCAGAACTTCCGTACCCTTATATGGGTGACCTCGACTACGGTCTTCCCTTAATTAATTTATTAATCTCAACTGATCCTTGCCTCCTGTTGTTCGTCCAACTGTCTTCACCTGACGTACTACATTGTTTGGCACACGAACACACCTGATTGCAAATAAGATTCACTATCATATATATCGAAGCAGGAGAATGAAATCTCACCAAAGATATCAACAATCCTAAGCTTAGGGCTCTATATCAAAGAAAGTTACGCTGGAAGCATAATAAGCCGTACAGATCCTAAAGGACACTAGAACCTGATGCTCTGATACCACCTGTGACACCCCGACTAATTAAATACCGGGTAGCTACTCCTTTATTAAATCAATACAAAATGTCAAGTTGGTTCAGTTAATATCATCACTGTCGAAAACATTTTTAATAATTACTAACCACCCAGTATTTGAAAAGTAAGATGTCAAATTTCAAAATAAGTCTGATTAACATGCATTGAAAGAATAATGAAAGAATAACATAACCGTACACCATAAAGTCTCAATAGAGTAACCAACAAATAATAATGAGTCTGGAGGAAATACTCCTCACAACAATCCCAATATGGAAATAAATAAAACAAGTCTGCATCCTGAATTAATTATAAACCAAAGTCTGAATAACTGAAATATAACATGTCTCTAATAGAAATGGGCGACATGCCCTACAAATGATGAAAATTGAATAGAGTCAAGACTAAAGAAGCGTCTACTAGCAAGGCCCTGTAACTTCCACAAGCAGCTACAACTCGTCACCTGAATGGAAATCCTATGCATGGTGTCCTTGTGGCTGGGCACCTAAAAGGTTTTTACAAAAAAATAGATTTGAAAGCAAATGGGTCAGAGCCCGAAAGTGGAGAGTATTTTAAAAACTGCAAGTGCTTTAATAACATTAAAACAATGAATGCAAAATACATGTTAGGACGTGCTCTCACATGAAATACTCACCTCTCGACTAATTGTGCACTCCTAACGTACCGTACCCATCTAAGTGACATTCATATCTAACTAAACCGTCATAAGTTCTACCCCTTTCTACTCGATTCACATTATACATTCTAACGTTATCAATTAAATAGAGGTTTTACTTAAACTCAGATTCTTAATTATTAGCAATACAATTCACTACAGGTTATCCCTTTTTATTTTCTCAAAGCGTTACCATAATTATACTCACAATACCAACATGAAAGTTCTCATTATTTAAGCGTATATTATTCACGTCATGAATATAAAATACAATCACCCGAGACTAAGCTGCGGTGCACACATACTCTGCTATCCATCCCGGTACATCACGTACATAAGGATCACGCATTCCGAATCTCTCAGGAATCGTTCTCAGATAACAACAATCACAAATAATGGAGGCGAACACAGTCACATCACATGGGTCACGCACATACCTACGCTCCCACGATCAGCAGTCTTATTAACTTCCCAATAAGTCCTTCTCTGACCTATGTTCTCGAGGTACCAATCTAAATCCCCCCGTAGGCACAAAAAGAGTAGATGCCCCTAAGCGAATGCAAACCTCCCGTGATAGCAAGTATGGTAGGTATGTCATACACATAAAATCATATACATATACTAAGCATGCACACATTTTAGTAATTACCATAGTTTATTAGTGGTATACTTCTCATTCTTATACCAACTTATAATGTTACGCAATTCACATATCCCCGGTTAATACTAACATTTAAATCGTCAATTATTCCCACATCGTAATTAGTCACTCACGTCCTAATCCACAATTTTCATTTGGTTCAAATCACACTTCTATGTTTTACTCCTCAATATATCCCAAATATCCCATCTATATCAATTAGTCATCAAGGGAATGTTATCTCTACAATTAAACCAGATTACGGGACATTAGAAATCAAATCAGGCCAAAAAGGCCAATTTGTCAACTCGTTAGAAGTCTCGTTCGAACGAGAGTTCATTCGAATGAGAGTTCGGTCGAACAAAAAGGGCATCTAACGAACATCCAACTCGTTAGAAGGAAAACTGTCAACTCGTTAGAAGCTCGTTCGAACGAGCTCGTTCGAACGACCTGGGCAGGCTTTCTAACGAGGCGACAGTTTCGAGCCCAGAATTCTCCTATCTCGTTTTTCCCAATTTTCTTCACCTCTAATCTCATCTAAACATCATTCCAACAGTAGTTCAAGGTTTCTAATCATTCCTAAACATACATAGGTCGTATTTTAACATATATATGTGGTCAAATCTCCCTAAACATTACCCAATCATCAAATCTCCCAATTTTTCCCCAAACCTTATGAGTATGAACCCTAGAAATTTGAAGTCATAAATTTTCATAAATAAATCCGTTTTTTCAACATAAAAGTCATATTTCTTTTTGTATAATCACCCACTAACAATTCTACATGCAATCCCTATATCACAACCTGAATTTACAACTCCAATTTCATGGGTTTTTTTATAAATCTCCCAATACAATGCAATTATGTAGATTTCTAAGCATGGAAGAGACATTCGCTTGAAATTAACGTAATTAAACCACTTGCCTTGGATTATTCTCCAAATTTGGTGTTGAATTGATGAAGGTTGCTCTCCCCTTTTCTCCCAAGGTTGAAGGTTGAAGATGAAGGTTAGGGTTTTCTCTTTTGGGAACCTCTCCTAACTTCTCCTAAAACTCCCGTTGCCCTCTAATCACCTAAGTGCTGGTAATGGGTTAGTGGGTCATTAATTTCCTTATTTTAAACGCCCAAAATTCGTTGGTCATAAATCCCAAAATTCCAAAATTACCAAAATACCCTTTTTAGTTACCAGTATGGCCCAATAATGCCCCGGGACCCAAACTAAACCCCCGGCTAGTGTTTTCTGACTATTTTGACCCTTCCGAACACGTTGGTGCACTCAAAATGACCATACGGTTGATAAAAATAAAATTCACTTTTTAATTAAAATAATTCAATTCCTGACGCGACTGTCACACGTGTCCCAACAAAATTTCCAAATTGCCGTATTTCTATCTCACGACAAATTTCAATATTTTCAATATTCATATAATATCATATGTATACACATTATAATCAAATACCAACTCACATCTCGTTAGTATTTTATCCGGATTAATTTTCAATTAATACCCATTTAATTTAATTAATCCCACAAATAAATATCAATAAAAGTACGGGGTATTACAACACATCCGAGTGCAAATAAGATTCACTAATATACATACGTTATAGCAGGAGAACGGAATCGCATCATAAGAAATCAACAATCCTAAACATAGGGCTCTATATCAAATGAAGCAATGATGGAAGAATAATAAGCCACACAGATCCTAAGGACACTAGAACCTGATGTTCTGATACCACCTGTGACACCCCGCCTAATTAAATACTAGGTGATCAATCATTTATTAAATTAACTCAAAGTGTCCGGTTGGTTCATTCTTATCATCACTATCGAAAAATAATTTTCTTTATTAATCACCTAATAAATAATTAAGCTAAGTGCCAAAACATTTAATCTTATAAATTTAGTCCGATTGTTATTATTAATTACGTAACCAATTTCACGAATACAATTGATAGTATTTAAACCAAACCATCCAAATGAAAGAGAACGCTAGATAAATCAATTCAAATAAAATGTCCCAAATCGAAGGACAAAGTGATAATCACAAGTAATCCCAACTACAACAGAATACTAAAATAAATCAAAAGTACAAATCTCTCTGAATTAGATAAAACTGGAAATGGGCGGCACATGCCCTATCTAAGGAGAACTAAATGTAAGACTGAGAAAACAACGATGAAGTCGTCTACTTCAAGGACCTGCGACTCCCACACCAGCTGCAACACGTCAACAATCCAAAGATCTTATCCTGACACCCCTATGGCTGGGCACATGTAATACATATATATACAAGAGAAAGGAAAGATGACATGAAACATGTCAGAGCCCGAGTGTAAAACAACTTTAAAATAGTTTAGAAAGTATTTAAAATGCTTACCAGTTGATATTAAAAACATGTTAGTACTCGACACTCTCTTGATAATTCTCACCTCTCATCTAGTGTGCACGCCTATCGTAATACTAAAATGACTCATAAGTCTAACCCAACTCTCTTCCCATAGATTCTAATTCGCGAGACCGTGTGTCAATGATATACTAAAATAATATCATTTTAAGAATTATTTAAGTCAATTGTGTACATCTCAATACTGCTATGAAATCTTAAGCATTTATTATGATTAGGGGCATTTATTCAATATTTATCTACTTACACACACAGTAGAAGAATTTCAGGTATATGTATATATATAAATTACTCATACGATATATATATATACTAATCGGCACCCTACATAAAATCTATGGTGTTGGCATACTATGCAATCAAGTCCCCGTATCTCTCGTACAAAGGGAAATACTAGTTCGTAATCACTCTCGAATTGTATTAACACAAAACACACATATTGGAGGTGAAGCATAGTTCCAAGTCAATAAGAGGTGAGCACATACCTTTACGTCTCTTAGGATCGTCTGACTATCATTCTCGGATAGACTATACCAAGGATCCTATGTTCTAGGGTATGAGTCAATATCCCCCATAAAGGTTACATCAGAATAAGACTGTCCTGTCTTGGAAACCTCCGTGATAACATGTAGCGCGTGTATGATTAATAACAAATATTCAAATAATATATATACATGCACTCATATATGTATTTACATTAATCATCTAGGTACTCCCACGACCTATAACGTAATTCTAGCCATGCGTAACATATAATGCTCGAAATCTACATATAAATAAATCAATGTTTCTATTATCTTAATTATAATAAATCCTTAAGTACTTCTCGACTCTCGAAGTGTATCCTATCGAATATACATAAAATCAGTAGGTACAACCCCACTACTCTACTGGTCTAAGTCTCTCTTAATTCTCACAAGACATACTATAACGTATGCATAATTTCCCACTAAATTTATATTCGTGAAACCCCACGATTAAATCACATATGAATCGTATCATCTGAACCTTGCATACAGCCCTACCGATCTTTCCCAAGTCCTATTATGGTATATAAATTATATAAGGGTTCCCACAAAGTGGCACAAGGTTAATCGTTAAGAATAAAGAACAAGCTTCAAAATCCACAAGAGGTCGATCGATCGAAGGGAGGGGGTCGATCGATCGATCCAGTCGATAGATCGAAATTCAAGGTCGATCGATCGATCTGCCAATTATTTACCAGATTATGCATATACTATCCTACGGGTTTCATCACCAAAAATCCTTAAAACCTCTATCAATTTTGCCCAAACTCCCAACCAAGTACCACAAATGTTAGAGTGACAGGTATAAACAATTTCTAACAAAAAATCTTGATTAAATCTACAAGGAATCATCATTACAAAGGATTAATTCAATAGACTATCACAAATCCTAGTTGATCATATAAATTATAGAACTTGTTAGTCATTACCAGATTATTTTCTCTAAACATCATGCAAATTCATAATTATGGTTCTACACATAATAAGGATATTAGCCTCGTATAGTTTTTACTCAAACCTATTAATTTAATTCTTCCAATTTCGTGCAATCTCCAAGAAGCGTGCAATTTTCCTTCCTATTCTAACATGGATGTTGTATCAACATGGAAATAGTAATATAGATACTTGCCTCAAGAATATGAGTCTAAATTTATGAGATTTGTGTGACACCCCGACTAATTAAATACCGGGTAGCTACTCCTTTATTGAATTAATACAAAATACCAAGTTGGTTCAGTTAATAGCATCACTTTCGAATTTTTTTTAATGATTACTAACCACCTAGTATTTAAAAAGTAAGTTGCCAAATTTTAAATTAAATCTGATTAACATGCAATAAAAGAATAATGGAAGAACAACATAATCCATTCACCATGAAGAAGTAATAGAATAACCAACAATATAATAATAAGCCGGAGGAAAACTCCTCACAACAGTCCCACAACTGAATACGTAAAAGCAATGTATCCTGAATTAATTACATACCAACAGTCTGAAAATCTGAAATAAGAAATGTTTCTAATAGAAATGGGCGACATGCCCTACAACTGATGAAAACTGCATATCGAGTCAAGATAGATGAAGCCTCTACTAGCAAAGTCCTGTAGCTTCCACAAACAGCTACAACTCGTCACCTGAATAAGGATCCTAAGCATGGTGTCCTTGTGGCTGGGCACCTAAAATGGTTTTTACAAAAAAAATAGATTTGAAAGAAAACGGGTCAGAGCCCGAAAGTGGAGAGTATTTTAAAAATAGCAAGTGTTTTAACAACATTAAAACAATAAATACAAAATACATGTTAGGACGTGCACTCACATGAACTACTCACCTCTCGACTAATTGTGCACTCCTAACGTACCATACCCATCTAAGTGACATACATATCTAACCAAACCATAATAATTTCTACCCCTTGCTACTCGATTCCCATTATACATTCCAGCGTTATCAATTAGATAAAGGCTTTACTTAAACTCGGATTTTCAATTATTAGCAATACAATTCATTACAGGTTATCCCGTTATATTTTCTCAAAACATTACCGTAATTATACTCACAATACCAACATGAAAGTTCTCATTATTTAAGTGTATATTATTCACGTCATAAATATACAATACAAGCACCCCGAGACTAAGCTGCGGCGCACACATACTCTGCTATCCATCCCGGTACATCACGTACATAAGGATCACGCATTTCGAATCTCTCAGGAATCGTTCTCAGATAACAACAATCACAAACAATGGAGGCGAACACAGTCACATCACATGGGTCACACACATACCTAAGCTCCCACGATCAGCAGACTTATTAACATCCCAATAAGTCCTTCTCTGACCTATGTTCTCGAGGTACCAATCTAAATCCGGGAAACACAAGGATTAGAAGGCCCTAAGCGAACGTAAACCTCACGTGATAGCAAGTATGGTAGGTATGTCATACACATAAAATCATATACATATACTAAATATGCACACATCTTAGTAATCACCATAGTTTATTTGTGGTACACTTCTTATTCTCATACCAATTTATAATATTACACAATTTACATAACCCCGGTTAATATAATTATTCAAGCCGTCGATTGTTCTCACGTCGTAATAGACACTCACGTCCTAATCCATAATTTCCATTTGGTTCAAATCACCTTCTATGTTTTACTCCTCATAATATCACAAATATCCCAAATTTATTAATTAATCATCAAGGAAATGTTATTCCTACGTTTAAACAAGGTTACGGGACACACGAAATCAAAACAGGCTAAAAAGCCTAAACTGTCAGCTTGTTAGAAGTCTCGTTCGAACGAGAGTTCGTTCGAACGAAGTGGGCCTTCTAACGAGATCTCGTTCGAAAGAAAGGCTTCGAACGAACAACCCCCTCGTTAGAAGCCAAACTGTCAACTCGTTAGAAGCTCGTTCGAACGAGCTCGTTCGAACAACCTGGGCAGGTCTTCTAACGAGAGGCCAGTTTCGAACCCAGAATTTCCTATTCTCGTTTTTCCATCTTTTCTTCACCTCTAATCTCATCTAAACATCAATCCAACATTTGTTCAAGGTTTCTCATCATTCCTAAACACACTTAGGTCATATACTAACGTGTTTTGTGGGTTTAATTCATCCTAAACATCATCCAAATATCAAAACTCTACATTTTTCCCCAATCTCAAGAACATGAACCCTAGAAATTTTAAATCATCAATGAGCCTAATACAATCCGTTTTTGTAACACAAAAAGTAGTAATTCTTTCAGTTCAATCATCCAATACCATTTCTACATACAAACCTATATTCAACATTAGATTTATATCTCCAATTTTATGGGTTTTCATCAATCTCCCAAACAAATGTAATTATAGAATAGTCTAAGCATGAAATAAACATTCACTCCAAAATAATGTAAATTAAACCACTTGCCTCTGATATATCTCTGAATTTGATGTTGAAGATTGAATTGTTCTCTCTCTCTCTGCAGAATTTCTCCTCTCTTTTCTCTCTACAAGCTCTTCTTCTCCAAGGTGACAATGGTGGCTAGGGTTTGCCTTAGGAAACTCTTGGAACTAATTCTAATAACCCCCGTAGCCCATTAGGTCATAAGGTGTAGTTAGTGGGTTTAATGGGTAATTATCAAATCAGATTTTTAATTCCTAATTTTCGTTGGTTTTAATTCCCAAAAATTCAAAATTACCAAACTACCCTTATACGTTGCCGGTATGGCCTAAAAATGCCCCGGGACCCAAACCAAACCCCCGGCTAGTGTTTTCTGACTATTTCGACCCTTCCGGACGCGTTGGCGCACTCAAAATGACCAGACGGTTTATAGAAATAAAATTCACTTTTTAATTAACAAAATTATATTTCTGACGCGACTGTCACACGCGTCCCAACAAAATTTCCAAATTGCCGTATTTCAATCTCATGACAATTTCATAATTCAATATTCATATATAGCCATATATACTCATTAAAATCAAATACCAACTCGCATCTCGCTAGTATTTTCATCCGGATTAATTTCCAATTAATACACATTTAATTCAATTAATCCCATAATTAAATATCACAAAAATACGGGGTATTACAATTTGATGATGTGGTTGTGTTCTCTTTCTTCCGATCTACACTTCGACGGTATTTGTGGTGAAAATGGTGGAACGATGGTTGCTCTAGCCTTGGGAAGTTCCTCACCTTCCTCCTGTAATGGCCTCTATGAAATATTCAGGTTCTAACCTAGAAGATAACCTCTAACACCTGATATACTTCTCTGATTTTCCTAAGTAATTAAATCCAAAAAAATAATTTACCAAAATGCCCCCCGGGTTACCAGTTAGGCCTAAAGATGTCCTGAGACCCAAACTAAACCCCTGGATACACTTTTCTGACTATCTCGACCCTTCCAGACACACTGGCGCTCTCAAAATGACCATATGGGTGACTTATAATTTATTCACTTTTATAATAATAATAATAATTTAGTCCCGACACGACAGAGGCGCATCCCGACTTAATTTCCATAACTGTCATATTATTCACTCGTGACAAATTCAATTCTACATATTACTTTACTCAATAAGTAATATTAAACAAATCAACAAATTTCCAATCATTACTAACTCTCGTTATGCTTGTAAATATTTAAAACAAATTTTCGGATTAATATTAAATTAATTTATCTCAATAAAATTTAAGAAATCCCCAATTTAAGAGCCATAAAAATACGGGGTATTACATACTTCCCCCTGAATAATGGAATTTCGTCCCGAGATTCAAAAAAATATGGCATACCTGATAGAAACAGGTTTCCTCTAGTACTCAAAACCAACATCAAAGTAAGGCTCAATCACTGTAGCCCCCGCTTCACAACAAGCTTATTTGACACTTCGACGCTTTATCACTTACAGGGTCACACCTCAATTACGACACCTTAATTGTGCTGCTACCGAACAACATTCGAATAAGACTAGCCTCTACATCATTGACCCCATTGTGTCCATATTATTGGAAGGCTGCATCTCACCTCGTATCAACTTTCGTATTTATCTAAACACAAAACTCCCACCCTGGTAGAAACCATATGAACATCTGATTTCTCTTTTCAGTCCTTCAAATCTTAATTCATGGTGACATAACTCTTATGATAGTTAAAAGGTTACCTAGGACAGTATGTGGTTATTCCACTTTAGTCATCGGATATTAACTCTCGAACAATCCAAAATTCTGATTATCCGCCCACCTCTTAACATCCAGAGTGAGAAAAGTTAACGTTTTTCCATACCAACACCTCAATAAGCACCTTGTTCACAACAAACAGCTACTAGTGCTCCCACGGAACCCTCCATTAGGTAATATCCTCCCCCAATTACCGTATTATACTTCACTTGCTAGCTATAACCGTTGTGGAAATGAAATGATCATCATGAATCCAAAATTACTTTCACATGGCTCCACTAATGGTTAATCACCATTCGCCTAATTCTCGAGCTATGGGTGATATAACCTGCTCAAAACGAAGTGTTATCCCCGCTGCTTCCTGAAGTTCCATATTAAAGGTGGGATTCAAAAATTTCATCCTAAGGAGAATGGTCACGTATTGGCGCGATTCTTCATTTCGAAGGAAGACTGGGGTACGCATGCTAATATTCTAAATTCCCCCGAAGGAATATCAATCACTTCCTTCTTGTGCAACTTTCTCCACACGTTCGAAGGAACCCTTGATCTTACGTTGATGTTAGCAACCCATGAAAGAAATTTTACCGATTGACTACCCTCTTCCATTATCGGAATCATCGGCTTGATACAAAATTTTCTCGTTGAACCTCTTGCTCCAACCAAATTCTATCAGTGAGTGGTCATACGGAGATTACTCACTATGTCCCACTCAGCGTAGACTTCCACTTGTAATGTCTCACATTATGTGACACTTAATATTTCCCTTCTTTCCTCTGCGTATATCGAAAGTTTTTACCCGTGCACATTTCTACATGATGTGCAATTCCGGATCTTTTATACATTACTAACATCATCACTCAACCTACGCACAAGTCGCTCCAACATTTGAGTAGGTAAAACTCCAATCCAAGTATTTTCCATAATAGTTAAATTTTTTCCTTCTCAAGGAATACCCCTTTTAAATGGCTTCCCACAGCCTTCCAACCAAATTCAGGTGTGCTAATTTGATCGCACGCGTATATATGGATTATCGTCGGGCACATGACGCTTAATCCACTCTACCACTTCCACCTCGTTATGTTAGTCCTATAAAATATATTCCACACGTCTATTCCCACGTCCCTTCATTTCGGACGGCTCTAACATCAGTTAACCAGGATGCACACACCCTATAAGTCGCGCATACTAGTGTAAGCATCACATACGCTTCACACATAACACCCAATTATTAATTTCCCTTATTCTCACAACGTGGTTTCAACACTTGGGTACTCTCAATCACCCTAGAAATCAAAATTTTAAAACCTCCTTATCATCGTTCCACCCTTCGATTCGTGGTGATAAAAGAAAACTTTGAATGCTTCCTTCCCACACGACTGGCTCCACTAGACTTAAATCGTAATTTAACTTCCAACTTACAGTTATGATCACCTACTCCTATAAAGACTGAGGTACCGGAATCATGGACTAGTGACCAAACATATCCATACTTCCAACCTTACGCGAAGTTTCATGTGTGGGACATCTCGTAAATCACAATCCAAACAAGGAATCACCCCTGATACACTACTACCTAGCATTATCGGTTATCAAAATCCGTTAGGCCCTCCGTCCGTAACATGTACCCCTCTATTCTGTCTCTTCACAGAAAAGCTATATCTCCTCCCGCAGTTATACTAAAACAAATAACTTTTCACCAATTGCACTATCGCTCAGTATTGGTGGAAAAGCACATTCCATAAACCCCTTAAACATACCATCGAGACTCTTAATATCCTCTTCCCCAAACATATGAATATAAGTCATACCTTCCACGTTTCTAAAGGATAAATATAGAAATGCACTCCTCCTATAATTTAGTCCTGAGCGCTAAACATAATAATGAGTCAAATCTTTCCGCTCAACGATAAACCCAATACAAACTGAATATTGGTAACAAGGTCCCTAAACACCCAGGGATTAAACATTTCGATACCACTATACCCTTCGAAGTTTCTATAATATGTGATATAAATGTGAGCCCGACCCTCTCACAGGTGAGGCTTCGCAAGAACAAAACATCTAGCACTAGAGAAGTAACCTCGATACAAGGGATTAATTCAGTAAACTATCATAAACCCTAGTTGATCATATAAATTCCATAAGTTCTTAGTCATTGCCAGGTTACTTTCTCTAAACATCATGCAAATTCATAATTATGGTTCTACACATAATAAAGATATCAGCCTCGTATAGTTTCCACCTAAACCTATTAATTTAATTCTTCCAATTTCATGCAATCTCCAAGAAGCATGCAATTTTCCTTCCTATTCTAACATGGATGTTGTATCAACATGGAAATAGCAAGATAGATACTTACCTCAAGAATATGAAACTGAATTTGTGAGATTTGATGATGTGGTTGTGTTCTCCTTCCTCCGATCTACACTTCGGCGGTATTTGTGGTTAAAATGGTGCGACTATCGTGGCTCTTGCCTTGGAAAGTTCCTCACCTTCATCCTCTAATGGCCTCTGTGAATATGCAGGTTCTAACCCTAGAATACAACCTCTAACACCTGATATACTTCTCTAATTTTCGTAGGTAATTAAATCCCAAAAATAGAAATTACCGAAATGCCCTCCCGGGTTACCGGTCAGGCCTAAAAATGTCTCGAGACCCAAACTAAACCCTCGGGTATACTTTTCTAACTATCTCGACCCTTCCGGACACACTGGCACACTTAAAATGACCATAGGGGCGACTTATAATTTATTCACTTTTTATAATAATAATTTAGTCCCAACACGACACAGGCGCGCCCCGACTTAATTTTCGTAACTATCATATTATTCACTCGTGATAATTTTAATAAATTCAATTCTATATATTACTTTACTCAATAATTAATATTCAACAAATCAACAAATTTCCAATAATGGCTAACTCTCGTTACGCTAGTACATATTTAAAATAAATTTTTAGATTAATATTAAATTAATTTATCTCAATAAAATTTAATAAATCCCCAATTTAAAAGCCATAAAAATACGAGGTATTATAGGCCGAGAATTTAATTTATTTTGGAGAAATAAAATGTCTTTGAATTGGAGAATTTTAAGTTTGGCCATTGAGGTCAAAATTTGAGGATGTTATAAAGTATCTCGAATGATGATTATGAGTGCGCGGTTGATCCCAGATGGGTCGAGATAGTCAAAATGACTATCCTTGGGTTTTATTTTGTTTTCGGAATATTTTAAGTTAATTTGACTCGAATTGGATTAAACGAGTCATTTAAAGTGTGTATTATCATTTAAAGTCGAGTATCTTGGAGAATAAGGTTTATAAGGCCTACGTGAGATAACAATCTCATTTTAGAGATTGTAAAATCCCTTGAGAGAGAGAGAGAGAGAGAGAGAGAGAGAGAGGGAAGAGGAAAGGAAGAAGAGAGAAGATAAAAGCTTCAAGATTCCGGCCAATCCGTGACTTCGAGGAAGATTCAACCCCTAAAACTTTAAGGCAAGTGATTAATCTTGCTAAATAGTATACGTGTGTAATTTATTTCATGATTTGTGGGTAAAATTATGGATTTTGGGTTAATATGTCAAACCCTAGATTTTGGGTATTAAACCTTGCATTTGATGTTTACACATGGGTTTAAGGGTGTATAACTTGATGGGATTACATATATGATGAGTTTTGATGTTGGAAACATGATTGGGTTAAATATTAATGGTTGGAAGTTGTTAAAATTGGATTTTGGAGAAAAATGACCATTTCATAGCTTGCTGAATAGGCCGAAACGATTCGGCCCCCTTCCGAATCGATTCAGAATATTGCAGACTTACAGGTCTAGGTTACTGAATCAATTCGGACCCAAAAAGAATCGATCCGGCCTAAGACAGACTCATAGGTCCTTTGGACCGAATCGATTCGCATAATGGGCGAATCGATTCGCTTTTAGGACCGAATCGATTCGGGGTGGGCCGAATCGATTCGGAAACAGGGATATTTTCAAAAAAAATTCTAGAATGAGTTTTACTCCGTTTCGGTTGGGCTTATCGATTAGGAACATCCTAATATGGTACGAGAAGTATGTTTTGGAGTTTTATTGTGAGTTTCTCACATAATGTGGCCGTGGGAACATATTGAACTATCTTGGGAAAATATATATGTATTGGAGTTGTTGCATCGATTTAGTGGGGAATCTCATTAGGGATGGGAGACCTATTTGGAGATTAGACGTGAGTTATTATATGATGTAAGGTTGAGGACTCTTCGAGGGAGTTGTGAAGGTATGACATGAAATTGTTATGCCGACTTTTGTGTCCAATCCTCCTAGCGACGGGATTCTAATTTAGATACGATTGGGGATCAATGAGAGAGAGGTCGTATGCCCTTAGTGACGTTAAATTTAAGTACTCAATCTTAAATGCGATAATGTTGAAGGCTCATATGAGTAATCAAATCGTAGTCTGAATTTGGAGGGATTTAATGTATCACTGACTAATAGTTGTATTCATACCTATAGCCGGGGTAATTATTGTATATCGGTGTGCATACGGATATAGATGGTGAGTACGTGATGTTTGTTATATACGCTCGGTGTTGAGATAGTATTCTTAATGTTGATCAAATTGGGAGACTATTCATATTATGGGTGAAATGGATGAATATGTTTCAACTGAGGGATCGTGTAAGGAAATGAAATGGGAAAGTATGCGTTATACATACCTATAGCCAAATTCATTACGTTTATACATAGAGATGGGAGATAGTATGTGTGTGTGTGTGTGTGTGTGTACATATATATATATATATATATATATATATATATATATATATATATATATATAGAGAGAGAGAGAGAGAGAGAGAGATTTGTATGTGTATATATATATGGCATGAGTGTATATATCTTGTGTGATGGTTTTTATATACGACGTGATTGCATATATATCTAGTGTGAATGATATATATATTTATTGTGTGAGCATACCCTCCAGTGCTATCATGGGAAGTTGCGCGATGTGAGTGAGGCCCCTGGCTTGAGGAGCAGGGTGCGTATAGTCCCCAGGTCATAGTCGTCCATTATTTATTATGTGATTTTCATTCTGGGTGAGAAGTCTTGGGTATGATTCGTTCTCACTTTCACGTTCGGAACTATGACTGCTTCCCACGCGTTTTGTTTTGTTTTATTACCAGGGCGATGTGATAATAGTCTAGTGGCTGGTAACCCGGGATAAAGTGAGTAATTCCTAGAAGATGATAACATTGTGAAGTATTTTTATATCCTAAAAGTGATTGTGTTATGGATATTTAATTGTACGCTAAGTTTGTTATGTGTACGTGCTTGTTAGGGTTGAATGACCATGATTTATAACTAGAATAATGTTATATAGATCTTAAAGGTTCCGTGTGATGTCTTATTTGGGAAATTATAGATAGTTATTCATAATAGGTAGTTGATGTTATTTGTGTTGTGTAGCGAGGGCATAATGGATCTTGACGATCAACATTATCAAGGAGTAGTGTATCGGGGGGCTTCATTATTTGGATTTCTCTTTGCGAGACTTCCCACACACGAAACATAGCGCAATGTTGGGAGTGGGAAGAAGTTTAGTCCTCGGCACTTGGGTTTATGCGTTATGGTGACACATTTCTTTCTAAGTATATAATGATGGCATGCAAATATTTGGGTATTAATAACTTATTTAAGTTAATAACTAGAAACCGATGGATGTTAGTATGTGTATGTATATATACGTTAACATATAAGCTCGGGAGTAAACTTAGGATATGAGAGAATGAGAAGACTTTGGGTTATGCTTGAGATAGCAGGTTACGCGGGTGTAGACTATGCGTAGATTAAGATTGAGTTATCCCAAGAAGGTGTTGGGTGGCTTGATTGAGGTTCATGTGCATACGCTTAGGTGCGTGCTATAGTCGAGAGGTAAGTTTGAGTTCGAAGGGAGTGCGACTCCACTTTAATCATGAAATTATGCATTCATAATTATTATGCATTTTAATGCACTTGATATAAAAGTTTTCATACCTCGGGCCCTGACCCATTTATATTTCTCTCTTGCTATTCATATATTATAATATATTATATGTGTCCCACTGCACGGACGCTAATGATGCTTTTTGTATCCAGTGTTTTCGGAGCTGGGGCAGATGCGCACTGTTGCGGGATTTGTGTTATATACATTTCCTACTTATTTATAAATCTAGATAGGATTAATTTTGTGTATCCGGTTTATACCTAAGGTTTATTTATATAACACTTTTTACATTTCATTCCTCAGGATTTGTTGTATTGTCTGTGGCCTGACAACATATTCGGGTATATTTCCTTTTGTGTACTTATGATGTATTAATTGAGTACATCCTTTTATTGTTGTACGTGTGTACATTTTATCTTATTTAGTAGTTATTATGTTGTTGTTTTGATGATTCAATAGATGGTTTTAAAATTTTGGCATCTGCTTATTATAGTATTGGGTAGTTAGCTATGTTTAGTTAGTATTAACAGTAGATGCTGAGAATGATCAGTTGAGATTCCTGATTTATTTTAGTACAGGGCTGGCCACCCGTTATTATTTTAAGTGGGGTGTCACACCCACCTACCCCCATAACTGCCTTCACCCCTCCCAAACCAAATACACCATCGACCTTCTCCACCGCTTCAGAATAACTATAACTACAAGCCTTGCTCTATACCCATTTATGCCAAAACACAACTCTCGTCCAACACCAATGACTTTATTTTTTGTTCCACCGGGTATCGCCAGTTAGTCGAATCCTTTTTGTACCTCACATTCACCCGCCCTGACATAGCCTACATTTTCCATCATGCGGCTCCATTCATGAGTCAATCACGTCGCCTTCACCTCATAGCTGCCAAGATAATGCTTCGCTACCTCAAAGTTTTTTTTTATCATAGTCTCCCCTTTTGCCCTTCCTCTAACCCATTTATTATCACTTCTTAATCTAATGCTAACTAGGCTGCGTGCCCTGATTCCATCCATTCCACTACTAGCCTTTGCATCTTCTTGAGCTCCAACCTTATTTCTAGACTACTAAGAAGCAACACACTATTTCCCGCTCTAGTACCGAAGTTGAGTGACACTTCGTAGCCAACATTTGTATTGAAACGACTTGGATTTCCCATTTTATCATCGAGCTTGCAGTTCCCTCTCCTAAGCCTGTCAATCTCTACTGTGATAATCTCAGCACCACCTACATGGTCTTTAATCCTATTTTTCATGCCACACAAAACACATTAAGCTGGACTATCACTTCATTCAAGAACGTCTCTTGGCCAGCTCTCATCCAGTTTATTTTGTCCCTTTTTAGATCAATTAACGGATATTTTTACCAAAAGTCTCCATAAGTATTGTACCATTCTGCTAAAGTCCAACATCGTCTCTCCAAGTAGTCGTGTTTACGGGAGAGTGTTGAAGCTCCATGAAACATGTTCCTTGAAACATGGAAACATGTTCCTTAAAACATGCAATACTTTATGGGAATCATTGGTGTAAATATTTGACTATCTTAGACTTAATCTTAAGCATAAATCACGTGTGTATGTTTTCTTTATACACACTGTAAGATCTATATATATAGGCCTCTAATTAGAGATAAAAGACAAGAAAATTCAATTTTTCGATTATTTCACTCCCTCTCACCACAATGATAGTCCCGTCTCTCTCTCCTAGGTAAATACAAGACCAAGGTCCTTTTCTATACATCTAATTGATTTATTCTTACTCTCTCTCTCTCTCTCTCTCTATATATATATATATATATATATAATTCTTTATGTGCACATCTATATTCTAAGGTTTGAATCCATTAAATCTTATGTAAAAATTTAATTAAAGTGCCCTCCCCAGATTTTCCCCGAGTAAGTCCTTTTTCTTAATTTCAAATTTAGGGTTAATTTGAGATGTTGACTCTAATTTTAATTGATAATGTCAATGTTAATGTTAAAATTATGGTTAATGTTAGGGTTACGTTAGGGTTTGTGATGGTTGAAAAGTTAAGCTGATTTTGGGTTTCAAATTTTATGGTTAACGGTTGTTTTAATGTTAAAAGTTATGTTTGTTGTGATCTATAAATATTATGATGAATCGATTTAAAGATTGAAATATTATTAATTGATAAAATGTTTATTTACAAATTGAAATGTTAGAGATTGATGAAACTATTTTGGTTGTTAAAAGAGTTATATTGTGAATTTTTGGATTTATTAATTTCCAAATTGAAATGTTACAAACCGAATGAAAATGAAATTAATTATCTGAATTTAGGGTTAATGTATTATGACATATTTTTGTTGTTCATAATTGTTTGTGCATTTATGTTGTTATTAATATATGGCAATTATTTTCTTTAACTAAGAAATTACCTTAAAAAAAATATATTCGGGGGTTTCGAGAGGGATCTGACTGTAGAGACACACCGTTGCATCCATCGACACCACCGATCCCCGAAACCCATCCTTTTCAGAAGGTATAGAAGGAACTCCCAATTAACATGATCATACGCCTTCACCTTGTCTTTTTTGTAAGCTAGATTAGAATTACGATAAGATTCTTATATCATTCAATGTGAACCCACCAACCCAAATATAATAAAACAATAGCCAATAAAAAAAAGTGAAAATCATAGTATATATAATGTCAAATGACTAAAACGGGGAAAGTTGGTAGAATATCTCTTTTTAAGTTTTTCTTTATTTTAACAAAACACAAATAATCACACCTAAATATCATATATACGAACCCTAAATGATAAAGGTATAAAACTGAAAAAACCAACACCTAAGAACACACTGGGACGAAGCCAAAATTTTAGTTAGTGGGGGCTGATTTAGTATGCCGCACACTGGGACGAAGCCTAGCTCTGAGTTGGTTACTATGTACCACCTCATATTTGCTGATGATGCGATAATATTTTGTGACGCTGATCGAAGGCAAATTCGTTCCCTTAAGCTCTTGCTGATTTGCTTCGAGGCTGTCTCGGGCCTCCGAATTAACGGGGGGAAGTGTGAGATGATTCCGATAAGGGGGAAAGGGTGGTGGAGGGTTTAGTAGGTATCATCGGTGGTAGGATTGGTTCCTTCCCGATTTGGGACCCGGTACTGGAGAGAATGAGAAAGAGATTAGCAGGGTGGAAGAACGGGTATCTATCAAAAGGGGTGTGGTTGCATTTCATCAAGAGTTGCTTGTCCGGCTTGTCCACCTATTACCTGTCAATCTTTCCTTTACCAGCTGCGGTGCATGAAAAAATGGAGAAACTATTGAGAAACGTTTTATGGAGAGGCACGGAAGATAGCTTCAAACACAGTCTTGTTGGATGGGAGGAGGTCTGTAAGCTCATCAAGGAGGGGGGGCGGGAGTTAAAAACTTGGGTATATTTAATAGGTCTCTTTTAGGAAAGTGGCTATGGAGATTCCCTCTAGAGACCAAAAGATTATGGAGACATGTTGTTGAAGCTAGATGGGGATCGTCTCAAATGGGGTGGAAGCCGGCTAGGGGATCTTTAGCTCATGGAGTGGGTTTGTGGAAACACATTGGGAGAGGTTGGGAGGATTACTCGAGCCACACAGATTTTATCTTAGGGAAAGGGAATAAGATAAGGTTCTGGAAAGACAAATGGGGCGTGAATGGGACTATTCATGATCTTTTTCCGAGGATGTTCAACCTAGGGCGAGATTTGGATGGTTTGGTGGCCGATCATGTAACTGTTAGCGGAGACGAGATAATGTGGAGGCCACAGCTTAGGAGAAGACTGTGGGACTGGGAGATACCGGAGGCAGACTTGTTCATGGAATGGTTGAAAGCGGTTACTAGTCCGGCGCTCAGATAGGATTCGCTGAGATGGAAGGGGGGAGGGACGGGTGTGTTTTCGGTACGCAACTTCTACGGGTCCTTGATGGGTAGTGAGAATTCTACGGTGACGTTCCCATGGAAAAAGATATGGAAAGTTAAAGCGCCACCTACGATCAAGTTCTTTGTTTGGACGGCGGCTAGACAGACCATCTTGACACTAGAGGGATTGCAACAGAGAAGTTATCGTTTGGCTAGTAGATGTTGGTTATGCTGCGAGGAAGAGGAGAAGACTAACCATTTGCTGTTACACTGTAGGGTGTCGAGAGATTTATGGGATACTTTTCTTGCTTTGACGAGGACTGTATGGGTCATACCGATGTCTGTGAGGGCGCTTCTAGATATGTGGAAACCTCCGTGGGGTTGGTTTGGTGACAAGCGGATATGCAGTTTGGTTCCGCACTGCATCTTTTGGATGATTTGGATGGAAAGGAACTCGAGGTGTTTTGATGGCACTGAGATTCCACCATCAAGAGTTCGATATATCTTTTTGAGCACTCTGCTTAGTTGGTCCAAGGAGAGGATCTCTGTTACGACGCATGATTTATTGGACTTCGTGGAAGAGATACACTCAGCTATGTAAGTCCTGAGTTTTATTTATTGGGGTCCGTCTGTAATTATTCTCCTTAGCTTGTTTTCTTTGTATACCGGCGTTCTTTAATACAATCTTTTAATTATCGAAAAAAAAATAGGCCCTTTTGATCATAGAATATGGGTCAGTGTGTGTGTCTTATATTTTTTATGTCTCAAAGATTCTGAATGAGATGGTAGAATCTCTTACCAAAAATAGATTCCCAGATGTCAAATATAAAAGGCATTCTTCAAGATAAAGTAAAGGGAAAAAGATATTTTCTTGTACTTAATGATGTGTGTAATAAGATCCCACAAAGATGGAATTTCATAAGAGATTTTTTGCTAGAAGCTGGAGGCTCCAGTGAATCAAACTTATGGTAACCACTACTGAAGTTATTTTAGTAATGGAAATATCTTATTTATATAAAAATGCCAGGTGACGATGGTTACGCCATGTTCAAGAAAAGATCCTTTGCAGATGTTGAAATAGAGACTGAAACTTTGGTGGGCATTGTTAGAATTGTTAAAAGTTACTCAAAAAAAGGTGTGATGGTCTACCATTAGCGATGAAGGCGACAAGGGGTTTATTGCACTCTAAAAAATATAAATGTGGGTGGAGTCAAATATTAGAGTCACTTGAACATATAAGCGTACAAGTCCTACCCACCTTGAAGTTGAGTTATGACCACTTAGGGTCATCATCTTTGAAACATTATTTTGCAAGTTGTTCTATGTTTTCAAAAGATTGTCATTGAAAAAATAATCTATTACAAGTTTGGATGGCGTTTAGATTACTTTATCCTCCTAAAGTGAGTGATTTGGTGATGAAGGGTGTGGGTAAACAATATTTTTAATACTTTGTTGTTAGGAATTCCCTGCTACAAGATGTAGAGAAGGATGGGTGCAGTAACATGGTTACGCATTTATCAATGACCTTTGTTAGAGGATAAGTACCAAAAATTTTAAATAGAAGTTTTCAAAGGTTGCAAACAATAGTTTTAAAGGGCGGTCTCATTGAAAACAAGTTAAGCAACATCAACTGTTTACATGTTCTAATTTTGGTTAAAAATGATGTCAAAGATTTTCCAGATTTGAAATGTGAAAGATATCTTCTCAAAGACTGGTATATGTACTTTGCTAAACAATATCACGACGCTACAATTTGCATACTTCGAGAACAAACCTACTGGAAGACATTCTGAATTATTTTAGGACCTTGATTAACTTGAGACATTTTTTGTATTAAGAATATTGAAAAAAGTAAGAATCGTATGTTTATTAAGGTAGAAGATTAAGATTGCTCCAAAGTCTATTTCGTGCAGTTAATTCCTTAATGAACGGAAAGTGACTTGGGACCATTCTTATTCGTCTACAGCACACACTAACTTTCTTAGTAGAAGATTAATAATTCTCCCAAGTCATTTTCACGCTAACCTTTCTCACATCTGTGTGACTGTGTCTCTGGAAGAACTCAGAGGCTCAGATTCAGTTTTTGGTGGAAGAGTTTTTGGGGAAAAGTATGTCCCTAAGAAAGTTCATTAGCTCGGATTGTGATGAGTTGTTGTATCTGCCAAAAAGAATAAAAACCATTGCAACTCTTGATGATATGAAAACAACAAAATGCCCTAAGTTCACTTGTTTGCAAAACCTTATTGATCTTAAGAATTTGGATATAGCGAGATGTTGTATGCTGTCTTGCTTATCAAATCTTGCGGCTCTTGAGAGGTTGTCTCTATATTGGTGCAATAATCTAAGAGGTATACCATGTTGCCTCATCCTTACAGAACCTTCATATTGATGATTGTGAAAATTTGATAGGTTTACCATGTTGGAGAAAGGCTTGTCTACTTATTGAGGTCCTGAGCATATCTAAATGCCTTAGTGTAATGGCCATTCCAGATATGCAATGTCTTAGTGTAATGGCCATTGCAGATATACAATGCCTCCCTTATCTATGGAGACTTTTTATCGACTCTTGTAAAATTTTGACAAGTCTGCCAGAACTTTGCAACTGCAAGTATGTAAGGATACGTTATATTCATAGTTGTGAAAAGTCGATAAATGTGCCACAACTCTGCACGCCTCTTGAGGAGTTGATAATTGTAGGATGCCCTGCCGTGGTGTCTCTTCCGGATCTAATATATGTTCGAAAGTTGAAACTATGATGGTTATATCAGTATAAGAAAATCACTCATTTATGTCATTTCTTAAATTAAAGTTATGTCAAATAAGGTTCAAGTGAGATAAATAATATTTATATAATAGCATTTAACACATTTAAGTATGTGGCTGATATTTTTCAATATTTATAATAAATGTGAGATAAAAAAAGGGTCAATTATTTAATAGTCCCTACTATAAATATATATTTTTTAAAAAGGACACATATTTTTAGTTTAACCCATTTAGTCCTCAAGCACTCAATATTCTCTTATTTTTAGAAGTCCGCGCCAGCGGCACTCCATTTCCAAAATATGTGGCAAAGGACTTTTTGAGGCAAAATAAAAAGGCTTGGACTAAATGAGTATTAAAAAATGTTTGAGGGACTATTTGGTATATGTCCCATAAAAAAATACAATTTATATTAAATTATAGGGGCTTTGTAAATTTAGGACATATTGTAATATGTATTTTGAAAATAGGACAATAAACATTTTATTTATAGTTTTAGCCCCTATTTTTGAATAAAACTACTTACGCGGATCCATATTCATAAACGTCAATCAATCACAAAATGCCACATGTCCTTTTTATTTGAAAATAAGGACCAAAAATGAAAACGAAATATTTGTTGTCCTATATCCATAATCAATATTAGTTTAAGTCATAAAAGTACATAATCTATAAATTATATAAAAATGTGATATATATATATATATATATATATATATATATATATATATATATATATATATATATATATATATATATATATATATATATATATATGTTCCGGGGGGGGGGGGGGGGGGGGAATTAAAAAAACAAGCGCATACCAAACTGAGATAAATTTTAGACTCCCCCTTGCCAAAATCCGTAAACTTTTGAGACTCCCACTACCTCAAAACGGATACCAAAAACCCTATGCTAAAACTACTCGTTCGTCCTCTGCGTTTGGTTCCGAAATGGATTGTTCGTCTTCCACCTGGTTCATTTAGTTCCTCTTCCACCTAGTCTGTCTTCCTCTACAAGTTTGGTTTAGTCGTCTTTCAAGTTTAGTTTGGTTGGATTCATTTGTATAAACATCGATTTTGTAATCTACATCTCAATCTCGATTATATACATTAAGCTTCGTCATTTTCTTCTTATGTTTGAATGATTATTTTTTTAGTTTTATTTCCCCTTTCGTGTTTAAATTTTCAGATTCAGATTTGCTGTGTTAATGAGATTATGGACATTGTTAATTGAAATCGTTAGATGAATGTCAAAAAATCGTTATTTGAAATTGCTAACATCAGATTCTAGTTGTAAACTTTTGATTTATGATTGTGAACATGAGTTTATAATATTTTGAGGGTTTGATTTGGTAGATGAAGATAAATGAATTGGGGTTCTGATTTGGTTAATGGAAGTGAAAATCAGTTACGTTTGTTACTTTATGAGTCAGGTTTGCTACTTTTCATTCTCTTAATATCCATGTTTTATCTTATATGGTTTTATCCTACTGAATTTGAAATTCGCCCTGGGTCGTGGTGTGTACACTTTTTGTATAAACACTTAGCATTGTTTGATGTTATTTTATGTTTGACATCCATGTTTTAGCTTATATGATACTCTCTCTTTATGCTCTTTTTATGTTTGATGTTATGTCCCTAAGAATTGATTTGATATTTTCTTCTTTCTTTGGTTCATTGATTGCATTTGTTTGTCTTTTAGTTCGATATAACTAACTTTTGTTGCTTTGACTATGGGCATCAACTTTGTGGGGTCATGTTTTTCTAATCTCCCATAAACTCTAACTTCCTTTTATTCTTATGTTCACTTCAAACATCCACAAATACAAAAATGTATAATATGCCAATATATTTTAGAGGCACAACTATTTATAGTAACTTGGTAAAAGAACAAGCCGTTGGACATTGATTTATAAAAAAATTAGTCTTCATGCATTGTGACACTACGAGAAGTATGTTATAATAATCTCTCAAATAAAATTAATCTTTTGTTGGATTTCATTGTAATACCCCGTAATTTTAAATGACTTTTAAAATGGGTTATATTTTAAATAAATGGATTAATTGGATTTTATTATTAATTAATTCATTTGGGTTTTATCCGGACTGTGGATATGAATATGGATGATTCTGAATATTACTTAAAGATATTTAGGTAATATATGAATGTGATGTCATTGATATGACTGTATGATATAAATTCGGTAATTTATATTTTTTTAGTCAGACGCGGTATGGGACGTGTCGGGACTAGTTTATTAAATTAAAAAGAAAATTTATTTTCTATCGACCTTATAGTCATTTTGACTGCGTCGTTGCGTCCGGAAGGTTCGAAATAGTCAGAAAAGTCTATTTGGATGTTAATTTTGAGTCTCGGGTCATTTGGGAATAAATAGACAACCCGAAAGGGCATTTTGGTCATTTTTCTAGGGGGGTGAATAGTGATTTCGGATTTGGGATCATTATAAGAATATGTAGATTAAGTGAATGGGAGTTATTCATCTCCTCTTCACAAATAAGAGCAGCCATCTTCGTAGAGTGAGAGTAAGAGTGCTTGGGAAGGGAAAAGTCACTTGGGAAGAAGAAGAACTAGAACCAAGGTTCACCACCACCAACCACCACCGGAGTTTGACCGGAGAAGGGACAACCAACTGAGATAAACTACACCAAAGGATCAGACCTACACTAAAGGCAAGTGTTTGATAATGGCAATTTAAGTTTGTATATTGTCCATGTTAGAATAGTATGAAAAGAGAAGATTATTCTTGTTTGGAAGTAATAATGGAGCCATTAAATGGATTTCTAAAAAATGAAATAATATAGGAATTAAACTCATGTTTTAGGTTGATAATAATCCACGAAATAGCCTTGTATCTGTTGAAGAAAATCTGCAAACCATTGATGTGTTCTTGAGGTTGATATGTTGATGATTTTCTGAAAATGAGGAGATAAACATGCCTTTTAATTCAATCCTTTGATGATTTTAGGATGTTTAGAGTATTGGAAATCGTTCATATATGTTGATATATCATGTAGAAATAATCATAACTCCTTTTGGAGGTTAATATGAAGGTTTGAATGTGTAAAAATGGAGAAAAATGGAGTTTGGGATTTTGGGAGAGATAATGAATAGTAACCCGTAGCCTTTGGGGTCATTTTCGACCAAGAAGATAAATGATTTAGCTTTCGGCTAAAAGATGAAAGTTGTAGATCTTTTCGATACGGTCGCGTGGACGCCGACCGCGTATTTTTCTAATTTTTTTACGATTTGATATGATTTTTACAAGATGACAGCTCCGGGTTGAAATCATCAACTCGGAAATCAAATCGGGAATTGGAAAAATTACGGCTACAATTAATGTCGTAGATGTTCGGGATAATTTTTGGGGTAGTTTAGAAACCCCGAAAATGAATTTGGGTTTTACTAGATTTATTTGTTAAATTCCAAATAGAGATGTATGAGGAATTATGATAGGACCAGTAGGGGTGATTTGATATAACACCTGGGTATCCTTAAGTTTACAAGAGGGTTTCATCCTAAGTGAAAGAATATGTGTTTATAAGATATTTGAAACTATCGGTTTTAACCTTAAATAAAAAAAAAAAAAAGAGAGCTAAACTCATAGTAATTCGGGAGAAATGATGTTATGGACCAGTAGGATATTAGTGACTTCTTACTGAATATAAGATGAGGAAAATCCTATTTGAATCTTGCGAGATGGGAGTTTAGAACACATTTGGTTGAAAGAGGGTATGAGGTTATCCCGATCGCATAGTTGAAGTCTTCGGACCTCCTCGATCGACAAAGTTAAGTAGTAGTGTATTGGAGGGGTTCCTTGTTTGGATTTCGCTTTGCGAGACGCTCCGCGCATGAACCTTAACAACGTCGGGAGTGGAGGGATGTCATAGGATGCGAGGATAATTAAATATGTTATATATTATTACGTAGAATTTAAAAGAGATATAATGCTACGTATGAGAAATATCTTAGGGTAGTGATAATTACCTTATTGATATAATATTATAGGTATGATAATACCTATTTGATTGATTAATGATTTATGTGTATGACATACCTAGCTTACTTGCTATCGGTGGGAGGTTTACGCGTGAGGGCAGTCATATCCTGATGAATCCATGGGATCTTTGATTTCTCGCTTGAGAACATAGGTCTATGAAAGACTTATCGGGGAGTTGATAAGTCCGTTGACTGTGGGTGCGTAGGTATGTGCGTGACCCATGGATACGAGAACTATGTTCGCCTCCAATTTGTTTGTTGTTGTTTGTGGTTCGTGGAATCTTACCGAACCTTTAGTCCCCTATTCGGCGACCTGCGATGATGGGACATGATAGCAGAGTAATGCATTACACTGCAGTTGTGACTCGGGGTGTTGTATTATATATGAATATATATATATAATGGATTAAATGACTAAATGGATTTATATTGTGGTTAAATCTATCTACAGTGATAATTGTAGATAACGGAGAAAGAAAATTTAATTAAGTTAATGAATGTTTATTCTTATAGAATTGAAAAGCTTAACTCATGTTAATGAGAAACGACTCATGTTAATGAGAAACGATTCATATTAATGAGTAACGATTCATATTAATGAGTAATAATTCATGTTAATGAGAAACTAATAAAGGAGAAACGTAAATGATTAATAATGTGACGTATGGTATGGGACATACGGGGATTATGATATGGGAATGGAATTATAAAATGGAGACTAGAAAAGAGGAACCATTAACTAGGAGGTTAATAGGAGACGTTAAGTGTGCACTCTAGTTGAGAGGTGAGAAATGCAAGTGAGAGTTGGATCTAACATGTACATAATAAATGCTTTATTGCACTTGTTAAATACTTGTTGTTTTAAAAATACTCTACACATTCGGGCTCTGACCCGTTTCCTTGCATATTTTCTCTTCTATTGTATCTCTATATTAGGTGTCCAGCAACAGGGACGCCAACCATAGTTGATTGTGACGAGCTATGGAGCTATGGAAGTTTTGCTTAGACGCTTATCATCCTTTTTGATTCACAGTATTCTTAGGTAGGGCATGTCGCCCAAAAGGATTTTCAGTTATCATTCTCTGTTGGAGTAAAATATTGTTGTAATCAGATTTCTTTATACATTTTACATTGTTGGGATTATTATAAAGGATTTATATTACTTAGGAATGTTTATTCCAGTTGCATTTAAATTATTTTGTGATACTTATTGTGTTATCAGTGTTGTAAAATAAATGTGTTGTGTTATTCTTAAAAAAATGGAAAAATGGTTTTGTTGAAATTTAATTTGGAAAGTTTTTAACATCAGCTTATTTGAGTATTGGGTGAGTTGTAAATGTTTTCGACAGTGATGCTAAGAATGATTCAACTGTATATTCTGTTTTAATTTGGTATGGGACTTGCCACCCGGTATTTAATTAGGCGGGGTGTTACATTCATATCAATTTCACCCCAATACAAGGTAAATTACAAAGACTCATTGTCCTTTAATATTTCATATATATTTGATGCACTATAACAAGATGTCTTTTTATTTCCCAAAATCTAACAAAAAGGAAAGAAAACTTCAACATAAAAAGTGATTACATATATATATATATATATATGTATATATATATGCGTGTGTGTGTGTGTGTTTGCATGTGTAGACTTGGCACACATACGAGGCATACTGAGAATTTTAGATTTGAATTTTTAAATGAATGACTCTCTAGCAATCCCCATAAGGCATTCTTTAATGTTTGACGAAATTTCTTATTATGTACATTACATGTCAGTAGACGTGTCTTTTGATTTTGGTGATAGGATGAAATATAGTGAAAGGGGCATTGATGCTCCAATTTTGTTTTAATAATGATAGTATTAATAGTAACCACAGATGTAGAATGGTAACTACAGGCGTAACAATTTTATTATAAGTTTACTTAATACACGCTATTGCGCTTTATGGTGTAAAAATACTTTATCGCACAATCTGCTTAGCGGTATGCGCAATTGTGCGCTACTTTGTGCAATTATGCATAATTAAGGAAATATTTAATTTTAAAAATTCTAAATCAACGGGACATACACTGTCGACATTGTACAAAGCATGTAATATAAATGATATATTCACATATATATGGAAAATACACCAAGCAAAATGGAACATGCGACAAGTCAAAGAATTAGGCACTAACTGAATTGGTTGTACACTATAACTACTAATCATCAAACAAAATGGACATTATACCATTGTAACGGCTATACAAGATAATAACACCAAGTTAAAAATTCTACAATGCAACTTGTAAACACCAAACACCAGTAAAACTAATAATTAAGAAGACACCAACATACCAAGTTACATGTCAAACACCAAACAATTTAGCTGCTAAATACATACACCTAACAATGTAGGCATTCTACAATGTAATTCCCAAACACCATACTTTCCTTTCGTTCACCTAATTATGTAGACCTTCTTATGTAGGAAGCAGAGGTTTTCCTTCATTCACTAATTTCGTTTTTAATACATTAGAGGTAACTTCTTGCAATCGCAAGTATTTAGATTTTGCATAACTCTTTAATTTTTTTAGTTTTATATTTTCATTACGTTATTCTTACACTCATTGTATCCCTTCATTATTTCAGGAGAAAAATATCAAGTAGACAGAGGTTCTTCTCTATCCTTCAAGATGTTAGTGGAATCATCAAGCCGTGCAGCTAAGATTACAGGCTCATTTACAGTAGTGAATAGAGTTATATTTAGGATTTGTTTTCTAGCACACACATTCTCAAATTTTTGCAGGGTTTGATTTACCTATTTCTCATAGGAAAAATTATAATGCCAATCAAACAAACTATTAGGGTGCTTTTGATTATACAACTGGAAGAATATTAAAAAAAGGTTCATTGTCATGAGAAATTTGAAAAAGAGTTAAAAAGGGATGAGACATTTTATCTCTTTTCCCCTTCTCCGGGGTAACTCTGATAGGTTATAGTGGAAGGCACCACAAATGTAAAAACATGAGTAAAAATTATGATTTTTTGTGTGAAAACCTAATGACAATCAAACACTCCCTTAGAAATTTCCGTTTCACTTTCACCACTTCTTTGAAATTTGGAATCTATTTCTAACTTTTCTCTTTTGAATTTTGTAGAATGACATTGCTTTTGGGTCCTCCATGTTCTGGAAAAATAATGTTGTTGTTGGCTTTGGCTGGAAGACTTAATGGTGATTTAAAAGTAGGGACATTTATTTTCAACTTTGATTTGTCATGAGTTTGTTGCAAGTTAAGACTGAATAACTCAACTTTGTTTTGAGTATTGAATAGTTATTTTAATTTTTTGACATCTTTAGTATTTACCTTCACTAGGATGTGTTCTGAACTCAATCAGTTCTGCCTAATACATAGTTATTATATCTGAGAAATATTCTTTGTGAGATCGTATTCACCCACCCTTTTGACATTACAGGTTTTGGGTCTTCAAGTGTGTATTGATACTGTGATAGGGAATGAAATTTTAAAGATGTATTTCCAGAGGAAGACAAGTAAGTCGCAATAGGTATTCACCCACCCTTTTGATTGGCTTGCTTATAAAATTTCAATTGATATATTCAGTGTTGAATGTATGGGGGTTTACTTTTCATTAATAATGGTATCTTTGTCTCTCTATTGTGGTATTTATTTAAAGTTATGTTGAGTAGTCGTGTTGTGGTTCCAGCGGAGGTAGAAAATTAAGGAAGTTAATTTCCATTATTGGGCTATTTTTTACAATTGTTTAGTCGGTTTGATGGTTTTCTTATCTATTTTCCTTATTCTCCTTATTTACCATCACCCAATTACCATTGCATTTCGGTGAAACGTCCAATTATTCTTATGTTATTGTATATTTGTTATATTGTGTATTATACGTAACATTGAGCTTTATTAGTTCACATGTTATATTTTATGTTATGCGTAACATTGAGCTTTGGGGAAAGAATTTATAATTAGGTGTACGATTTAAAACTTTATATGTTCAGTACTTCATGCTTTGTGAAGGTGGCCTTTTATCTTATAAATACTTGCATACATTATCACTATAGTGATCCAACTAGGAACTACAATCATTTTTTGCAAAGTATTCTTGCCACCAATTTAAAGATTGGTAGAGAAATATATGAAAGTTGCAAATGAGGTCTTTGCTTTTATGTTATTAAGAATTGAATTATGCTAAAAATTTCAGGTACTCTATTGTGTCATCAAGAATTGATGCGTTATTTATCTTACTGATAGAAGGAACCATGGACCATAATTAGTGTGAAAATAGCATGAAGATCATTTCCTTTGTACTGAATGACAGTTGCCTTAACTATATCGAAGAGGACATTAATCAGGTCTTCCCTAAGTACTTAGTTTTACAACTTCTAAGCTAGGGACAAGGCCCGTAATTTCATCACCTATTTGCCCAGATCCCAAAAGGACACTGAAAAAATGTCCTCTTAGTTTCTAGGGAAATATATGGTGAAGGTTATGATGGACTTGGGGGTCCTTCTAGAAGGGGCGCCTGGTAGGTTGCCCATAAATAATATTTCTTAACGTTCAGTTTTGATTACACCTGACCGATCTAATTTTTAATTGCATATCACTTTCTTAACACCAAGCCAATCGACTACCAAGTTAACCTTAGAGACTTGGAAACTTTTGGAGTAGGCCGACCCCTAGGAGTTCATACCCACTAGAGAGTAGCCCATGCTTTGCTCAGTTATGGTCTCACTTACCATTCCCTCACCAACTTCATAGCCAACCTAGACGTCCAAGTTGTCGGTCACACCTTAATCAATGATAGTTCCATTCCATCTACCCCATACATGATCTTAACACATTCTAAATCTAATCGGGGAGAATAGTGAGATGAAGAGAAGGACTATGAGGAAGACGAAGAGGGGTAGATCAATAGGAATACCTTGACACATTCTTAAAAATTTTGATCCACTATTCTCCTACAAAGCCAGTGTATCTGGTCATCCTTAGGAAGAGGTAAGAGTTGAAGAGGGCTTCGACTTTTAGGACTTCTCATTCCCCCAAATCCTATGTGACCTAGACAAAATGAGTATTCGAACGAGGAAATCGATCAGCCTAAAATCTACCAGATATAAGTTGAATAAATAATCGGCTTCTATAATATAGGCCGACCAAGTTACTTTTGTCGAGGATTAGCGGAAGAGGAAACTAGTAACTCTTGGGGAAAAAGAGTCTCGGGAGCTGAAGAGTAAATGGGGGGAGGCCGAATAGTCCAAAAATAAAAGGGTCGATAAGACACTGATTGACGGTACTTCCAAAACACTACCCCCTCAATTGAACTGAACAATCATAATCAATGATTCTGGGCATGGGCAGGGGATCCAATCAAAGACCCCATCCTCTTAAAGGAGCCATAATCGGTAATGGGATATCTTCTTTTACAAGGGCAAGGAACCGATGATGGTGGCCGATTTGGCCCACATGGATTTGGACGTGGCTGTTCTTATTTCCTAGGTAGCCATTCTATTGTCTGATATGACAGATTTGAGGGGCTTTACTCTGGAAAGGCTCCATAAAGAGGGCATGCGCCAGATAGTGTTGATAAGTTCATATGCTTTTATTTCAGTCATTTTCCATAAGAAGTTTATAGCCCTTTATTTTCCTTCTTTTTCTTGATACAAAGCATGCAATCTTAATAAGAGCTCTTCAGTGAAGCTAACTACTATTGTAAGGCATTGGAGACCTCTTACAAGGAAAATTCCACCCTTAAAGGCCATGTTAGAAACAAGTGTAAAGACCTTGATGAGTTGAGTAAGAAGATGAAACAGGAGGTTGCCACCTAGATGAAGGAAGTGGAAAAGGCTGAACGAACTCAAAACGAGTCTAGTCGAGTGGACACCGAGTTTTCCAAGCTAAAGACTACTCATTAGTGTACTATCTTGAAGAAGTTAATCCTTCAAAGGATGAGGAGCCATATAGAGAATACTCGGGAGGTTGATTTGCAAAATTCGTATGATGATGGATATAAAGAGGCCATACAGGAGGTTGCTGCCCAGTTGGACTATTATGATTCCGTCGCTTTTAACAAAGGATGGGTGGTCTGTATGCAAAATTTATCTACCTTGATATATAGTGATAAAATTTCCTAAGGTTTATGATATTCCATGACCTTAGGAATACCTTCATATCTACCCCTTCAAAGTGATATGACCCCCTCCCCGTTTTGAAGCCATGTTGTAAGGTCCCTGTTAGTTCGGCTCCAACTTTCCATATGATGGATTTTTTGCAGTGAGTAGCAACTTTCTGAGGGGCCAGGTAACTTGGAATTCCCTGGTCTTGATCTTATTCTGATGTTAATTTTCCAGTTCTTGCTGCTAGGCGACCGTATATAGCAGGGCTTGTTCTCTTCTTTCCTTGGCTAAATGCAACTCATTAGCTACTCGGTCGTCATTTTTCCCATCCTAAAATACCTATGATTTATGTGTGGGCAGTACGATCTCTAGGGGATCACTGTCTCCATGACATAATCTAGGGTTCTTTCATCAGCTTTCATGGGGTCGTTCTATATGCCCACGGAACAGATGGAAGTTAGTCCACCCATTGCATTTTGACATTCTATAATATGTGCTTGATACTTGACATAAGGGCTTTATTGATGATATTTACTTTCCTATTGCACTGGGGGAAGACTACTAATGCATAGTGGATCATGACGTTGTGTTTGGTACAAACGTCAAAAAGCAATCACAATCGAACTGAGTTTCATTGGCTATTACTAGTGCTTTTGGGATGCCAAACATCGTGATGAGGATCTTCCAAATGAATCTTCAGGCATATGTCGCTATAATATGGGTGAGTGGTTCAGCCTCAATCCATTTACTGAAGTACTCGATCATCGTTATCAAATACCTAAGATTTTATGACGCGGTTGGTAGTGGTCCCACTATATCCTTGCCCCATTAGGTGAATGACCATGGTCTTGTGTGGGGGGGGGGGGGGGGGGGGTTAAAATCTCCCGTAAGCTTCTTTATCATTGGTGAGAGCATTTGATACTTTGGGCATTTTCTGGCGAACCTTGTTGAGTCTTTCTGTAAAAAGGGCCACTAGTATCACTAAGAGATAGCCCTATAGTAGAGTGATCTTCCACTTGTGTGTTCCCCGCAACTTCCTTCATGCATTTCACTCAAAATTATTTCCATTTGATCTGGGTGAACGCAATTCAGCAGTGGGCCTATAAATAATCTTCAATAGAGCTCCCCATTTGAGTTGATGTAGAACCTTACCAACTTGATCTTTAACTTATGCATTGCCTTGTTGTCTAACGGTAGCTCATCAGTTTTCAAGTAGGAGATTATGGGGTCCATGCAAGATGGGTCCAACTCTACTTGGAGGACACTCAGGTACCTTTCTGCATCCTCAATGCTTGGTCGATCTATGTATTCCACTGTAACACCCCATATTTTAGAGGATATATAAATTAATTAAATTAGTGAGTTGGATTTATTTAATTTGGAGAAATTCATTTAATTTGGTGATTGAAATTTAATTTATTTAAATTGGAGAAATTATTGAATTTGGAGATTTAGAATTTATTATTTAAATTTGGGGATTTAGAAATTCAAATTAATTCGGGTTATTGAAATTTTTTCACATGTGTCGCATTTTGAGGTTGAAATTGGAAAATTTTATAAAGTATCTCGGATGACAATTCTGAGTGCACGGTTGAGTCTGGAAGGGTCGAGATAGTCGGAAAAGAGTACCCGGGGGTAGTAAATGGGTCTCGGGGCATTTTTAGACATGACCGAGCCCATACGGGGGCATTTAAGTCATTTTTAATTGGCCAATAGTCTTAATTACGGGATTGAGGAATTTTAACCTAGGTTTAAGTGTGTTGGGCAGCCATGAGTCATTCCAAAACACAAAGGGTTGAGAGAGGAGAGAAAGGAGAAAGAAGAAGAAGGAAAGAAGGATGACAAGAGCAATCCGGGCAAGAATTTCGACATGGGATCGTCGGATTTAATCCCCCAAGGCAAGTGTTTTCTTGCTTTAATTTGAGTTGTAGTTAATGATGTAAATAGTTGTAATTATGTCAATTAATTCTGGAAATTTGGAAGTAGGAATTTGAATTGAAATTTGTGGGTTTATGGTAAAGAAGATGAAGAATAACCATTAATGGGGGATTTTTAACTTTGTGAGAAATTGGGTTTAATAGTGAGATTATAACTTAATTTGAGAAGTGAATAACATGATTAGATCTTGGTTTTTGAATCTCCATTAGTGGTATTTGTTGGAAGAAATTGTTAATGATGAAGTTTGGGTGGATTTACGATGAATCTTGGGAGGTTTTTGGGGTAAAAGATCTGGGTATAATCGAAGGTTTTGGAGCTTTAATGGCGATTCTGTCCGCGTGGCCCTGTAGAAAATCGCGTTTTCTACATTTTGTTGTCTCACGCGCTTCCTCCAAAACTGCTCCAAAATGCCTCAAAACATCAATTTATTAATCTGGGCAGAATGTGGGAAAACTTTTTAAGAAATGTTTTTTTTTAAATCTTCTTTGAGGTGAATCTTTATAATGCCCTAAATTTTGGCATACGGACTCGGATTAGTGTGCCGTTCACGGCCACACATAGATAGTGAAGAGTATTGCGCTGTCCTGGGAATGTTTTTAATTAGACACAAAAATTGAAAGGTCTAAAATACCCTTGAAGACAGAACGAGTTATTTGATTTTTAGCACAACTTTAAATGAGCATAACATTGTCATACGAATTCGGATTTACGTGCCGTTTGTGGCCACGCATAGCAAATGGAGAGTAGTACGCAGTACTAGGAATTTCATTACTGAGGCATATATTGTGAAATGTCTAAAATACCCTTGGAGTTTTAATTAGTGACGAAACTTTCCCGAATTGAAACTAAAAATTGTTGGGAACTTTGTGAGACTAATATGAACTTAATCAAGTATATATGAGGTGAGATATATAATTATATAAATTATATTAAATAGTGGGATGTAACTATTTTGGTATTGGATCGTATTTAATACGAGCGAACTAGTAATAATTGGAATATATGTATATATATATGAATGTGTGAATTATATATATAAATATGGGAATACATAATCCAATAGAAAAATGATAATAGGTTACGGGAATACCTAAAACAATGATAGGTTGTGTGAATACGTAAAACAATGAAAGGTTGTGTGAATACCTAATATTTTAATAGGGTGCGTGAATACCTATTTGATTGTTTTATTATGTGTATGACATACCTAGCTGCTTGCTATCGCGGGGGGTTGTGTAGAGACGGTCTTATCCTAAGTGACCTTCGGGGGGATATTTGACTTGTATCTCAGAACATAGGACTGTGCAAGACTTATTTGTGAGTTGATAAGTCCGCTGACTATGGGAGCGTAGGTATGTGCGTGACCCATAGGTATGTGAACTATGTTCGCCGCCAATATGTGTGATTTGTTTATATGGTTCGTGGGACATTTCCGAACCGATAGTCCTTGTTTGAGTACGAGACGTACCAGGACATGATAGCAGAGTATGCAATGCACTATAGGTGTATCCTTAGGGTGATGTGTTTGTATATATATATAATGGCGGTGGATATATATGTATACTTGTGTTATACTTACAATGTGATAATTGTAGGCTATTAAGATTGTGTTAATACATATATATAATAGTGAGGGATATATATGTATGCTTATGGTATATCTACAATAAGATAATTACAGACTATTAAGATAGTGAAATCTTATATAAACGTAAATAGTAAATACTTGACTTTAGTGTGATAACACTTATTTAAAAATGATAATTGTTGAGATCAAATATGATATACTACTACGAGGGGTAACTAGAAGGATAAGCCTTTTTCCTAGTTAGAAGTGTGTCAGATGGCTAGGCGGAATAAATGAATGCGATAGGTGTGCACTATAGAAGAGAGGTGAGATTGTCCTCAAGAGAGTGGGACCGTAAAAGCAATTTTGAACATTATATACTACGCATTTCATTTATTGCAATAAAATGCTTGCTAAATATTTTTATAAATCGGGCTCTAACCCGTTTCTTGTACTTCTTCTCTCTTGTCTATGTATATGTATATTAACAGGTATCCAGCCATAGGGATGCCATAGTTGACTTATCTATTCCAGGGTTACGCAGCTGCAACATTGTGGATGGTTGCAGGATTTGATTTAGATGTATCATTTCTTTATTCCTAGAGTAGGATTCTTATCTCAGTTGTAGATTCATTCAGGTCATGTTTCCCCTTTTACTTTTAGACTCAGTATTTGGTTTATGTATTCATTTATTGAATTATTATTATTGGGATTTTGAGTCGATTATTTATTCGGCAGGTCATTTAGTCATTTAGTACTGTTTTAGACTCATGGTTTGGATGTATGGTTTATTTGTTATTCAGCATGCATATTTAATTGTTTAAGAAAAAGATAAAATTTGACATCAGTCTTTTTGAATACTAGGTGGTTAGTAAAGTTTTAAAAAGTTTTCGACAGTGATGCTAAGAATGAACCCCTAAGATTCCTGTTTTAAATTTGATATAGGAATGATCACCCGGTATTTATTTGGGCGGGGTGTCACATCCACCTCAACCATTCTTTTCAGATCGGTATATATGGCATAGGCCGGAGTAGCAAGAGCATCTGCATGGCTTTTATCATTCCTTGGGAGGTACTCGACTGAGGCAGACTTGAACTGTTGAAGAAGCCTTATGGCCTTATTGTTGTAATCTATCATGTTATGATCCATTGTTTCATATTCTACGTTAAGCTGGTTTGCGATCAGTCTGGAGTCAGAAAACACAAAAAAGTGACAAGAACCCAAACTGATCTCCCTATACAAATTGTGCACCATGGATTCACAAAACTAGAGGCTGAGCCCAATGCTCAAACAAAATGAAAACTAGAGGCTGAGCCCAATGCTCTAGCTTGAAATCAATAAAGAAGGGGATTAATAAACATCCCCTTTACAAGAAGCTAAATAACACAAAACATTTGGGATTATGTAAATAAACCTATTACAATTTCACTTTTCTAATTTGAGAAATGCCTATTCTACCATTCTTCTTATGCACATAAGTCTAATCCAGACATTGATCATAACCAAAATATTTGATTGTTTAATCAAATAGGATGTTCTAATATCTTAACTCATGCATAAGTCCATAAAGAGATCTCTTAATCTTGCACACTTGTGAATGTTAAAATCATAAGTGACTTTAGATCGATAGGGTTCCTATTTGGACGTTTGACGAGTAAGAGGAGAGACGTGTCAAAGTAAGAGACACAAGTTTAAAGTGGTTCAAAACTCAGTCGGGGGTCCTACGTCCACTATTAAAGGTGTTCCACTCATATATTAGAAAGTAAATGAAGTGTTATAGTCTAAGAGACCTTAATCTTTGATCAATAGAGTCTAAGGCTTGGTGGACTTTTTTAATAGCGGAGATGACATTAGGAAATAACTAAATGACTTCTCTAAGGGTACCAAGGTGTTGTTTTAGGGCTCTACAAGGTGTACAAAGTGTATAAGTAATGTAATAGGCCCAATTTACAAATATATGCTCATAAAAATGGGTTATGAATATGGAGCGAAGTATGAAACACTTGTAAAATGCGAGAACTCATATGAGTTTGATTGTTTGGATGCCTTAATAATTTTGAATGTTTGAGATCAATCCCCCCTCAACGTCCACTAGATTCCTATTTATAAGGAAACTCTTGGAAAGAGAACGAGTGAACTATCACGGTATGGCTTTGACAGTGCTAAGGTCTGAAGGTTCCAGAGGAAGTTGGAGTGTTGGATAAAGTATTCATAGGTGGTGCCAGAGGAAATATCTGACACAAGGCCTCTTTCTACTTTAGGCCTTAATATTTCCCTTGCTTCGATCGAAGAGGATTGCACTAGAACCCTTGAGAGGGCGTACTTGTGGATGAATGACCCTAACTTCACTATGGGGTCCCACTTCACTATCGAATTATTGACCAGGATGCCTCAATCGCATCTATTTTCGTAAAGGGGGAGGATTTGAAGAGGGGTATTAAAACCCTTAGCCATTTTGAAGGGATGGTTGCGATTGAAAATTATTTTCGACCTCCATCTAGTGAGGAGCTTAACTCGTATGCTTATTTGGTAAATTCCCTCCATTCAATGGCCAAGACGAAATGTTTTGATGTTGTGGACAAACTGAGTACACGGGAGACCTCGGTTAATGCGGAAGAGCTGGTCCACTTATTGGGCAATGTACCTTTACAGTTATTCTAATTTTCTCACCATAACTTTTTGGCTTTTGTTCTTTGATCTTACCTCTACTTGTCCTTTTGTAGATTTAGCACTTGACATAGGTTGTTCTGGCTAACACCCTTGTTGGTAGTAGATGATAGAACAAGGCTATTGGGATGGCGAGATTGATGGACCCTTATTCAGATGCACCTGGATTGAACGATCGATGACCTGAGTGTGAAGAAAAATGTCCTTAGGAAGGATAAAGAGGCGTTGAGGTTTTTAGTCATTCTTCTTGAGAAAGATAAACTTATGGATACCAAGAATATGAGGGATAGTGCCTTTTCAATGGCTGTTGTGAGGGAATTCCTGAAAAAGTTAGTGAAACTTCACACCTTGGCAAAGACTCTTCGAGGTTAGAAAGTTAACGTACAAGGCTTGCAGGATAAACTCCTTCATGTCAACGATGAGGTGGGACTACTAAAGCAGTCTCTGAGTGAGCTCACTACTGTGAAAGAGGACCTGACCTCCAGGGGTCAGGAACTTTAGATAGAGCATGATAGGGTCTCCTTACTTCATTCCACTCTTTAAAGGGAGATTCATTCTGCTATTAAAAAGAATGTGGATGCCTATACCAGGTCTGAGACATTTCAGAGGTACCTCTTTTAGAATTATAGCTCTAGATTTCATGCTTGCAAAGCGAAGGTCCAAAGGTTATTCCTTGAAGTGGAAGCCACTATCCTATTTATTGAGGCCCTTGAATATGGTGTAGAGAGTTCAAATGATGAGGGTGACCATGTTAGGGGAATAATCTTAAGAAAGATGCCTCTTCCTCTGTCCCACCAGTAAAACCCTTGTGTAAGCCCAATATACCAAACCTTGATTGGGATTTTATATAATTCATTATTTTGAATTCCTGATTGGTCGTGGGTCGTTGATATAATTTCTCATCCTTTCATATTTAATGAGAGTAATATTTTGAATGGAAATGTGTTGTTCTTTCATCTTTACTTTGTATTTTATTTTTTGCTTTGCTAAGTAATAGTTTGAACTTCTTGAGGTAGGTCTTCCTCAGGCATTCCGAGCATGTAGTAAGCTCTTATCCCCCAAGATTACTTGGTAAATCAAGATAACATGCAAACTTATTGAAGTAGAATTAAAGGCCCTGATACCTCTACTTTATACTTATGAAGTTTGCTGAAGTCAAGACTCAGGTTCTGAAGTTTAGCGTTAAGCTTTGGAACCTTAGCATGCACGATGCTCGTGCTTTTGTGAGACTGGAAGCCTATAGTTTTTATTTTAAACACATAGCCTCCCAATAAAATTTTGGGATTAAAGACTTAAGATTAAGTCTGTAAAGGATCCTAAGACCTTAGATTTAAAAAATGAATTTGAAAGTCCTTAAAAGGGTCTTGAGACCTCCGGACCTAGTAAAATTATAACCTAAAGTCCTACAAAGGGTCCTAAGACCTATGAACTTAGGTAAAAGTAAATCTGAAGTCCCACAAAGCATCATAAGACCACTAAACTTGGAAAGTTTAAAATTTCAAAGTCTTTATGAGCATCTAAGGGTCATTAGATGTCTGAACTTTGATAAATTTGAAATTTTAAAGTCCTTGTAATGTTATAAGACCTCGAACTGCAAAATTTGTAACCTAAAGTCCCACAAAGGGACATAAGACCTCTTGACTTTGGTAAATTTGAAAATTTTAAAGATATTATAAAGGCTTAAAGATCTTAGGGAGATTAGAGAAAATGAAATTTTGGTGATCTCTATTAGGCATGAGCAGCCACCATGACATCATAAGATTTCTACAAGATTGAAACTTCAAGGAGATACTAAGTCTAGTCCCAAAAAACTTCCACACTTCTTGAGCTATAACACATTTACAAAGTAGTTGATCTATAGTTTCAATATCATCTTCACAATTCCTGCATCTAGAGGCCAGTCTTATGCCCATGGATTGGAAATTCTCATCAGTTGGAATGACATTATGCATAACTTTCCAACTGAATATACAGATTTTATTAGGACAGTGCTTACTCCATACGTATTTCCAGCTCTGAGATGATGGTCTAACTTTTCTGATGCAGTTGTAAGCAGACTTGATATTAAATTCTCCTGAAGATGTAGGCTTCCATATTTTTCTATCTTCATCAATAATCTCAAATGCTTCTTCTTTAACAGCAGCTATCCTCTTAAAGGCTTGGGAGCCTTTCGGACTACCTCAAATATCCCCAAATTTGTTTCTCATAAAGTTCCCCCATTATCAAATTTCCACTTCCAATAAAGTTTGAGACTTGAAGCTTTAATAATATCTTCCATATTTATGATATTAAGACCCCCTTCCTCTGTGGGAAACCATACCTTATCCCATCTTAACCAATGGTGGTACTTTTCAGAGGAGCATCCACCCCACCAAAATTTATTTAGCTTAGCTTTGATCCTTTTTAAAACAGCTTTGGGAGTTTGATCCCATCTTGAGTAGCATTAAATTCCACTTCATTCCCCCCAACTTTTTCTTCTTCATGAGCCACCACATCAAAATCCCCTATCACTAATAGAGGAATAGAATTGAACTGGATAGCAATATCTTCAAGCATATCCCAAAGAATTTTCCTTTCTACTGTGGTGCACTTAGCATACACTATAACAATGATTTGGATATAATTAAAGGAAGACCCTTGATCTTTCATTACTAAAATCTGCTCTTCATCTTTGATCACAGTGACCAAAATATCAACAGACCACAAAAACCATATTTTGTTTGAACAGTTATGAACACTGTTAGAGAATCCCCATTTTCTTTGGAATTTGGTGATTTTGCTTGAGTTCACTTTGGATTCTAAAAGGGTAATAGAAGGCAGAAGGTAGTTTCTTTTAAGTCTCTTAACTCTTCTCTCAACTCTTTGGAATATGCTCTTCAGCTGTGAGGGATCTTTAAAGATACATTTAATTTCTTCAAGACCTTGTTTCTTGCAATATTCACAATAAGATGGGATCTTTTCATAACTAATTTGTTGCCAGAAACCTTGTGAACCACAACCAATCCACACGCGATGGGGTCTGTCCTGCTGAAGATTTAGTTCAACACATATCTATTTATAGGATTGGCCTTTTTATATGATGGGGTGGCTAACCCACTGATTCAGGTGGAGCATGGTTCTCTCATTTGAATTTTGATATTGGCCTTTTTATTCTTCTTTTTGCAAATTTAGCATGAGGTTAGTGAAATCCATATCGTTATTCTCGTCCCTTACTGAATTAATGATGTTAATATCATGTTGGATAAGATTAATTTTCTCACTAATAGCATTAGAGTCAGCAACCATCCAGTTGGCATATCTAGTTTCATTACTATTTTGAGAATGAGTAATATTAATCACATAGTCATGATTAAAAACTTCTTTCCAGGATTTGGGGGTAGTCTGTCTCCCCATTTTAAGTGACTTTTTTTGTAGCCAATAACTTCCTCCCTTTGATAGGAAATATTGAGTTTTGCTCTAGTTTCAAATAAGTCTTTTCTTGAGTTTTCATTAGGATCAATTTCGAATTGTGTTCTTTTATAAGGATAATATCTTCTAAATCTTTTGTGGATTGAAATATGTTTTTGAAACTTTCTTTATTCCATGTTCTCAATTTAGTTTTTAGTTTTTTTAGCTTAAGACCAAAAGCTACCATAGGAGGAGCATTGAACGATTAGGTGATGCTAAACACCCCATGCGTGACACCGCTAGGTTCCTTTTCTTAACTCTCATGGAGGTACTCACACATCACTGTCACTTTATACGTGAATCCATGTAATCATTCTACTTTTCCCCTCCTTCTTTTCGAGAATCAACTGTCAACATGCAAAGCTATAAAGGATAGGTTGACTATGTGCTAGTTTCATTATGTAGTTATAAATCAGTTGTAGCTGTGACTGATTAGGGTAAATAAGTTAGTGTAAATTTAATACAATGAGTTGTTAAATTTTCAATGGGGTGAAAGGATAAAAAGAATTAATTTAATTTCTTTATGTATTTGATTGGCATAAATCAGTTAGTGTAAACTCTGTTCACTTGCTCAGCTTCAACAGGTACCTGATTGAGTATTAAAGAAAGAAAGTGAATACAAGATCTCTATAATTAGGATTCACTTGTACAAGTTGTACTTGGTTGAGTATTTAATGAGTTTTGATGTGATTTTATCTCATATAATGATTTTTTTGCAATTAGTCCTCCCAAAGTATCAAGTGAAACCAGTCCTAGCACCTGCCATTTTATTTAGGCACAACCCTTGTTTTGAATGTCTCTAGATTTGCATTTTGCAAGAATATGTTAGTTCTTAATTTGTTTGGTTTCACCGTTCCAATAATGAGGCTGTCAATTAATGGAGATATCATATTTGGTTTCGAATCTGCCATTTGTTTAGGACCTGCCATTTTAACACTACCTATTTACTGCATAAACAGTTCAAATGGAGCTAACACTAAAATGGAGTAGACTTTGTTGCATAAACACTAGTGATATGTATTGAACATTGATTCCATGAAATAGGTTTAATATAATTTATTCAATATAATTTATGCTTGCAAATTTCATGATAATGAAAAGTAAAGAAAAATGTAAATATTCAGTTTCACCATCATATACTAATTATTTCAGTCTGTAAGTCAGGTTATTAGTTCAGTTTGTAATTAGTCCGTTAAGTGTTAAATAGTTAAATCAGTTAGGTTTTTAGTGTTTGTTCTTATTTTATATTTATATAATCATGACTACTTTGGAGCTTGTTTTTTATTGGGTTTTAAACAAGTATTGTCCAAGTATCTAAATCAAGTTAATGTTTCTTGACTTTTTCAGAACCATAGCTAATTGCATTTTGTACAGGAAGTTTACTATCATGCGAGGACTTGTTATACGTATACTTGAGCCTTTTATCGTTGGAGCTTTTGCATCTATTCTCTCGAACAAAGACCTTATCGCTTAAGTCCTCTTTAGCCTTGCTCTCAACCACAAGCAAGGGTGAGACATATTCAAGTTAAATTTTGTTCATTATGTTGTCCAACGGTAAAAAGAATCGTAATGTGTATTTTTATTTATATTAGATGTTTAGAAAGTTGTGGCTATTTATGTCGTTGTTTTTGAGTTAATTTTTATGTTTAAACCGGTTGGTTTTCATGAATAAATAAAGGAGACTCTGTCGAATTTTTTAAAAAATATTAAATATTTTTAAAAGTAAATAATACGAAAATATTCAAACTTGATAAGGTTTTTAGAGATTGTCATCTATAGGAACTATTAAAAAAAATTACTTCTTTGTTTAAGGTAACTGGCACTTAATAAATTTATTGCAGGTGAAAACCTTTTATGGACAAGGCAAGATATTAGAGTCATTTTGCTGGAGGTCGTATGCTTGAAGATTGCGAGTTTACTTTGCGTAACATCATTTTATGTTAGGGATGGATGGTTTTTATGTATTTTTTCTAATGAGATGAGTGAAATCATATAGAGAGATCTATGTTGGACACAATGTTTAAATTGTGTATTTTTTCTTTGTATGAATTTTAATTATAATTGAATGGAAAATTATATGTTATATGTTGAAATGGGATGAAAAATATGTCATATTGTTTTTAAGAGGTTTTGTTTATAATTATATAGCGTATATTAAGGAATGGATGAAATTTTAATTTTGGTGCCAAAATTATTAAAGACGGCTTCTTTGCCATCTCAAAAGGGTTCCATAATGAAGACTTTTTTAGACGGATAAGTTATCGCCTCAAAAAACTCTTTGGGAACGTATGTTGGCGTCTCTAAAAAAACTTAGTTTTGGGCGCCAAGATTTTCTCTGACATATCCAATAAACCCCAAAACAAAGAAGGTGTCCCAACGGTTCAAAAAAGCCACGATGTCCCCTCGGCAGAAGCTCAAACGTTGTTTAGTTATGACTCAGTTACATCGGGGAGAATTTTTCGCTTTTTCGAACATTACGGGGAGAATATTTGCAGGTCCTTCGGGAGAATTTTAGATATTCAAGCTGGAACGGTTGAGGCTCAGCATTAGGAAAAAGCAGCAGGCCAGACAGAGAAGGTTCATCGGATTAAGAAGTTTTCATGGAGGCACTTCTTATTCCCACAACAAATCCCTCCACAAAGGGGCAAATGTAGAGGGGGCCTGAAGGTAATCCTGGGATTAGGGATAATCCACCAATTAGCAACAGTGTTCTGAGGATAAGATCAGCGTGGCAACTCAAGCGTGGCATCTTGGTGAGGCAGCTCAGCGTGGAAACTCAAGTGTGGCAGCTTGGGGAGGCAACTCAAGCGTGGTAGCTTGGGGAGGCAGATCAGCGTGGCAACTCAAGCGTGGCATCTTGGTGAGGCAGCTCAGCGTGGCAACTCAAGTGTGGCGGCTTGGGGAGTCAGATCAGCGTGGCAACTCAAGCGTGGCATCTTGGTGAGGCAGCTCAGCGTGGCAACTCAAGCATGGGAGCTTGGGGAGGCAACTCAAGCGTGGCAGCTTGGGGAGGCAGATCAGCGTGGCAACTCAAGCGTGGCATCTTGGTGAGGCAGATCAGCGTGGCAACTCAAGCGTGGCATCTTGGTGAGGCAGCTCAGCGTGGCAACTCAAGTGTGGCATCTTGGTGAGGCAACTCAAGCGTGGCAGCTTGGGGAGGCAGCTTGGCGTGGCAACTCGTACTTTAGCTTATTGTTACTTTGCCATGTTATAGCTTTGTTTATATTGACTACGAGTTATAATGACTGTAATGTTGTAACGAGAATAATGAATGGGTGTGAGGTCGAACGGTACTCGCGAGAGACCAGGCTTGGCAGGACCTGGGAGAGCTTTCATGCTCTATCGAACAACCTCACCATGGGAACTTTAGAGGGACTTGGTTTATAGGATTGAGAAGTGGAGCACCGTTGGGGCTTGTCCTGACCATCTTAGATACACCTGGTAAAACACCGAAGGACCCTGACCGTGGAACCTCAAGTGGAGCAGCTTGGAGTTCCATCGGGCATTGAGTTATGGACCAAACAACCCTCTACTTAAATGCCACATCTACTGTGGGTGATGTCACTAGCCTTCTAAACAATGTCAGACATGCACTTGAGTAAACCACCGTGGTATTTGGGGCTGTCAGATAGTTGGTGATCCACCTCTGCGACAATAACCCCCTGACACACAGTGGTTAGGCAAAAGGCATATCTTCCAATTTAATATTTATGACGTAGGAGACAACTAGTGCATCGGGCATTTAATGTTGTGACATAAAGTATGAGGGATGTCTTTCATAGTCTTTAATGACTGAGTTGTCTCAGGGGTGGTGTGGGGGGCTATTTAAGGACCCCAACCACCTATGAGGAAAGGATGATCTTTTGAGGGTTCAAAAGTTATTACTAGAGAAATTTATTTACTAGAGAGAATTATTAAAGAACCAGAGAGTTCTGCCACCCACCATTTTTGTCATTTATTACAAAGCTTTTAATACATAACAGAGATCCTTGAGAGTTTTTTAGTACGTTTTGCCTGCCTACCAAGGTGTATCTAGGGTGCTTACTTCTCTCTTCCTCTAGCTAAGTTATTTATGAAGTTCTTTATTATATTGTGAGTTAAACACGAGAGATTTGTGAGTGTAAGATGGGTTCCATACATTCCAAACTGCTCTTTGTGTCTTGTGGCTAAATCACTAGTGCTTTTCTAACTAACCTTGTCATCACCATACTTAAAAGGGGTTACGCCTCCATCTTATCTAAACTACCCTCTTACAACAGGAATCACTCCAGATGACCGACACACCTTTACGAGTCAGATGTGTCAAAGGAGCTGCTATCTTCGAAAATCCCCGAATGAATCTCCTGTAGTATCCTGCTAGTCCCAAGAAACTACGGATGTCCGTTGGTGTTGTGAGATGTCCCCACTCCCTCACTGCAGATACCTTCTCCGAATCAACAGATATTCCCCGGTCGGAAATAATGTGTCCCAAAAACTGGACCTCCTTCAGCCAAAACCCACACTTCTCATACTTTGCATACAGCTCGTTCTGACGTAGCGTCTGCAAAACTTGCCTCAATTGCTCGGCGTGATCCTCCTCTGTCTGGGAGTAAACCAGGATATAATCGATGAAGACAATGACAAACTGATCTAGGAAATCTCTGAACACCCTATTCATCAAGTCCATAAACACTGCTGGGGCGTTGGTCAAACCAAAAGGCATAACCCGAAACTCGTAAGAACCATATCTCGTTAAGAACGCAGTCTTCGAGACATCCTCTTCCCTGATACGCAACTGATGGTATCCCGATCGCAAATCAATCTTCGAGAAGAAAGAAGCTCCTCTCAACTGGTCGAATAAGTCATCGATTCGAGGCAACGAATACTTATTTCGTATCGTGACCTTATTCAACTCTAGGTACTGCACACACAATCTTAGTGAACCATCTCTCTTCTTCACGAACAACAGAGGGGCACCCCACGGCGAAGTACTCCTCAGTATAAACCCCTGACCCAACAACTGTTCAATCTGATCTCGTAGCTCTCGCATCTCTGCCGGAGTCATACGGTATGGTGCGCGTGCTATAGGTCTCGTATCTGGTAATAAGTCTATGACAAAGTCTATCTCTCGACTGGGGGGTCGGCCTGGTATCTCCTGAAACACATCGGAATACTCCCTGACAACTGGGATCGAATCTAAAGGAATCACAACCTCCTTAGAGGTGTCCTCCTCTATGTAGTACAAATGAGCGGTCGAGCCTCCCTCTGGGCGAGGCATCGCCACTACAAACATCTCTTGCCCGAGAATGGCAAAAATAATGCTCCCACCAAAGTAAACAATCATGGCTCTATAGTCTGCGAGCCAATCCATACCGATAATCACATCGTGCACATGCATATCTAATACCAACATGTCTGCAGGTAATACCAAACTACAAATCTCTACCCCCACTCCCCGGCATATAAAGAAAATAAGTGACTCACTCCCTAATGGTGAGTCTACACACGTCACTGTGCTCTCTGCTGTGGCTAACAACCCTAAGGCTTTCACAAAATGTGTAGCTATAAAACAATGTGTTGCCCCCGTATGAAACAAAACCCGATCCATAGTACCATGGATAGGAAACATTCTTTGTAATAAATGAAATTAAACCACTTGCCTTATGTGTATCTCTGATTTTGATGTCGAATTAATGGATGATTCTCTCTCTCTGCAGAATTCTCCTCTCTTCTCTCTCTACAAGCCTTCTTCTCCAAAGTGACAATGGTGGCTAGGGTTTTCCTTAGGAAACTTTTTGGAACTAATTCTAATAACCTCCGTAGCCCATTAGGTTATTAGTGGGTTTAGTGGGTAATTGCCAAATCAGATATTAATTCCTAATTTTCGTGGGTTTTAATTCCCAAAAATCCAAAATTACCAAACTACCCTTATACATTGCCGGCATGGCCTAAAAATGCCCCGGGACCCAAACTAAACCCCCAGCTAGTGTTTTCTGACTATTTCGACCCTTCCGAACGCGTTGGCGCACTCAAAACGACCATACGGTTAATAGAAATAAAATTCACTTTTATAATTAAAATAATTATATTCCTGACGCGACTGTCACACGCGTCTCAACAAAATTTCCAAATTGCCGCATTTTTGTCACGCCCCGACTTAATTTTGTTAAACTCATACTTTTAATTAGAGATAAATTGGCTTAAACAATGCTTTAATTTAAATCTCTAAGGAAAATAGCATAAGAATTTTTTTTTTCCAAAGGTAGGTGTAGATGAAAACATAACTGCCTTTACTTATAACTAATAAGTACTACATAACTTTACATAACCAAGATGCTTAGTTTAATAATTACACAAAAGAAATCATGATATTCAAACCATACTAAATATCCGTCACTCCCCCGTTTTAAGGTCCTAACTTGGCAGTGAACTCCAAACGGTAGGCATACCTGAAACATAACATTACAGGAGTGTAAGCAATATAAGCTTAGTGAATGACCATATACCACCTCTATAACCAAATTGAATAACCGTTTTTATTTTGTTTTAATGCTATAACCCAACAGGAATTGTGAAACTCTCGCAAGCCTGGACCCGCCACAGTCCAATTAATCCACCACAGTTATCGAGGACCACCACATCCCTTTATTAGGCCCGAGTACACAAACCTTTAAGTTGGATTAACAGGACCGCCACATCCTGTAGGACCCACCACAATCCTTAACATTAAATAACATCACTTAACATTTCAATCATATGCATATGTTTCCTAGATACAACATCACTCCCATAAGCATTTTAACACATGTATTGAACTACACATTTCCATATGAACATATGATCATGTATATTTCATAGGACAGGTCACTCACCTTGGATTTGGTGCTAATATTAATACCAAACTACTTCCTTGGTATGGTGGTATTAGTTTCTTCCCCACCTAACAAGTCAATGTCATTAGTATCTGAATACACCATTTAACATTAAACCTAGTAATACATCACATCATTTGGTCAATCATAAATAACTAAGGAGGAAATAAATATGATACTTCACATTTCTATAAAACCCAAGTAATTAGAGTTCTAACACAATTTACAGAATTAAATTACGAATTTTCTAGACAAAGTTATGCCCATTTCATTACAGCCTTTTCCAAATCGGTTCTCAAGAAAAACAACAACACAACTTCAACTTCCTAGAATTCTCATAATTTTTGTACAATATAACTTTCTATGATATTCCACCCAATATCAGTAAACACATTGAATAATACAAATTTAATGTTTCATAATTTTTAGGGCTCATTTTCTATGTCGAGCAAAACGTCAAACACCTAGTATGCATTCTTGCTCCTTTAGGGAAGATTTTAAACTAAGACTTCAAACTATCACCAAGGGTTCATTACTTGGTATTTTTACACAATTTTCGGATATGTTATACATGTATGAGTTTATTTTACTCTCCAACTTGAATCACTCAATTCCAACAAGTATTCCATGATTTATGCCATTTTTAGCACAACTAGGTCAAAATACAACATTAAGGCATAACTTAACATTTTTAAGCATACATAACCTTGACCTTGAGTATAATTCATGTAAACATATAATAAACATGTTTTAGCAGAAATATACATCATAATCATGAATTTTCTAAATCAAAATGCTTTACGAAAAGATGATGTAAATTTAGGACTTTAAAGTATGCATTTACGATCCTAGCTTTGGTTCTAACCTATGTTCTTAACCCATCCTTGTTCCAACACAATTCAGCAATATGGGTATCATTAAAATATATATCCAAATCAGAAATAAAAACATGCCAAGTATATAACTCATCCATGTGAGAAACTTTAATAAAGATGTAATTACCTCACGAGAATTCCTCGATTTATGGTGAATTTTCAAAGAAATTCTTCCTTAACTTTGTTTTTCTCTCGCCATAAGCATATTTTTCTCAAGCTTGTAATAGGAAATGAAAAGGCTGATAAGTTCTGCCTTGTAAGCTTAAAAACGTGGCTATGTGACCACTTTAAGGTGGTATTACGCGATTCGTTGGGCAAGGGGTCCAATAGGACAATTCCGTTAATGACAGATTTGTCCTGCCTCGTAAAATCACCATAACTCACTATTTCGGGCCCCGATTTACTCTCACTTTGTGTCTATGAGTATATAACATAAACATATACAAATTTCATATTTTTTGTTTTCCCAAAATCATAAAACTAGTACACCTAATTTGGGCTCGAACAGAAGTGTAATTATTTACTCAAATTTTCATAACTTTCACATTTGGCGACCAAACATCGCCACTTTCGCAACAACACTCTAGCTTACTTTTATAAACATAATGATGCATTTAGAAACATCCTTTCATGATGCATTTAACCACATAACCAATTTATAACTTATAACTCATAACTTATACTTAATCGTATAATTAACCTTACTAATCGTGTTTTAGGGCCTTACAATTCTACCCCTCTTATAAAAATTTCGTCCTCGAAATTTAACGCATAAGAAACTTACCAAACAAATGAGGATATTGCTTCTTCATGTTATCCTCCCCTTCCCAGGTGGCATACTTTGCATTCTGACTTCTCCACATCACCTTAACTAGTGAAATGGTTTTACTACGTAACACTTGCTCCTTTCGATCTACAATAGCAATTGGTTCCTCCACGTAGGTTAGGTCCTCTTGAAGCTCTATCGGTTGTGAAGTAAATACATGTGAAGGATCAGACACATACTTACGTAACATTGATATATGAAAAACATCGTGTATCCGAGAAAATTCTGGTGGTAACGCCAATTTATAAGCTACAGCTCCAACCCGTTTCATTATCTCATAAGGGCCAATGTACCTGGGACTTAACTTTCCCTTATTCCCGAATCTCATAACCCCTCTCCAAGGAGAAACACGTAGGAATACTCGATCACCTTCCTCAAATTTCAATTCTTTCCTTCGGTTGTCTGCATAACTTTTCTGTCTGCTTTGCGCCACCTTCAAGTGATTATGGATAAGATTTATCTTTTCAGTAGTCTGCTGTACAATTTCTGGCCCAAGAAGTTTTCGTTCTCCTACTTCAGTCCAACACACTGGAGTTCTGCATTTTCTCCCATACAAAGCTTCATAAGGAGCCATCTCAATACTCGAATGATAGCTATTATTATAAGAAAACTCTATTAGTGGCAAGTGTTCATCCCAACTTCCCTTGAACTACAATACACAAATTCGTAACATATCTTCGAGTGTCTGGATCGTTCTCTCTGATAGCCCATCAGTCTGAGGATGAAAAGCTGTACTAAATTTCAATTTAGTTCCCAAAGCTTCTTGTAAACTAGGCCAAAAGTGAGAAGTAAACTTAGGATCTCGATCAGAAATAATAGAAACAGGTGCACCGTGCAATCTAATAATCTCATCCATATATAATTTGGCATATCTATCCATGGAGTAAGTAGTTTTAACAGGAAGAAAATGTGCAGACTTAGTCAACCTATCAACGACAACCCAAATAGAATCAAACCCTCGTGATGATTTTGGTAAACCTACAACAAAATCTGTAGTAACATGCTCCCATTTCCACTCAGGGATAGGTAAGAGTTTTAGTAAACCACTTGGCTTCTGATGCTCCACCTTCACCTGTTGGCAAACTAGACATCTAGCAACAAAATCTGCAATGTCGTGTTTCATTCCCGACCACCAATAACATTGTTTGAAATCTCTATACAGTTTTGTGCTCCCTGGATGCATAGCATATAAAGAACAATGCGCTTCCTCTAAAATTGTTCTTCTTAAATCAGGCACATTAGGTACACACAAACGGTCTCCTTACATAACAATGTCATCATCCCGAATAGAAAATTCAGTTGCTTTACCCTTTTTCATATTATCTCTAACTTTATCCAATTCTGCATCTCCTGCCTGTGCTTGTTTTATCCAGTCTATTAACGTGGGTCTAACATTTAAATGTGCCACTATTCCATAAGACTCATTCAAAGTTAATTCCACCCCCATTAAAGCTAACTCTCTCAGCAGGTCAACTCGAATACAATAAATACAAGATACTATGCCTAGAGATTTTCTACTCAAAGCATCAGCAATAACATTAGCTTTACCCGGATGGTGATGTATCGTGCAATCATAATCTTTTATAAGTTCCATCCACCTTCTTTGCCTCAAGTTTAAGTCTTTTTGTGTAAACAAGTATTTTAAGCTTTGATGGTCAGTAAAAATTTCACAACTAACACCATATAAGTAGTGTCTCCAGATTTTTAATGCAAAAACTACTGCAGCCAACTCAAGATCGTGTGTAGGGTAGTTGCGTTCATGTATCTTTAACTATCGAGAAGCAAAAGCAATTACCTTTCCATGCTGCATTAACACACAACCGAGTCCTTGATACGAGGCATCACTATAAATAACTAAACCTTCTGTACCCGTTGGGATAGTTAATACTGGAGCTGATGTCAACTTACCCTTTAAATTTTCAAAGCTTTTATCACAATCACCACTCCACACAAACTTGTTCTCCTTTCTGGTAAGCTTAGTCAATGGCAATGCAATAGAAGAAAACCCCGGTATAAACCTCCTGTAATAGCCCGCCAATCCCAAAAAGCTACGTACCTCTGTCACACTAGTTGGTCTTTCCCAATTCATTACTGCTTCTACCTTCTTGGGATCTACACAAATACCATCAGCAGAAATAACATGTCCCAAAAATTCTACCCTGTCTAGCCAAAATTCACATTTAGATAATTTAGCATACAACTACTTCTCTCGCAAGGTCTGTAAAATAATACGCAGGTGGCATTCATGCTCATCCATACTACGAGAATATATCAAAATATCATCAATGAAGACAATAACAAAAGAATCCACGTATGGGTGAAATATACGGTTCATCAAATCCATGAATACGGCCGGTGCATTTGTTAACCCAAATGGCATGACAAGAAATTCATAATGTCCATACGTGGAACGAAAAGCAATTTTAGAAATGTCACAATCTCTTACTTTCAATTGATGATATTCGGATCTGAGATCGATCTTGGAAAACACTTTGGCTCCTTGCAACTGATCGAACAAGTAATCAATGCAGGGTAGTGGGTATTTATTACGGATAGTCACCTTATTCAATTGACGATAATCGATGCATAGCCTCATGGTTCCATCTTTCTTCTTCACAAACAATACCGGGGCTCCCCACGGTGATACACTAGGCCTTATAAAACCACGGTCTAACAAATCTTGCAACTGTATTTTTAGCTCATTTAATTCTGCAGGTGCCATGCGATATGGTGCAATAGATATCGGTGCGGTGCCTGGTACCAACTCAATCACAAATTCTACCTCACGGTCTGGTGCTAACCCTGGGAGTTCTTTCGGGAAGACATCTGCAAATTCATTAACTACTGGTATATTTGATAATTTTCTAGCCTCTTGTCGTATGTCCACCACATGGGCAAGATAACCCTCACATCCTTTCCTTAGCAGTTCATAACATTTTGTAGCAGAAATCAAACAAGTTGGAGTGAGATTTCGTTCCCCAATAAATTCAAATTCAGGTTCACCCGGTAACTGAAACACTACCTCCTTTTTAAAGCAATCCAAACATACATGATATGAAGCTAACCAATCCATACCCAGTATTACATCAAAGTCGCGCATATCGAGAGGTAATAAGTCAACTAGTAACTCTTTTTCACCCACTCGCACCACACACTCCCTATATAGCCTCTCAATAAAAACCAACCCCCCTACTGGAGTAACAATAGCTAAACTAGAATCTAATGATGATAATGGTTTATTAAGATGCAACAGATAAAGCAAAGACACAAAAGAATGTGTAGAACCAGGATCTATCAACACATAAGCATCTTTATCACCAATAGGAAGTGTACCTGTCACTACATTAGGCATAGCTTGTGCATCTTGTTGCGTCAGTGCAAACACTCTTCCTTGGCCTTGGCTTTGCGATATACCTCCTCTACCTCCCCTGGGTACATTCTGTGTAGAACTCCTACCTCCTACTGCCACACTCCCAACCGATGTTGTAGCTCCCATCGCAGGACAATTCTTTCGTAAGTGCCCCGGTTGATGACAATGGAAACATAAAGGTGTCGTCTCAGCTATTGTACACTCCCGAGACATGTGCCCTTGACCACCACATTTATAACAAAATATGGCCCTCGATCCCATCACAGATGCATTTTCTGACCGATTCATCCCAGTCCTTCCACCTCGAGCTTGAAATCTTCCACGTGCATTTCTATTATTTTTAAACTCTTGGCCCTTAGGCACTCCTCGTGCTACACTCTGAGTTGAGGTTCCCGCCTCCCATCCATATGATCTTATACTATCATGTCTAGCTTTCTTCGAGTGTTCAACTTGCATTTCTTTTATTGACTTTTCTGACACCATGGCCCTATCCACCAAGTCCACATAATCCGTTATCTTCATATTAGCAACCATGCTTTTTATATCTACACTCAGCCCGGTTTGAAACCGATCACATTTACTTTCTTCCGTCCTCACCAAGTCAGGTGCAAATCTAGATAAGGATATAAACAAAGCTTCATACTCTGCCACTGTTCGATTCCCCTGTTTCAACGTGATAAATTCTTCCTCTTTCTCCTTCCTATAAAGCCTTGGGAAATATTTTTCAAAGAACACTTTCACAAACCTCTCCCAGGTAATTCGTGGAGGATTTATTGTCACCACTCCCCCCATTGTAGTAAGTAACCTTTTTGTTGCATCCCACCATAACTTTGCATCATCCTCTAACCTAAAGGTTGCTAATAAAACCTTTTGTTCATCTCTCACTTCCATCACCTTGAATATTGTTTCCATCTTTCTAACCCACCCCTCTGCCACTAAAGGATCTGTGGTCCCAGTAAATGCAGGCGGATTTAACTTCATGAACCTCTCATGTAATTTGTCCCTATTCCCACCATGTTCTCCACCTCTTGCTTGTTCCATAAGTTGTGCCACAGCACGTAATATTCTTCCCACATCATCAATAGGTTGTTGTTGCACCTCTGGTTCATCCACTTCAATATGTCTATGTCCTTGCTGGCTATTAGGAACATAAGATGCCTCACCCTCCGCTCCATCATGTGGCTCATGTGGATCCATCATTCACTGCAATATAATTCACTTAAACAAAATACAATAGCAGCAATTTAATATTAACATTGTTAGTCAAAATCCAGGTACATAACAAACTCACTTTCTAGTGTCCACTGCCAATCTAGACCCTTACACCCTATCCAGAACCTAATAACCACGCTCTGATACCAAGTTGTCACGCCCTGACTTAATTTTGTTAAACTCATACTTTTAATTAGAGATAAATTGGCTTAAACAATGCTTTAATTTAAATCTCTAAGGAAAATAGCATAAGAATTTTTTTTTTCCAAAGGTAGGTGTAGATGAAAACATAACTGCCTTTACTTATAACTAATAAGTACTACATAACTTTACATAACCAAGATCCTTATTTTAATAATTACACAAAAGAAATCATGATATTCAAACCATACTAAATATCCGTCACTCCCCCGTTTTAAGGTCCTAACTTGGCAGTGAACTCCAAAGGTAGGCATACCTGAAACATAACATTACAGGAGTGTAAGCAATATAAGCTTAGTGAATGACCATATACCACCTCTATAACCAAATTTAATAACCATGTTTATTTTGTTTTAATGCTATAACCCAACAGGAATTGTGAAACTCTCGCAAGCCTGGACCCGCCACAGTCCAATTAATCCACCACAGTTATCGAGGACCACCACATCCCTTTATTAGGCCCGAGTACACAAACCTTTAAGTTGGATTAACAGGACTGCCACATCCTGTAGGACCCACTATAGTCCTTAACATTAAATAACATCACTTAACATTTCAATCATATGCATATGTTTCCTAGATACAACATCACTCCCATAAGCATTTTAACACATGTATTGAACTACACATTTCCATATGAACATATGATCATGTATATTTCATAGGATAGGTCACTCACCTTGGATTTGGTGCTAAGATTAATACCAAACTACTTCCTTGGTATGGTGGTATTAGTTGCTTCCCCACCTAACAAGTCAACGTCATTAGTATCTGAATACACCATTTAACATTAAACCTAGTAATACATCACATCATTTGGTCAATCATAAATAACTAAGGAGGAAATAAATATGATACTTCACATTTCTATAAAACCCAAGTAATTAGAGTTCTAACACAATTTACAGAATTAAATTACGAATTTGCTAGACAAAGTTATGCCCATTTCATTACAGCCTTTTCCAAATCGGTTCTCAAGAAAAACAACAACACAACTTCAACTTCCTAGAATTCTCATAATTTTTGTACAATATAACTTTCTATGATATTCCACCCAATATCAGTAAACACATTGAATGATACAAATTTAATGTTTCATAATTTTTAGGGCTCATTTTCTATGTCGAGCAAAACGTCAAACACCTGGTATGCATTCCTGCTCCTTTAGGGAAGATTTTAAACTAAGACTTCAAACTATCATCAAGGGTTCATTACTTGGTATTTTTACACAATTTTCGGATATGTTATACATGTATGAGTTTATTTTACTCTCCAACTTGAATCACTCAATTCCAACAAGTATTCCGTGATTTATGCCATTTTTAGTAGAACTAGGTCAAAATACAACATTAAGGCATAACTTAACATTTTTAAGCATACATAACCTTGACCTTGAGTATAATTCATGTAAACATATAATAAACATGTTTTAGCAGAAATATACATCATAATCATGAATTTTCTAAATCAAAATGCTTTACCAAAAGATGATGTAAATTTAGGACTTTAAAGTATACATTTAGGATCCTAGCTTTGGTTCTAACCTATGTTCTTAACCCATCCTTGTTCCAACAAAATTCAGCAATATGGGTATCATTAAAATATATATCCCAATCAGAAATAAAAACATGCCAAGTATATAACTCATCCATGTGACAAACTTTAATAAAGATGTAATTACATCACGAGAATTCCTCGATTTATGGTGAATTTTCAAAGAAATTCTTCCTTAACTTTGTTTTTCTCTCTCCATAAGCATATTTTTCTCAATCTTGAAATAGGAAATGAAAAGGCTGATAAGTTATTCCTTATAAGCTTAAAAAAGTGGCTATGTGACCACTTTAAGGTGGTATTACGCGATTCGTTGGGCAAGGGGTCCAATAGGACAATTCCGTTAATGACAGATTTGTCCTGCCTCGTAAAATCACCATAACTCACTATTTCGGGCCCCGATTTACTCTCACTTTGTGTCTATGAGTATATAACTTAAACATATACAACTTTCATATTTTTTGTTTTCCCAAAATCATAAAACCAGTACACCTAATTTGGGCTCGAACAGAAGAGTAATTATTTACTCAAATTTTCATAACTTTCACATTTGGCGACCAAACATCGCCACTTTCGCAACAACACTCTAGCTTACTTTTATAAACATAATGATGCATTTAGAAACATCCTTTCATGATGCATTTAACCACATAACCAATTTATAACTTATAACTCATAACTTATACTTAATCGTATAATTAACCTTACTAATCGTGTTTTAGGGCCTTACAATTTTAATCTCACGACAAGTTTCATAGTTCAATATTCATATAAAGCCATATATACACATTATAATCAAATACCAACTCACATATTGTTAGTATTTTAATCCGGATTAATTTCCAATTAATACACATATAATTCAATTAATCCCATAAATAAATATCACAAAAATACGGGGTATTACACATATTTTGGGACTTTGGAGGATTTGTTCATGTAAGAACCGTTGCACGTAATATTTATGCGTCTTGAATAAAAAATATGATATATGAAAGTGCATAGGGACTTTGATATTAAGCCACCGTTTAAAGTTGACTAAAAAAAGTGTGGCATTGTAAAAATTAGCCAGGGTTCAAAAAGTTTGAAAAAGGTCTAAAAAAGTGTGGCATTGTAAAAAGTAGCCAAGGCCTATTTAGTTTAGTTTGATATATTCATTCAAAAGAAAACAAAAGAATATTGTTATCTTGAAGGAGTTGGGATGGTATATCAATGGGCTTGCACAATGACTTTATATCCTAGTTGTGCTATTTTGTCATGACCGTATTGGTTTATAGAATCATCAATACGCTAGGCTTGTATGCATTGGTCTTGTTTTTTTCTTTGAGTTCAATTTATTTGATAACATGAGGATAAATTTATGGTTCTTAAATGTTTGCAATCAAATAGAACTCCTTGAACATTTTTAAGTGATTGGGTCATAATTTAATTGTCTCTAGTTCACACCCCTTCACTGTCGTTTCCACTTGACACATTTATGCCATAAGAGTGTGGAAAGCTTATTTTAATTTATATTGTGTCATTTATCATGTATATATATATCAATGACACTTATGTGTCATTGATATTCTTATATATGTATATATATGGTATTTTTACTTTTAAGTCATTGCCTTGCTAGCTAGTCCATGCATGCTTTTAGTTCATTTAGATATCCTTCTTGTTGCGACTTTTGTTTGGTATCCCATGCTTATAATATAACATTATTTTTGTTATCGCGTCATATTTAATATCCATTACTATTTATGTGGATTAACTGAATTTCATTGTTTCCCATATGGTTTATTGTTCTTGTCACTTTATACATCATCGCATGCTAAACTTGTTTTTCCATTTATCTTATCCCTTGTTTCATTTAGGGAGAGAATTTTCTTTATTTGGGGGAGAAATAAGTGATTTTAAATTCTTTAACCTTTGTTTATTCCTGAACAAAAACGGGGAGAAATAGTATCTAAACCTATTAAAATGGGGAGATCTAACCTAGGGGGAGACGTCTTTCTTAGATAGATAATGTTAGTCAAAGGGGGAGAATTAATTAAGGGGGAGAAATTTATTTTCGCATTTATTATTGTTATATACCCTATGCGTTTGATGGTGTGCTTAAGTGTGCAGGATATCATCCTTAGCAGCAAATTTTTTTAAGCGACAAAGCATCTCTACTATGTGTCCTGTCAAGAATTGTAATTTTTTATTTTTTTAGGTGGGATTGTGTCTAGATGTGCTTGATGGCCCATAGGATTTTTATTTTTGGTTTTGTCTTAGAATAGACAAAGGGGGAGATTTGTAAGGACTAATTTCCAATCTAGTCAATTTGTAAGTGTTGGCTTAACTCTGGAAAAAACTATTTGAGTCATAGGATTGATAATTGTTGTACCTCAAGCTTATGACGTTTGAAGAGTTGAAGACGTAGTGGCCCAAAACTTCAAGTTGACATCGTTGTCAGTCTTTTCGTGCCATGTTTCGCATCATCAACATTTTATCATTCCAAAGTCCCCAAAGGTATGAATCCATTAATATATATTTAAGACCTTGGAAATTTATTTTAGGTGTATTTATATAAAACATTTTTTTACGACTTTATTTTACTCGAAAAACATTTTAGAAATTGTGATAAACGTTTTTGGGCTTTTTAAAGTAAAAATTAAATTCCTGAAAAGAAGTTCGAACGAAACTAGAATGTCATTAGAATGACATGTCCAGGTCGTTCTAATGAGGTTTCTAATGACTTTGTTTTCAATTTCTATGAATTGTCGTTAGATAAGTCATTTGAACCAAGTCGTTCGAACGAGATTATGTTTTAAAAGCACTGAATTTTTATTTTTAATCTTGTTTGAAGTTTTCGTTCAAATGACATTTGAATGTCATTCGAACGACCTCAAATGTCGTTCGAACGGCTGGACGTTATTCAATTTTTCAATAGTTTTTAAAAAATCCAACCACTTTCCCCACCTTTTCTTACCAGTTTTATACACTTCGGGGTTGTATTTTCAGAAGAGACTTTTTCCACAATTCCAAAGCTTTTGAGAAGAAAAATCTTCCAGGAAAAAGTCCCACTTTGTGTTAACTCTTAAAAATCAAATCTTTACCCAAAACATAATGTTTTACACCCATTTTTTTGTTTAAATCCAAGTTCCTATATACATATCTTTTCTTTGAGATCTTTTGGCACCGAGTTTCAACTCTACCCAAAAGAAGAAAAGTTTCCTACAAAGGAGTCTGTTCATTTGTTTTACGGTGCACATACAGAGAAAGGCTCCATGTGTGATTAACGGTAGGCAGGCCCCTTGGTTGGATTTCGAGACTTCGGTGGACTCCGAAGTTATCTACTACGTGGAGGTTGAAGAGCGAAGGAGCCTCAATGCTCAAAGGGAATCAAGTCGTTGTTGCAAGTTCTTTTGTCGTAGTCCTTGTAAAAATACCATACTTTGTAGATTTGTAGGCTGGGTCGTCTGAGGTTTTTCCCGTTGTTGGTTTTCCTCGTACATCGCTCCTTGTGTCTTGTGATTGCTTATTTTATCTTGCAAAATCACTTAGATACATGTGTAGGTTAAAAAGATAAAATTTTGTTTAAATCACAATTTTAGTTTAATTTGGTGCTAGTTTTATATTGGGTAATTTTGGTTTAATATAATTTAAGTCAATAAATTTATTTGATAAAATTTGTAATTAGTTTCATTGGCTTATATTGAAACTTGAATTATTTATTGTTAGGCTAATTTAAGACTTGAGTTGAATTAATTTTGCATAAAAAGAAAATTAAAATATTTGTTTAAGCGTAATTTTAATTTGAAGAACTTAAAATTTGAAATTTTTAATCGTGAATTTTGAAAAGAAACTTTAGAATTTGATATATCATTGAGCCTTCACCATTTTTTCAATATCAATTTTGAAAGGCATACATTTACAAGTGGTATCGGAGCATTAATTTAGGAAAAACGATTCTTACAAAAATGGATAGGTTTACCCTAGGCTACCAATGGTTCCCATGGTATTTAGCTAGAATTCTTACATGCCCAGCTAATAAGGAAGATGATAGGGATTCAAGTTTTAGTTCCCAAAGGTTTTTGGTTAAGTTTTTAGGTCTTTTTCCTTTATTTCCAACCTTTTAGGGCCTTTGTGTAATTTTTAAAACTTAGGAAAGTAATATGAAGGGTTGGTTTGTAGTTTTAAAAGGTGCTAAGGGTATTTGTAATGAAAATTAAAATTTAAGGTTTATTTGGATGGTTTAAAGGTAGATTGAAAATTTTAGGAGGTATTTTGTAATTATTAAAACTTTAAGGTAACTTTGGAATTTATTTTTTTATAAGGTTCATGTTGGTAATAATCCAATTTTTTTTACTACAATGTTTATTTGTTAAGGTAACATTACTTATTTTTCAAATATATATATATATATATATATATATATATATATATAGAGAGAGAGAGAGAGAGAGAGAGAGAGATAGATAGTGTAATCTAGACGCGTTTCGTGGTATGGGTCTTACAATTCTCTATAACACCCCGTATTGGATATAGAATTTAATTAAATCGATGATTTAAAATTTTATTTAATTCGTAGAATTTATTTAATTCGGTGACTTAGATTTAATCAATTTGATTTATCTTTAAATTCACGCGTGTCGTATTTTGAGGTGGAAAGAAGATAATTGTATATAGTAACTCGGATGATGATTTAGAAGTCACGGTTGATTCCGAAAGTGTCGAAATAGTATACCCGGGTGTATAGTTTGGGTCACGTGATAATTTTAGACCAAAACGGCACCGTATGAGGGCATTTCAGTCATTTAGTACCCTAGGGTTAAGAGGCCTACGAATTTACATATTCTTTAGAAACATATAATTGGGAGAGGCTAGGGTTAGGAAGATAAAAAACAAAGAGAGGACATTAGAGAAGGAGGAGAAGCCATTTTTGAAGCTTATGAGAGAATTATCAAAGGATTCAAGCTTGTTCTTGCACTCTCATCATCCTTAGAGCGTGGATTAAAAGGGAAGACAATAAAATCCATCATCATTCACGAAATTAGACCTCCTGGACCAAAGTCAAGTGTTTATCTTGCTTCTTTTTAAAGAGCTATAATGCCCATGTACTGTAGGATTTATATTTAATGATTTAAAATGATATTCTTGTAGTTTTGATGATAAAAACACATGATTTGGGTAGGATTGCATGTAGAATGGATTTATATACGTAAATGGTACTAAATAAGTTGACATGGGAAGAAGAATAACAAACAAATCTGGGTTTTTGATAAATAACACGTGGACACAATAACAATCTAGGGTTTTCATAATTGAATAGTTTAATCTATTCTTTAAGGAATTTCGTATAGTTTTTTATGATGAATTTACATTAGAAATAGTCCTTAGACCTATATATGATGTTTATCAATGATGGGAAGGATTTCCATAAGGTTTGAAGGGTTAACACTGGAGAAAGATGAAGTCGGGATGAAAGTTGTCAACCCAGGATCGATCGATCGACCTAGGGATGTCAATTGATTAACGACTCGATTGATCGATCAGCTTTTGTCGATCGATCGACCAAAGATGATTTTTGGTACTTTGTTGATTTGTGGTTTTTCCTTTTTCTGAAGAATGGGGGGCATGGTGATATTATTACAACTATATAGGGACTTAATAAAGACCTGTAGTCGTATAGTTAAGGTCGGTTTTGGTTACTTGTCTGTAAGACTTGGGATGTGGATCGACTATGATATATCGATTAAGTGCGTATCGAGAACTTGTGATTTGGGTTATGGGGAGAGTGAAAGTTGACTTAATAGCAACACCAGTAGGTTAGTGATAGTTTAACTACTGAAATAACGATAGTGGAAGTTGAGAAACCCTCGAGCAGGCAGTGAGACTTGGGAGTGTATGATACTAATTATAATTGCAAAATGATATTACATGGATTATTCGAGAGTTATACAATACGTATGGGTTCTTATTTATAGGTTGAGTGTATACCTATACGAGATGTTATTATAGGTTGTGTGTATGCCTATACTGAATATACATATGGACAGGTTGTGTGTATGCTTATTATGTGTTATTTGTATATTAACATAACTACGCTACCTGCTATCACGGAGGTTCCTCGCAGAGGGCGATCCCACCTTGATGTTTCCAGTGAGATCTGGATTAGTGCTACAGAACATAGAACATAGGTAAGTACTATCTGATTCTATGATAGTTTTAATAGTCGTATGGGTACGTTAGGTGTGTTCGGGACCCATAGGCTTGGAACTATGTTCGCCTCCAATATGTGTTGATTTGATTTATGGTTCCAGGGTGATATCCGAACCGGTAGTCCTTGATTTGGTACGAGAGGTACATAGACTAGATAGCAGAGTACGCAAGTGTACATTGCGGGGGCCAATTCAGGAGATGTTGTATTATATATATACATGGGTGATATATCTTATTAATGTGTGATGGTAAGAACAATAGATAGTGTATATCTAAAATAAGGTTTAATCTACTTATGTGTATTAGTCAGAAGGCTAGATAGGGTATATCTAAATTGAAATTTAAGTAAATAAACTTAATGAAATGATTTGAACGATAACATATGTGAAATGTTAGCTTGATTTAATAATAACATTAGGGAGACGTTAATTATTAATTACTTCGATATAGTACTATACGGGCGGTACGGGAGAAATCAATGAGAAACTTAACTAAGGACTTAAAGATAATTAAGGGTATATTGTGGCATATTGTATTGGAGGTACGGGGGGGAGCTAAACCTGTTAGTAGTTAGATAGTTATCAATGAGACCTAGTTGGGCTGAGTAGCATAACTAGGCAAGAGACGTTAGGCGTGCACATTAGTTGAGAGGTGAGGAACTCAGGTTAGTGTACGATGAATTAACATGTGTAATCTATAACTGTTTTTAAACTTGTGATAAATCATGATAAATATTTTCAAAAGGTTTTCTTGGGCTCTGACCCGTCTTGTAAAATATTTTCAAAACCTTTTAGGTGTCCCGTCACAGGGACACCCAGCTTGAAGGTTTGTTTAAGGGATACATAGCCACATCACTTGTGGATGATTGCAGGATTTGGATTTAGTCGCTTCAATTGGTTGATTCCTATAGTAGGGTGCAGTTAAGTTATTTCCTTTGGGCATGTCACCCTTCAGCAACTCATTTTATTCAGTTTATCAGACTTGGTATTTGTGGACTCATTTTGATTTCATTAGATGTTTACTCGGATTTTGCATTATGAACTGAAGTTTTATTCGGTATTATTCCATTTTAGTTATTTATCTCATGTTGGTTTCAAATTTTTATTACCGTGTGGATGGTTTAGTTATTGTATTTATTTTCACTTGTTGTTGGTAAATTAAAAGATAAAATTTGGCAACGACTTTTTGAATACTAGGTGGTTAGTAAATTATAAAAATGTAATACCCCATATTTTTTGGAACATTAAATGTAATTAATTAGTCTTATGTTAAATTACACGAGTGACGTAATTTAATTGAATTAAATAATGATGTGATTATTAAATATTAATTGAAAGAGAGATAGAGAGAGATAAATATTAATATTATAAAATGAATTTACTAAGTGAATACTAAATGAGTTACGATAATTATAACATGTCATAGCAAGTGATATTGGAATAGTTAAATTTGATCTCAACCGGGAGTCGTGTATGGACTAATTTAAGGTAGAGATGGGAAATATATTTAGACTGACTCAAATGATTATTTCAAGGTCACGGATGATTCCATAAGGGTCGAAATAGTCGGAATAGTATACTCGGGGGTATAGTTTGGGTCCTAGATCAATTTTAGACCAAATCGACACCTATTGAGGGCATTTTGGTCATTTGGAATGATAGGGTAAAGAGACCCACGAAATTTTAAGTCTTATATCAGATAATAAGAAGGTGAGGCCAGGTTTAAGAGGATCACAAACCTAGAGAGGCCATTATAGAAGAAAATGAGAGAGTTCTTGGAGGTTTTTGAAGAACTCTTTGGAGCTTTCATCTTGATCTTAAACCAAAAATAACTTGGGAATGAGGATTGGGAGAGAAGACCATCAACCCATCATCTCAACCGCAAAATCAGACCCTACTAATCAAGGCAAGTGTTTATTGTAAATTCTTTTGAGGTTATAATACCCATGTTGTGAGGGTTTCACTATAGCTTGATTTAAAATGATATTCTTGGAAGAAAAGAATGATTTAAATGCATGTTTGGGTAGGAATTGCATGTAGTATGATTGAGAATCCATAGAGAATATGAAATCTGAGATTATTTGTTAATAATAACGAACTAAATCTGAGTTAGGTTGGATATTAATGGAGAATATTTAAACCTAGGGTTTTTTAGGATTTAATCCATACATATATGAGAATTTTTATGTTTTGATGTTAAAAGTACGTTAGAAATCATCCTAATACTTGTAGAAAGGGTTTGGGACATTTGGTTTTGAATTTGGTAAAGAAGCATGAGAGTTGTGTAAAATGAAAATGGTGAAAAATGCAGAAAGCAAATAAAGAAGACTATCTATAGAAAATCGAATCGATTCGATTTCCCTGAAAACTAAAAATTTCCTTTTTAGCCTTAAACTCCTAAATTGTAACCGTGGAAACTTTTATAATCTTGATATAAGAGACTTATATTTATTGCAGTAGGTATACGTGAGGGATTTATGACTTAGTCTTAGCGAGAGAATTAAGATGGGAAGTAAACGGGATAAAATGGGTCGTAATTGATTCGAGAGGATGAGAATGGATTATGGATAAGTTGACTGAAAACTTATTAATCATACCAGTAGTGTAAGATTGTGTTAACTACTGAAAATAACTAATGGGTAACAAATGGCCCTTAGAGTTGTGAATTATACTTGCATAAATACAATAGTAAGAATAATCGTAAGTTAAAAGTACGACGAGTATTCGAGGGATATATACTACGTGCGGATTATGATATTTGGGTTGTTTGTATACGTACTGATTTATAAGTGGTGTGAATACCTATTGTATACTTGATTGAATTGTGAACATATTCCTACTTGCTATCACGTGGTTTGTATTAATTTGGTCCATTCCTACTTTGGAAATTCCAACGAGGTTTGGATATGTGTTTATGGCATGGAACTTAGGGAGGTTCACTATGTGTCATGCATTAGTGAGCTTCGCAGTTCGTTTGGGTTGGTTAGGTATGTGCGTGTCCCAAAGGCCTAGAACTATGTCCGACCCCAATTTTCTAGTGATTTGATTTTAGATTCGAGGAGGCACTCCGAACCAATAGTCCTTAATGTGTGAAACATGGACTTGATAGCAGAGTATGCACTTATAGTATTTATTAGAGTGTAAAATAAATACCGAATGAATAATCTACTTATATGTGACAGCAGACGGCTAGATGAGGTAATTGAATGGTAAAACTACGTGAGAAACTTAATTAAACGATTTAAAAGATAACATGTGAGAAATGTTACTTACGATATTAATAACCTACAAGAGATGGTGATTTGGTTAGAGTACTGTATGGGCGGTACGGGAACTTAAATGGGTAGATATGTTCAGATAAATACTTATGTCTAGTTATCTTGGGTAGTATGGTTAGGTTGGCTAAGTAGTAATGTTAGGTGTGCACAATAGATTAGAGGTGAGGAAACTCAAGGGAGTGTATAAGAACACATGTGTAATCAATAACGAAAATTTTTATTGTGATAAATGCTTCCTAAATACTTTCAAAATGTTTTGGGTTTTAACCCTTGCTGTAAAAATATTTCAAAAACTTTTTTGTGTCCGGCCACAGGGACACCCGACTTGATGATCCATTCTAGGGACCCATAGCTGCAGCACTGTGGAGGCTTGCAGCACTTGATTAGACAATTCCTTTATTCAATTATAGTGTAGGATTTCAGTTCAGTATTCCATTGTGGACATGTTGTCCGTCAGAACTTATTTGAGTTTTTCAGATTCAGACTTGTATTAGTTTTCTTTTATTACTTATGGAGTATTTTTTTTTCTTGGATTTTATAGCCGAGGAATTATTCGGCATGACATTTATTTATTTTATCTCGTGATGGTTTGGAGTATATTGGTAAATGGTCTAATTTAGTTAGACGCATATTTTTTTTGAATGAAAGGATAAAATTTTGTCATCTACTTAATTAAATAATAGGTTGTTAGTAATAAATGTTTTTCAAAAGTGATATAGATAATGAACCAAATGTAAATCATGTTTAATTTAATAAAGAACTGATCACCGGATATTTAATTGGACGGGGTGTCACAAAAAGTTTTCGACGGTGATGCTAAGAATGAACCAAATGAGATGCATGTTTTAATTAATAAAGGTCTAATCACCCGGTATTTTATTAGGCTTATGGTCACAGGTGGTATCAGAGCATCAGGTTCTAGAGTCCTTAGGATCTGTGAGGATTTTTTACGTTTCAGCTAAGCATTCTTTGATGTAGAGCCTTATCATAGGATTATTGTATTCTTCGTTACGTCTGCGCACTTACTTTCTTCTACCGATTACTTTGTATTTGATGGTGAACTTACATATTACAATCTCATTTCAGATGCCACCCAGGAGACAGCGAGCGGCTAGAGTATGCAAGTACATTTTTCTCATGTCCAACTTGTTACATTTGTGTATGTCATATGTCGCTACATTTGGCACGTCACCTCACAATCTCACATGAAGGCCTCAATCCGAATTTCGGGAATGAAGCTTTCTACATCTCCAACATGTGTTCCAGATCTGCCTCAACGACTTCACGTTCCATGATTTTAGGGACTTTATACAAGTGGTGCGCAAGAGAAGTCAAAACAGTGAAAGAAGGCACGACATAGAAGTTAAAGGGCATTTTGTTAATTTTATAGCGACCGTATGGAGGACCGGTCAACTGGAAAGTTTTAGAGCTCCCCGCAAGAAAGATGCTGGAAGAAATGTCTCCTCAATCTGATCTACGGTGAAGAATTTATGGTCCGTTGAAAATGGAAAAAAGTCCAAGAAAATCCGTGAAGAATGTTGTGTGAATTTTATGCCCCAAACCAACGATTTTTTGCGAACCGAAGGTCAAACCGATTCGGTGGAAAATCGGTTTCTGGTACACCCGAACCGATTCAGGGTACCTAACACTGGCAAGTGTTTTAAAATTGTGAAACTCTTTTGTGTTTCCTTATAATAGCTAGCTCCGGGGGAGTTATTTGATAAGACTTGGAGAGACGATTTTAAGAGTTCTAATTGCTCTAGTCTTCATATTTTTGAGTCCCAAGACTCATGTTTTGATTCACATATCATTGCCATACCTTTGTGAATCCGTTTGAAACCCAAGAACACAACCTTGGTTTTGTTCATACTTGTGGAGAAGTCGTCTTTCTTCTTCATTGTTGCCCTCCTGGAAAGGGAAAGTTCTAGCCAGCGAATTTGTGAAGAAGTCGCTCTCTTCTTCATTGCTGACCACCTGGAGTTCTTGCGGGAGATTCCAGCCGACGACATAGAAAATGACACCTGAGCGTATTTCGTATGTCAATGTATTTCATTGTAATCCATGTAAGTTGCGATTTATTTATTATAATGAAATAAAAGGTTTTGCCCCTTTGGGGGATTTTTCCTGAAATTGTTTATTTTATCCTGCATGCTTTATTTTATTGGATAAATCATCTACATACATGTTTTAGGGTTTAACTAAAATTTGGGAATAATTAAAATTAGATTTTATTTAAGATGTTGAAATATTTCCGTTGTAGCGACTCTTTAGAGTAGTAGCGAGAAATGAGGTTAGGGAGGCTCACCAGGAGCCAGAGGTACCACAGCCACAACCACTGCAGGGAATGACGATGACCACATAGGTGGCCAAAATCATTGCATGGGCAGTTAACGCAACGATGATTGTAATGTCACACCACTTTTCGTAGAATCAACCACAGTCACTAGGGGCACCCTACGTTCAGCCCCACCCGGAGTCGTCCAAGTGGCAGAGAGCGAGAGAAGCATTTCAGAAGGGTCGCCCACTTGAGTTTTAGGATAATTCAGATGTAGTTATGGATATTTAGTGGAATAAGGATATGTAATTCCACGTGTATATGATTGAGTGTACTGACACTCAAAAACAATTTTTACCAACATTCAAGTTAGTGTCCGTAGATTTGTAGTGGTGGGAGTCTGTGACCACCGTAGAGGAGAGAGATATGATGACCATTGGGGAGTTCTGGGTGCGGTTTGATCACAAGTATTTTCCATCCGCTATTCAGACAGAGATGCGACGACAATTTCTCAATGTGTCTTAAGGAGATAGAACCGTGGTAGAATACGAGGAAGAGTTCACTCGATTAGAAAATTTTATGAAAGCTAGGGTAAACACTGGAGAGAAGAGGATGCGTAAGTTCATGGATGGACTTTCCTAGAAGATTCGATAGCATTTGTTGGGTAATCCGGCGTTAGAGACATACACCAAGGTCGTCAGTGCAACACTACTTTATTTTCAGGATCAGCGCCAGCATAATAACAAACATTTGAATGGGTCCAATGAGACTGGAAGGTATGATGGGAGCAGTGACAATGGTGCACAACAACAACAGGAACGGGATTTCCTTCAATGGAATATAGTGAAGATATTTAGATCTGGTATTTATCGACCTGAAAGTGTTAGGTTTAGGAAGGATTACCAAGCCCTAACCAGCAGTAGCATTTCATTCCTCAGGGTATCCAGGGCCAAGGATATGACGGGGGAGACAAGCAAGGGCATGATCAGTGGTAGGAAGGATTTTTTAGGAAATGTTTCAGTTGTGGAGAGATAGTCCACATGAAGAGATATTAACCTAAGCGAAGGAGGGGAAGCCACAGGTCAAGGTCCTAGATGTACAACCATTGTAGCTGATCAGGGGTCAGTTTGGACACGAGGATTACATTCTGGATCCTATCGATCAGGCGAGGCAACTATAAGGTAGAGGTAAATTGTCCTTATAATCCTATGAGTATGGGGTAGACTTTTAATCACATGGGGGTGTCACAACGTAAGACTTTTATCACTAGAATTCGCGAGTGATTCCGATTTAGTGGGTGTGTTGGTCATAATAGCCTTATTGTGTATATATGTAATTAATTACCGTAGGGTAGTGGGGATCTTTAGTGTCGCCTATGAGAGAATGGGGGTGTCCTCTAAGAGGATGGTTTCATTACGTGTTAGTTTACTTCTTTCAAGAGTTATGAGAATAGAGTAGACTATTTTCTGAGTTTTGACTGGTTAGCGATAGTTGACTGTGTTAGCAATATCTTGTGTTCGCAATTCCAAGGTATGATTTATTTTGCTAGGTATCACTTGGAAGAGGGTCTAGCCTATATTTACGTGTACATATGTGATAGCGTGTTGCATAATAGACCTATAAGAATATGTGTGCATGGTTATATTTAATCCCGGTGAGTAGGGACGTTTACTGATGTGATTCAAGGTAGATCACTACACCAAAAACAACAATCTCGTACGGTTTAAAACTGTGCTAGATCAAATCTGGCACGATTTTGAATTGTGCTAGAATCAGGTGTTCCAAAATGGCCATTTTTTTCTGGCACGATTTAAAAGTGTGTCAGATTTGGCCAAACAAGAACACTCCAGGCACACTTTTAAACCGTGCCAGAATTTGATATTTCTGTAACTGTGCCAGATTGAGTACATTTTTGTACACTTTTGGCACAGTTCAAAACCGTGCCAAAATTTGATACACTTTTGGCGCGGTTTTGAACTCTGCCAAATTTTTGGATCAAAGAAAAAAATTAGTTATTTAAAAACATGAAAATTCACAAATTGAGAATCTTGCACATTGTTGATAAACTAATGTACATACAAACTTCAAAAATATTACAAGTCTTAATAGTTTACACACCCAAAAAAATAGGCATAAATTCCTCTATTTTCTAAACATTCTAAAACCTGTTAATATAAAACCTGCGTAGTGTAAAGCCCGCACGGACATAAATATAACAATAAAATTACAAAATCCAACACGGCCATAAAAGTTAACACTAAAACTACAAAAGCCCGCACGGCCATAACACAAAAAAAAATATAATCCTGAATATTAAGGACATTAAATAAATAATCCTCTTATTGTAAACCATTGACTTCTTCATTTGTTCCACGTGGAAAAAAGCTGGCGATAAAATGTTATACTGCAAAACAATAGGATACAAAAAAGAGATGAAAATAGTAACCAAGTAATTTTAAAAAATATATTATTCAAGATGAAAAATTGGATATACGAGTTACAATTATTATATTCTCAAACCGTAAGTCTTGTGACTGCGTGGTCAGCTCCTACGAGTTACATTAGTCCCATTCGAGGTGTTAGTTCTTCTTACGAGGCCGTTTGAGGATTGATTTAAGTTTTAACCCTCAAACGACACATTATTAAGTATAATGTAAATATTTTCAAATTATCGTCATATTATCTAACCGGGAGACCCGTGACTACATGGTCAGTTCCTACAAGTTACATTGGTCTTGTGCGAGGTGTACATACCTCTTACGGGACCGTGTGGGGGATAGTTTGATTTTTCACCCTTTAACGACTTATTTTTAAGCCTAATCTAAATATTTTAAATTATTGTCATATTCTCAAATTGGGAGACCTGTGACTATGCGGTAAGTTCCTATGGGTTACATTGGTTTCGTGTAGGGTGTTAGTGCATCTTACGGGGACGATTAAGGGTTGATTTAGGTTTTTACACTCTAACAGCATGTTTTTAAGCCTAATATAAATATTTTCAAATTATCGTCATATGAAACCGAGAAACCCGTGACTACACGCTCAGTTCCTACAAGTTACATTGGTCTCGTGTGAGGTGTTCTTGCCTCTTATGGGGATGTTCGGGACCGGTTTGGGTTTTTACCCTTTTAATGGCTTGTTTTTTTTATCTTAATATAGATATTTTCAAATTATCATCATATTCTCAATCTGGGAGTCCCACAACTATGCGGTCAGTTCCTACGAGTTATATTGGTCCCGTGCGAGGTGGTAGTGCCTCTCACGGGTTCGTTTGGGTGTTGGTTTGGATTTTCATCCTCCAACATGTTTTTAAGCCTCATATAGATATTTTTAAATTATCATCATAATCCTAAATCAGGAGGCTCGTGACTACACGATCAATTCCTACAAATTATATTAGAGTCGTGCGAGGTGTTCGTGCCTCTTACGGGGTTGTTTGGAGGCTAGTTTTGGATTTCACTCTTTTAATTGCATGTTTTTACTCTTAATATAAATGTTTTCAAATTATTGTCATATTTTCAAAGTGGGAGACCCATGACTACATGATCAGTTCTTACAAGATTAATTGGTCCCGTGCGAGGTGTCCATGCCTCTTACAGGGCCGTTTGGGGGTTGGTTTGGGTTTTCATCCTTTTAAAGGTTTGTTTTTAATATAAAGTATAAATGTTTTCAAATTATCTTCATATTCTTAATGTGTTCTCTTTGCATTAGTATATTATTTCCTACATATTTTACATTTAAATTGATTCTTACGATTCGATTCACGGCTCACGATTCATAGGGTTTTCGATTCACGATTTGATAACTATGATCAAGACCTATTTGATATTTTTGGTGATTTTGGATGGTTGATGCATAATATGTTGAGATGTACAGATGAGTTCTTCCTTGGTAACTTATTTCCTATATTTTTGGGAAGGGTTAATAGCCCTCCGAGGGTTGATTCAACTAGATCTAGTAGCGCTAACTTTAACTTTAATTTCCAGCCTTACGGTGAATTTGGGATGATTTTGAGTCCCAAGTAGGGTTGGTATTAAAATGTTTAGTTCCAAGATGTGGTTTTCACTTTGGCGAGGTCGTGTAATGGTCGTCCTCAAGGAAAATATTACGAGTGCATTTTGGTTTTTTCGACATTAGTTTGGTTGTTGTGCAACTTTCACTTTGATATTTTCTTTTCCAGTCATTTTCTTGGAATACTTACTTGTTATGGAGTTTGATAATAATTTTATTGCTATGATGATAATGTATTTTCATTGTTCCATGCCTGGGATGAACTTCTTAAGTGTGGGTGTGCCGAATCTTAACCAATTTTCAAAAATAAGAAGAGATTATATTTCTTACCATTTTCATTGTTACTGTGCTTACTATTTATTTAGTTGTTGATTTTGAGTTATGATGTTTAAGATTAGGTAGGAGTAGTCTTTTTGTTACCTAGTTTATCTATGTTTCTCCTTTTAGTTAATTACTAAAATTAGGACTCTAAGTAATTAGGTATAGTATCAATTTAAATAAGGCCCTTGTAATCACTGGATCATTATAAAGGACTTCTGCCTAAAGAGGGGTTCATTCGGAAGTTTTTTAACACAAAGGACGGGGAAAACTAATAGCAGTCTTAAATTTTTAGTGTCCAAAATTCCTTTACAAATACAGAAAAATACACTCCTATAATATACGTGTGTGTGTGTGTGTGTGTGTGTTTGTTGACAAATTCCAAATGTGGTAATGAGTAGGTCTAAAGTTTCACTGAGCTGGTTAATTTAGCCATCTATAGCTCTATTTTGTCTGTTAACAAAATTTCATGGAGACATTCTACTTAAAGGTAAAATCAATAAGACAATTTAGATTAGACATACATCCAAATTGATTAATTTTCATTAATGATAATTCAATGACACAAGCAAAGTTTCAGTTCATTAATTTATGTTAGTGATTGTAGATTTTGAGCAGTATTTTATTATTAAGAATTATATGAGTCAATTATAAAGCTAACTACTTGGTAGTAGTACTAAAGTTATGAGGAATGCAATTTCAGTTTTTTTAGCAAATAAATCTCTTAAACATTCTACGTTGTAAAACATTTTTTAAGGTGTTTGATAATATTGTTTGGTGGAACCGAAAATTTTGATTATACTTAATATTGTAGAGTTCGGTTTTTATTTGATAACATTGAAAGTACATATGAAAATTTAATCAAAGGAGGAGAAATTGTGTTTTTTGATACAATTTCTGTTTATCTCCTTGAATTAGTTGGTATTGTTTGGGTTTTATCGAGAGGAGAGTTCAATAGGGAATACAAGCTCTTTATTTTTATGGAGTTTTGGTATCCTTTTTAAATAAAGTTACATCTTCTTATACATCTAACTATCAAGACACAACTGGAACTTTTAAGAAATTTACGAAGTTTGTTAACGTGAGCTCAATGTTTATAGTTGCAAAGGTTTATGTTTTTCGTTTCAAAGAATGTTCGTTATGTGATGATACGAGAAATCATCCACTTATCGTTCTCATAACAGCAAGTCAAGTATAAGGTGCATAAAGAACAAATAAAGCAAGTAAAGATAGATAAAAGACCAGAGTGGTTCGGCTATAAAAATGAGCCTATGTCCACTTTGGTGCCACACTCTCATTATATATGTTGTTTAGTACATAGTAATTTGGCCTAAAAATGCGTACAAGCATGAGAATAGGATAGAATACATATTTGTGAGGATTCCGGTGTGCTAGAGAGATGACTGTGATGCTAGAGAGAAGCCCCCAAGATGGACTAAGTGGTCTGTAGAGCATTATGGTCTCTGATCTGTGTTTTGACGCTAGTAATGAACCCGAATCTCAAATGAGAAATCCATCTCCCCTCAATCTCGAGGTGTGGACCTCTATTTATAGGTGTAGATGTTGTATTGTTGTTGTGGATGAAATGGGGCTGCGGCCAGCTAATATGATTAGACTGGGGCTTCGCCCTGTAACGAGTAGGGGTTGCGCCCTGTAGCAAGTAGGGGTCGCGCCCTGTAGCGAGTAGGGGTTGTGCCTTGTAGCAAGTAGGCGTCGCGCCTTGTAGAAAGTAGGGGTTGCGCACTGTAGAAAGTAGGGTTGCACCCTGTGTATGAGAGGTTGCGGTAGTAGGCCAGTGAGGCATATAATAAGTATGTCCGCCACCTGTAAGTGATAGGCCAAGGGGGAAAGGCTTCGGCACATGTCCATTGTAGTCCTCCCGCGGCAGGGTACTATATTTGTCATATCATTATGGATTCTTATATGCACTTCCAAATACAAAATCCCAAATTAAACACAAAAACCTACTAATGTATAAAGAGATTTTATTTTTCTAATACTTATTTGCCCCTCCCTTCCCCTTTTCGAATCACTATTATATAAATATGCAAGCCATTTTCAAGATGTGGGAATTATAAATATGTAATCCATTTTCATAAGTGGATTATTTTTAAGCAATCAAATAGTATTATCCAAATAGATACTACTACTCAAAACAGTACAATAAAATCATAATGGTGTTCAACTACACTACGTCAAACTTCGCCTTTTTAAGAATAAATCTTCTCATGAATTGAATTAAAAATTTAACCTTGATAGGAAAACACACGAGAAACGAAATGTTAAGAGAGCATGGAGTCGAGCCCTAGCACCAAATATATATGGGAGAAAATATTAATGAAATAATATAATGTGGTTGTATAAATAAAGGTACGTTTCCACTGAGAGTATAACAAAGTTTATCAAGTCTAGCCCTGGTGATTCTATTTGTCCAAGTGAATTTGTTCCCTATAAATCCTAGATAGAATAGAGCATATTCAGTAAGAGACTCTCTGAACTCAGATAAATCAGTTATGTCCACTCTCAACAGCCCAATGTTTTTCTTCTAATGAAAGAACAATATTAAAATCACCTTCAACCAACTAGTGCATATTATTTTGAGCCTCTGTATATTTCAATTCCTTCCACAAATCTCATCTTTCACTTCTAATGCATTTAGAATACAGATTAGATATAATAATAATAATAATAATAATAATAATAATAATAATAATAATAATAATAATAATAATAATAATAATAATAATAATAATAATAATAATAATAATAATAGGAGATGATGAGGTAGGGGATTCAACTTGCACCGTTAATTGTTCAGAATGATTTACAGTACATTTTACATCAATCATTTCCTTCCAAAAGAACCATATATGTTGAGAATGGTTGATCATAAGATATCATAGGTTCTAGAGTGGAAAAAAATGAAACATTAGCCATTCTGCAAATATTTTTCGTTTTTATAATTATTAGGGAATGACCAATACTTTTAACATTAAAAATAAGGCACTTAATAAGTGATAAATAAATGAATTATAGTATTTGAGGAGTGACCTTGTCATCCTTTTTATTTGAGGTAAAGAAGCAAAAGAAACTTTCCCTTTATTTCTTCTTCATTTCTTATTTGTCAAAATAAGGTTGAAACCGTCTTCAACATTATTCCTCAAAATGACATGCAATACAGAGTTATCTCCTTCAGATCTAGAAGAAATTTCATCATCATAGTCTTCCGAACCATTGATAGTCTTATCATCAATAATGGGAGATTCATTATTATCAAGTCCATCTTCAAACACATTTGACTTTGTAATTCTATCAGTTAATCTGACTAATATCTTATCCAAGATAGGATGGAAGACTTTTTTTTTATTATAAGACCTTTAGGTGAGAGGTTAAAATGTTCTATAGTTGATTTATTGACATGATATGATTCTTTATAAATAGTTAAAGAGGGACACTTGAATAATTTTCCATCAATCACATTCTTTAACTTATTAGTCATTTGGAGATCATGGATAGTTGAACCACCATCCTTCATAAAATTGATAATAGTAGTGCTAATATTTACATCAAAGTTTAATATTTTAACGTTATCAACAGAGGGAATGAACAAGATATGGACATAATTTAGCCTCCACAATAGTGGCCACATTTGTAAGGGTATTTATTCCTTTTAAGATCATGCTTAACAAAGCCACTTTGATTAATTTCAAATCTAGGTTGGTCTTTTATCGTCATGCAGTCGAAATGATCATGATCTCATTTAAATCACGTGTAACATATTTTAGGATGGATTCATACTGCAAATCCTACTAAAATCCAATATCCCCATATCTAATATATATCCAAGAAGGGTTGATTTCAAACTATCCATAGAAACACGGATCATATCCATGTTAGGTATATCTAAAGCAGTAGTTACGGCATCCAGATTTAATAGGACTCCAAAAATATGTCAAATTGAGAGAAACATGATTTTGCAAAGAATTGCAAGGGAATATAAGGAAGATTTATCCATATTGACACAATTAAGGATTCAATATCAATTTGAAATTCAGGATTCCATTTATAAACTACCCATCATCATCTTCAAATTCTCATAAACTTTACAAATATGGTCACGACTTGATTGTTCAAACTTGGAATGATTCACGAAAGATCATTCTAAATGAAAGATCTAAGTTTAGAAATAGAACCTCAGTGAATCGATTAGTAGCAATAAAAAAATAATAAGCGGAGATTATGTAGATTGGAAATCATACTCAGCTACCTTAAATTAAACACGTGATAAATTGTAGGTTTCAAAACAAGGCCAACGAACACTTATCACACATCTAATATCTAATGTAACCGAATAAATTATAATGATCGCTTAGTATTTTTACCAAACAACTGGCGTGTAACCTAAAACATCTGAAAATAGCAAAAGAAAAGAACAATTTATTGAAACTCGACATTTGATCTATTGTTTTTACCGAAACATCAATAGGAAACATTAACAATTAAAATGTAGTAAATATAATAATAAAACTTACTTACTCTTAAGAACATAAAGCCTGAACCCTCATGACTTCGATTGAAATTCTCATCAGCCTAGTGTGCAGCAACGAAAAAGTGGTCATCAATCGTATATAGTGTGCATCAATTCTATGCTATTTAGAGAAAAAATTCCTTACTTTTAACATTTTAGCAAATAATTAGTGCGCAATAATGAAAAAGTCTTTTGGAGCTGAGATTCCTATGTGTTTAATATGAAAGTCATTACACTCTTGCAAAATGAAAACAAAGATAAAAAATATAGAAATCGGATCTTATACTGAAAAAATCATGTTTGGTAAGAAATTTAATGGATTCTTTAAACTTTAAAACTAATATCATAAAACATATTACAAATGAGAGAAACAAAAACCAGTGATTAAACACAATGAAAAACTAGAAATAAAGTTCGTGGAACGAAATGAGTAATGGAATGTGACACCCCGCCTAATTAATCCCGGGTGATCAGTCCTAAATCAAGTTAGAACAGGTTTCTCATTTGGTCCATTCTTAGCATCACTGTCGTTTATTTAAATTACTAACCACCTAAGTGAGAAAAACCAGACTAGTGCCAATTTTATCTTTCATTAATTAAACTAAAACCCATACGGAAATTAAAGCAATAAAATCATCACAGGTAATTGAACTAATCATTCCACAATTAAAAATAATTAACCGAATAAACCATCGGTCCAAATAATAAATCCCATAAAGACAAGAATAGAAATCCCAACAAGTCTAAAACAAATAAATGGAAAGTGAGCGACATGCTCGAATAACTAGTAATGAGTCTCTACATTATGAATAAAAGAAAGAGGCGTCTATCAAATGTCCCGCAACATCCACATATGCTGCAGCAACGGATTTCCTGGAATCGAGTCAAGTCTGGCGTCCCTGTGGCTGGACACCTAAAAGGTTTTTAAAATTTTTTATAGCAAGGGTTAGTACCCAAAACATTTGAAAACATTTAGCAAATGATTAACTTGCAGTAATAATAAATATGCATGCTCTTCATATTTTAGTTAGTGTCGCACTCTCTTGAGAACTTTCCTTGCCCCTCCTCTAATGTGCACCACTAACGCTTTGATCATCACCTAGTTATCTATCTCATGACTAGATAATTATTAAAGTCTCCTTGAATCCCTTCTACTCTAATTTGAGTAACTGTGATTATGATTTTTAAGTCATTAGTAACATCAACTTAATTAAATCATTTTCCCTTTTTAATTCATATAACTACTCCACTCGTTATACATATACAACAACTCATGCTTGTATTTATTTAGCCCGTATATAATAATCACCTAATTATATACTTAGAATATTGCAGCATTCACACACACACTGGAATACATAAAACACTAATATCCACCCGAGTACAAGTACTCCCCGGATATAATTTCTCTAAAGTGCTAGTACACTAGGTATATTCACATATCCTAGTTATCCAAGTTAGAATCTCTCACTAACTTGGTTTAGTATACGATTGGAGGCGGTCATATTCCTTCCCGTAAAGTGAGATGCCCCTCACCCCCTGCAACGGATCTATTCGCCCTACTCCTCAAGCTAGGGGATTCATCCACTGCGCGTAACCTCCCCCTATAGCACTAGAGTATAGTAATATCTAACCACTGATATTAAGGCATACACTATATATATATACTATCACACACCGTATATATATATATATATATATATATATATATACATACATAAAAATGTTCCAGCTACACCGTGTATTAACCCGTGACACAAGCCTATTCCATTTTTTTATTATGAGGTTATTACCCAACTCGAATTATTAATAATAGCACATTAAAAAATTCAGTTACTTTTAATGTTGTCCTCACCATTTAATTGGACTAAATCTCATAGCCCGAATTAACCTCACCCGATTCGAAATCCCGACTCTAAACTACTTAGTCCATTACTAAATGAGATAATATACTCCGATGTCGCTCAACCAATTGTGACGTGACACCCAATTTCTACTCCCATCTTCTAATTAATTTCCTCACAGTTAATCAGATTTAAATCATGTATTAATATTTTTCTCAATAATATAACACATAACAACTTTTATATAAATCCCTCCTTATATAAACAAACTGGGCGAACTGTCAGTTTCTGCCGACCGTCGATCGATCGACTTCATGGCGTCGATCGATCGATCGAACAGATACTCGTCTTCTTCACGAAGACGGACAGCCATGGGCGAAAATCTGCAAACCCTAATTTCCTCCTACACTGAAACTAAGTCTCTTTTAGCATTTGTACATATTAGGAAACTCATTAGGGATCTCCAAAATATTCATCAACATCAATAATTCGTCCATTTACTCCAGTTTCTAGATTTGGGGAAAGTTTCATCATAAACCCTAGGTCCATTTATACTCCAAATTTTATCATCAAATTCGTTTCCAAATATGCAGATAACATTTTATCAGATATGCAATAACTCACCATTATCATATTTTACAAGAATCATCACCCAAGTTTCGTAAATCAGAATTGTAGTTTTCAAAATCCCATATTCATCCATTAACACCCAAAAACGGATTTCTACATAATCACTACACATGAATATGAATCGAAAACAGATTTAATGCTATTGTAAGTTATCCACTTGCCTTAAGGTTCGTAGAGTCTGAATTGGAGCTAAATCCCAAGGTTGAAGATGACCTTTGATGGCTCTCTTTGATCCCCAATTTGGCTTTGGCTGCTGTTAGGGTTTCCTAATCCTTAATTTGCTTTCTCTAATTAAGTTCAGCCACCCCCTTATTTCTTTTTTATTAGATTAATTAACTTAATCCCGTTTTTTGACTAATGGGCCAAGCCCAAGTGACCCAAATGTCCCCGAGTGGGCCCGGCTATGTCTAAAAACGTTCCGTGACCCGTTTACTACCCCCGGGTACACTTTTCCGACTATCTCGGCCCATCCGGACTCAACTGTACCCTCATAATTTGCATCCGAATTAATTTATAAAAATACTTATCCCCCACCCCATATAGTCTTATACCGACTTCCGAATGTGATAAGTACCTCCTCGTCACTAACACTCGAGGCGACGTAATTACATTATTACTATTCACTTAGTAGATAAGTTTTCCCTAAATATTAACCATTCAATCCCAGATTAATATTTATCTATATTATTCTGTTCTAATTAATTCATTAAATTACAACACACTAAGTAATTTAAAATCTCCGAATTAATTAAATTAAATGTACCAAAAATACGGGGTGTTACATACTCCCCCCCTTATAAAGGAATTTCGTCCCCGAAATTAGATCGTACCTGCGTTGAAAAGTTCTGGATATTGTTCCCGCATATCCTCCTCTCGCTCCCAGGTAGACTCGTCAACATTGTGATGACCCCACTGTACTCTAACCAATGGAACGACCTTGGATCGTAATTTCCGCTCACTATGATCCAGAATTGCTACCGGCCTCTCCTCATACGAGATGTCTGGGTGTAAGTCGATCTCCTCGAGTGGAATATGCCAAAAGGCTCTCTCGCTCCTTCGATATTTCTTCAGCGATGCCACATGGAATACATCGTGTATTCGCTGAAGATGATCTGGTAATCCAAGCTTATATGCCACCGGTCCCACCCTTTCAATAATAGGGAAAGGTCCTACGTATCGCGGTGCTAACTTACCCTTCTTGCCGAACCTCATCACCCCTTTCATAGGGGATACCCGGACTAAAACCTGGTCCCCAACTTCTAGCTCCACATGTCTTCGAGAAGCATCAGCATAACTCTTCTGCCTGTCCTGAGCTATTCGAATCCTTCCTCGAATCAACTCTATCTTGGTAGATGTCTCCTGGACAATCGCCGGTCCCAAGAGTTTGTTGTCCCCCACCTCTAACCAACAAGCGGGTAAACGACAAGGTCTCCCGTATAGTGCCTCAAACGGTGCCATTCCAATCGTGAATTGGTAAGAGTTGTTATACGCAAACTCTACCAAAGGAAGATATTTCTCCCAACCTCCCCCAAAGTCCAAAATGCACATTCTGAGCATGTCCTCCAGCATCTGATTAACTCTCTCAGTCTGTCCGTCAGTCTGTGGGTGATACGCTGTACTCAAGCGCAACTCCGTGCCCATTGCCTCCTGAAAGCTCTGCCAAAAGTGGGCAACAAAGATTTTGTCTCTGTCGGATACGATATTTATCGGCACTCCATGAAGCTTAACAATCTCTGCTATGAATAGCTGTGCATAACGCATCGTCTCAAAGTCTGTACGAACCGGCAAAAAGTGGGCTACCTTAGTCAGCCGATCCACAATAACCCATATGGAGTCGTGACCTTTCTGCGATACCGGTAACCCTGTGATGAAGTCCATGGAGATGCTCTCCCACTTCCACACGGGAATTTCTAACGGCTGTAGCATCCCTGATGGCCTCTGGTGGTCAACTTTCACAAGCTGACACGTGGCACACTTCGAAACAAACTCCGCTATGTCCCGTTTCATCCCTGCCCACCAATACTGCCTTCTCATATCTTGGTACATTTTATCCCCACCGGGATGTACTGCAAATTTCGAACCATGGGATTCTGTCATAACTGCGTGCTTCAAGTCCTCATCCTCTGGTACCATTAACCTCCCATTAAAACGTAGGCCTCCTTCTGAGCTAATCGAGTAACCCTCTGCTCCCTCAGCTAACAACTGGCCCACCCTATCCTGGCAATTCTGATCCTCTGCCTGAGCCTTCACAACCCGCATAATGATCTCGGGTGTGATGGACAAAGCCGACATGCAAGCCTTTGCTACGTCGTCCTCATATTGAAGTTCTCTCCACTTCGCTTTCCATACCTCCGATATTTCCCCAGTCGGTCTTCTGCTCAATGCGTCTGCTACTACATTGGCTTTACCAGGATGATACTGGATATCAAACTGGTAGTCCTTCACGAATTCTAGCCACCGCCTTTGTCTCATATTCAGATCCTTCTGTGTGAAGAGATACTGAAGTGACTTGTGATCCGTGAATAGAGTAAACTGCTCTCCTAGAAGATAATGCCTCCATATCCTCAAAGCAAAAACGACCGCTGCCAACTCTAGGTCGTGAGTGGGGTAATTCCTCTCGTGGGGCTTTAGCTTCCTGGAAGCATAAGCTATAGCCCTTTCCTCCTGCTGGAGCACACCCCCAAGACCCCGTAAGGATGCGTCTGTGTAAACCCGATACTCTAGCCCTCCCTTTGGCAATGCCAGCACGGGTGCAGATGTCAACTTGTCCTTTAGCTCGTCGAACGCTAATTGACAACTATCATCCCACTTGAAAGGTACCCCTTTCCGAGTCAGATTCGTCAAAGGTCCTGCAATCTTAGAGAATCCTTTAATGAATCGCCTGTAGTAACCAGCCAAACCCAGAAAACTGCGCACCTCGGTCGGTGTCGTGGGCTGTCCCCACTCCCTCACCGCTGACACCTTATCCGGATCCACTGCAATACCCTGATCTGACACGACGTGACCAAGGAACTGTACCTCCCGTAGCCAGAACCCACACTTCCCGAATTTGGCATAGAGCTGATGATCCCTCAGTGTCTGTAGAACCATGCGTAAATGCTCTGCGTGCTCCTCCTCGGTACGTGAGTAGATTAGGATGTCATCAATGAACACGATGACAAACTGATCTAGGTACTCCCTGAAAACCCTATTCATGAGGTCCATGAACACTGCTGGTGCATTAGTGAGCCCGAAGGGCATCACCCTGAACTCATACGATCCATACCGCGACAAGAAAGCGGTCTTAGGAACATCCTCTTCTCGGATACGCAGTTGATGATACCCTGACCTCAAGTCAACTTTGGAGAAGTAAGACGCCCCTCTCAGTTGGTCAAATAAATCATCAATCCGAGGCAACGGATACTTATTCCGTATCGTCACCTTGTTCAGCTCCCTATAATCCACGCACAATCGGAGTGACCCATCTCGTTTCTTCACAAACGACACCGGCGCACCCCACGGCGATGTACTCCGCCGAATAAAACCCTGACCCAATAGTTGCTGAATCTGCTCCCTCAATTCCCGCATTTCTGAAGGGGCCATTCGGTAAGGTGCCCGAGCAATAGGCCTCGTTCCCGGTGCCAAGTCTATAACAAATTCGATTTCTCTGCTGGGTGGTAATCCTGGTATCTCCTGGAATACATCCTCAAAGTCCCTCACTACAGGGATAGAGTTTAAAGAAACTGCCACTTCCTGCGAGGTTTCTTCCTCAATGTAGTATAGATGAGTGGTCGAGCCTCCCTCTGGGCGAGGCATCGTCACAACAAACATCTCCTGTCCCGGAATGGTGAAGATAAGGCTCCCACCGAAGCAATCAATCATGGCTCTATAGTCAGCGAGCCAATCCATACCGATGATCACGTCATGAACATGCATATCTAGTACCAACATGTCCGCAGGTAAAACTAAACCGCCAATCTCCACTCCTACTCTCCGACATATAAAGAATATAAGCGACCCATTTCCCAACGGTGAGTCGACACACGTAACAGTGCTCTCTGCGGTGGCTAACAACCCTAAAGCCTTTGCGAAATGTGTAGCTATAAAGCAATGAGTGGCCCCCGTGTCAAACAATACCCGACCCATAGTTCCATGGATAGAGAACGTACCCTCGATCGCGGGCAGCGCCTGCTGTGCTGGAGGATTGGGAACATCCCGAACATTATACACACACCCGTAGTGCATCTGCCCCTGCTGCTGTGGGGCGGGTGGTGCTGGTGCTGCTGGTGGTATCTAACCCTGTTGCCCTTGCTGGGCACCCTGCTGCTGGCCTCTGCCCCTCTGCGGGCACTCCCTCTTGAAGTGTCCTGGCTGGCCACAGGAGAAACAGCGTTTCTAGTCGTCACCCTGCCGTTGGCCCTGCTGGCCCTGACGTTGCTGGCCCGGTTGGCCTCCCCCGTTGTTTCCTTGGCCCTGACGTCCCTGAGGAACCTGCTGTTGCTGATTAGGGCCTGGTTGCCCCTGTCTGAACCCCTGTCCTCCCGGTCGGAACCCACCAGGCTTAAACTTCTTAGCCTGATTCCCTTGTTGAATGATGACCTGCTGCTGTGTGCCACTCGTCTCACTACTAGTGACTGCCTTGCCCTGCTGGCTCGGCTCACCTGCCTTCTTGTTCCCCTTAGTGTGGAAACGATGATCCTGACAATGTATAAGTGCGGCATTAACGACATCTGTGTAGGTCACCAATGCCGGGTTTCCAATCAAGTGCTGCCTGATTCTCCAAGCCAGACCATCCATGAACTTGGACTTCTTCCGCTCCTCATCGCTCACCTCGTTTGGCACAAAGTTTGCCAGACGGGTGAACTCCTCCTCATACTCTGCCACTGACCTGTCACCCTGTACCAACTCGCTGAATTTCTTTCTCATCTCAGACTCAACTGCTGGAGGGAAGTACTTGCGGTCAAACCGCACCCAGAATTCAGAAATCGGCATCAAATCCCGCTCCTCAACGGTGGTTACGGACTCCCACCACTGTAAGGCTACCCCTGACAGGCGAAAGGTAGCCAACATCTGTTTCTGCACCTCTGTACCCTCTAACATGCGCAGATGGCGCTGAATGTTCTTCTTCCAGTCACAAGCCTCAACCACATTGGTGCTACCTCGAAACTCAGGTGGGTGACCCTTCTGAAAGGTCTCCCTCACTCGCTGCCAAGATGGTGGCCCCACTGGAGCCTGAACGGCTGGAGCCAATGGAGGCGGTGCCTGGGGCTGTGGAAAATGAGCTTCCATAGCTCGCATCGCTGTCTCGACCGCTTGGGCCACTATCACTGCCACCTGAGTGGTGGAAATCAACTCGGGCGGTGGTGGTGGTGGCGGTACCTGTGGATCCTGTCGAGCCTCCCTCACCTCTTCTCTAGCCTCAGCCCTCTCCGCTCTCTGTCTCTTTGGCGGCATCTGAAATAGATAGAATTGTATAAGTACATAATTTATAAAAAAATTAATAGAAGGAATACGATATCTCACAAGAGGAAAATATAATCAACAGTCCTAATAATAGGGCTCTATAACAACCGAACGCTACGCTGAAACGTAGAAAGCCGTACAGATCCGAAGGACTCTAGAACCTGATGCTCTGATACCATCTGTGACACCCCGCCTAATTAATCCCGGGTGATCAGTCCTAAATCAAGTTAGAACAGGTTTCTCATTTGGCCCATTCTTAGCATCACCGTCGTTTATTTAAATTACTAACCACCTAAGTGAGAAAAACCAGACTAGTGCCAATTTTATCTTTCATTAATTAAACTAAAACCCATACGGAAATTAAAGCAATAAAATCATCACAGGTAATTGAACTAATCATTCCACAATTAAAAATAATTAACCGAATAAACCATCGGTCCAAATAATAAATCCCATAAAGACAAGAATAGAAATCCCAACAAGTCTAAAAAAAATAAATGGAAAGTGAGCGACATGCTCGAATAACTAGTAATGAGTCTCTACATTATGAATAAAAGAAAGAGGCGTCTATCAAATGTCCCGCAACATCCACATATGCTGCAGCAACGGATTTCCTGGAATCGAGTCAAGTCTGGCGTCCCTGTGGCTGTACACCTAAAAGGTTTTTAAAAATTTTTATAGCAAGGGTTAGTACCCAAAAAATTTGAAAACATTTAGCAAATGATTAACTTGCAGTAATAATAAATATGCATGCTCTTCATATTTTAGTTAGTGTCGCACTCTCTTGAGAACTTTCCTTGCCCCTCCTCTAATGTGCACCACTAACGCTTTGATCATCACCTAGTTATATATCTCATGACTAGATAATTATTAAAGTCTCCTTGAATCCCTTCTACTCTAATTTGAGTAACTGTGATTATGATTTTTAAGTCATTAGTAACATCAACTTAATTAAATCATTTTCCCTTTTTAATTCATATAACTACTCCACTCGTTATACATATACAACAACTCATGCTTGTATTTATTTAGCCCGTATATAATAATCACCTAATTATATACTTAGAATATTGCAGCATTCACACACACACTGGAATACATAAAACACTAATATCCACCCGAGTAAAAGTACTCCCCGGATATAATTTCTCTAAAGTGCTAGTACACTAGGTATATTCACATATCCTAGTTATCCAAGTTAGAATCTCTCACTAACTTGGTTTAGTATACGATTGGAGGCGGTCATATTCCTTCCCGGAAAGTGAGATGCCCCTCACCCCCTGCAACGGACGCTATGACCTGGGAATCTATTCGCCCTACTCCTCAAGATAGGGGATTCATCCACTGCGCGTAACCTCCCCCTATAGCACTAGAGTATAGTAATATCTAACCACTGATATTAAGGCATACACTATATATATATATACTATCACACACCGTATATATATATATATATATATACACATACATAAAAATGTTCCAGCTACACCGTGTATTAACCCGTGACACAAGCCTATTCCATTTTTTTATTATGAGGTTATTACCCAACTCGAATTATTAATAATAGCACATTAATAAATTCAGTTACTTTTAATGTTGCCCTCACCATTTAATTGGACTAAATCTCATAGCCCGAATTAACCTCACCCGATTCTAAATCCCGACTCTAAACTACTTAGTCCATTACTAAATGAGATAATATACTCCGATGTCGCTCAACCAATTGTGACGTGACACCCAATTTCTACTCCCATCTTCTAATTAATTTCCTCACAGTTAATCAGATTTAAATCATGTATTAATATTTTTCTCAATAATATAACACATAACAACTTTTATATAAATCCCTCCTTATATAAACAAACTGGGCGAACTGTCAGTATCTGCCGACCGTCGATCGATCGACTTCATGGCGTCGATCGATCGATCGAACAGATACTCGTCTTCTTCGCGAAGACGGACAGCCATGGGCGAAAATCTGCAAACCCTAATTTCCTCCTACACTGAAACTAAGTCTCTTTTAGCATTTGTACATATTAGGAAACTCATTAGGGATCTCCAAAATATTCATCAACATCAATAATTCATCCATTTACTCCAGTTTCTAGATTTGGGGAAAGTTTCATCATAAACCCTAGGTCCATTTATACTCCAAATTTGATCATCAAATTCGTTTCTAAATATGCAGATAACATTTTATCAGATATGCAATAACTCACCATTATCATATTTTACAAGAATCATCACCCAAGTTTCGTAAATCAGAATTGTAGTTTTCAAAATCCCATATTCATTCCATTAACACCCAAAAACGGATTTCTACATAATCACTACACATGAATATGAATCGAAAACAGATTTAATGCTATTGCAAGTTATCCACTTGCCTTAAGGTTCGTAGAGTCTGAATTGGAGCTAAATCCCAAGGTTGAAGATGACCTTTGATGGCTCTCTTTGATCCCCAATTTGGCTTTGGCTGCTGTTAGGGTTTCCTAACCCTTAATTTGCTTTCTCTAATTAAGTTCAGCCACCCCCTTATTTCTTTTTTATTAGATTAATTAACTTAATCCCGTTTTTTGACTAATGGGCCAAGCCCAAGTGACCCAAATGTCCCCGAGTGGGCCCGGCTATGTCTAAAAACGTCCCGTGACCCGTTTACTACCCCCGGGTACACTTTTTCGACTATCTCGGCCCATCCGGACTCAACTTTACCCTCAGAATTTGCATCTGAATTAATTTATTAAAATACTTATCCCCCACCCCATATAGTCTTATTCCGACTTCCGAATGTGATAAGTACCTCCTCGTCACTAACACTCGAGGCGACGTAATTACATTATTACTATTCACTTAGTAGATAAGTTTTCCCTAAATATTAACCATTCAATCCCAGATTAATATTTATCTATATTATTATGTTCTAATTAATTCATTAAATTACAACACACTAAGTAATTTAAAATCTTCGAATTAATTAAATTAAATGTACCAAAAATACGGGGTGTTACATGGAACACGTATACTTTGTAATTATCTTCATGGATGAAATTGTCTTTGAGATGAAACAGAGCTTCGTACAGGAAAATTTGAGATGAAAATGACGGTATGGACGTTCGCAATATGGGTCATTGACCTTATTGGTCCACTCCCCATAGTAGCCTGTAATTACCAGTATCGATTGTGGCCATTGATTATTTCTCTAAATGGGTAAAATCCTAGGCTATGATCTCCATAACCAAAGTTAAAAATTTTAAGTTCATTTGGAGAAATATTATCTATAGATAAGGCCTACCCAACACTCTCATCTCAGACGATGGGAAGCACTTTAAAAATAAGTCATTGGAAGCCTATGGCATAAAGATAGCCATCAAGAAATTCTTCTCGTCTCTAGGCCGACCTCAAGCCAATGGCAGACTGAGGTCACTAATCGGATGATACCAGATAGAATTAGAAAGAAATTAGAGGATGCTAAGGGTCTATGGACTAAAGAGCTGCACGGGGTCCTATGGGCTTATATAATGATAGAGAGAACGTCGACAGGTGAAACGCCATTTATGCTAGCCTATGGGGGTGAGGCGGCCATTCCTAATGAACTTGGACTCCCCCGCCACAAGGTCCAAACCTATGATCTTGAGCTAAATGAACATGAGAGACATGTTGACCTAGATCTAATAAGAGAAAGAATAGAGGATGCCGAGGTCCGACAGTCTTCTTACCATCAAAGAGCCACCAAGTTCTATAATAAGAGGGTAGGAGCTAAGTCAATAGCCGTTGGAGACTTTATATTAAAATAATTTTGGCAAAAGCAGAACAAGCTACATATGAACGATCACGACCCATATTTGGGTACTGAAGAGGTCGTCCTAGGAACCTAAAAACTGAAGAACTTAGAAGGAAAACCTTTCTCCAATCCTTGGAATGTCGACCATCTAAAGAGAAATTATGAGTAATATAATGTTGTCTTTGTTACTTTGTATGATGATTCAATCTTTGTATGACAGCTTTACTCTATAAGAGAGTTCAAGATTAATGAATGAGAAAGTGAAAGTGTTGCCTCATATCTTTGTTTTCAATTACCAATTACATGGTCTAAATCGATTTAAAACTAAAAAACATCGTTCTTATAGTGAATTAGTTGGATTCACTCAGTTATACGAGTGACCATGGGAGACTCGTCTCGTCTATGAAATCTCAATAACACTGAGAGGGTTGGGAATAATGTGATAACATCGTTAGGTGGTGAAAAGCACAAGAGTTTAATAAAATCGTTTAAGTATGGTTATAAAAACATCACTATGTGGTGACAACACAGTCAGATCTCTCTCGACAAGGCGAGAGTGTATGAAGAGACGAGATTCATCCATAGACTCCCAAACACGATGAGAGGGGATTTATCATTAACATCATTAATTTGGTGGTTTCAAATTAAAAATCATTTAAGTATGATTATGAACACGTCACTATGTGGTGACCACATATTCATATCCCTCTCGAAAAGATAAGAGTGTATGAAGAGACGAGATTCATCCATACAATCCCAAAAAAGACAAGAGGGGACTTACCACTAGCATTATTAATTTGGTGGTTTCAAATGTAAATTGGTCATTAAAGCATCATAATATAATGAATTGTGAGTTAGAAGTATGAAATTGGCCTATAGCAAGCTCGTTAACAAGTCTGAACAGACTAGACATGCAAGGGTGGAAAATTTGAAACGTGAATACATTACACTTGGTCAATAAAACTGGAGTTGTTGCATTAACCCAACAAGCAATAAAACATTGTTAAATGTACATACAGATTTAAATGTTTAAAAATAAAGAAAAACTATAAAAATTACATTTTCTAAGTGCGTCAGGAGACAAATGGTTGCCAAAACAAATAGTGTGCTTTCAAGTTCCATTTTCCTTCTCGATCTCTTCTTGGATGACATCGATCATCTCATCTTCGTCGCCAATCGAATCAACATCGACTGCCCCATTCTCTATCTAGACTATCGTCTCAGGTTGTGCTATGCCCTCTACCTAAACCAAGGCAGTTATAGAAATGGGGTCTGAGAAATCAAAGGTTTCGAGTTCCATTGTTAGGATGACAACCTCGGGAAACTCAAGGAGGGACAAATGAAAGGCTATCTTGGCCCCTATTTCAAGGTACTAAAGGTTGTACCACAAAAATTCCTTTAAGGCCTTAAAGTCCTTAATGGATTTATTTTTGGCCGCCTCAAGGGCGTTCTTGACAACAGCTTCCACCTTGGAAAACTTCCTCGGCCACTCACTTCTCTGCCAAGGTTTTCAAGGAAGTGACATGATCCATTTTAAGCTTACCTAAGGCATCACTGTGTTTCTTATTCTGGTGTTCCATTGCCTTCTTGTGGTCGCCCTCTTTTAAAAGGAGTGATCTCTTTAAAGTCTCCTCAGTTTTGATGACCTCCTGAGCCAGCAAAATCTCAGGGAGTTTTTTCGAGACCCAATCTCTATCCTTCAATAAGGACAAAATAGACTGTAAAAAAATTGAAGAGATATTAGTAGGGGACGACAAAACAATTTGAAAATTTTGAATCCGATTAAGCCTGTAAAGATAGAGATATATGCCTGATGTTTAGAGGACGACCTAGGTAGCCCGATGGAAGCTAAAATTTTATAGACGAGAGGCCTCCATAGCCTCAAGTAAGTGCTTTTTGGATTCTATTATAATAGAGGTCAACGTAGGTTTTACGCTCTTTTGATCCCCAATAAGGGATTCTGGGTTGATTCTGAGCTTGGCAAGACGAGCTGAAAGAGCTTCTTCAGATGAGATAGGGATTTCTTAGTCTGGTGCGTCCTTGGGTGAACCGTTCTTACACCCTTTTTTGTGTTGTTTAGGGTGAGAAGTGTCATAAGGAATATCCTTCCTCTTTTTCAATCCCTCGACTAGACTGGGGCTACTAGTAGTTAACTTTTTGTTGGCAATAGGGGGTGCAGTTTTCTTGCCTACCTTATTTATCAAGTTGATGATGTTAGGTACGGACACCTTCCAAATGGACTCAGGTGTATCTGGTGGATGGTTTGAAAAATGAAGACGAGGTCAGTAATAAACCCAACAAAAAATATGAAATAACAGTTGTATAAGAGATACTTACACAATTCAGTTAGGGGATCAACTCCCAAATCTGTCATCTCCAAAAAGAAGGGGATCATTAAGTGCTCAAACTCCTCTAAACCACCATTCTCCCCTTATTTTCTAATCTCATCCACCTTATCAGGAGAATCAACACTCAGACCAGGGTCATGTTTGGTTGACAGAGAGTCTTTGGCCCATCTTTGGGGGACCCTGAGATTTGAGCCACTGCAAGCTACATTGGGGCCGAACTCCCATGCTCTCGAGACAAAGAAAAAATGGGGCTTCCAATTGTGGTCAGATGTTTGGTTTATAATCATGAATTTCTTTGAATATTTTTGGGCTACGATATGATAGTACCCAGGTTGAGTTTTAGGAGACGACACGTTGTAACATGCCCGAAAAATGCTGATTGGAAGGTCGGCCAAATGAACTAGCTTCCACAATGATATGAAGCCAAGGATGATCCTCCGGGCATTAAGGTAGAGTTGAGTCGGGCTAAGTCCCAAGATGGACAGAATAGATCGAACTGTGGGGTGGATGCTCATTCCATCATTACCTGCAAAAGTTTTGATGTTTTTTACAATTTCACAAGTGGTTAAACAAATTTTTTCGAACGATCGTAAAAATCAACTTTTTCACATTTTTCTCAATTTAATCATCAATTTTCACCAAATTTCATCATTACCAGCAAAATTTTCCCTAGGAAACTTTTTTTACAAATTAGCACAAGAATATTATAAAATTATCGAAGTGCCCAATTTTTACTTAAAATTATAATTTTGAATATGAGTTCAATTATTCTTGCATTTTTTTTCCTTTTTAATAAAATGGTCCTAAGAATTTAGTAAATAAAATAAAATGGGACTAACAAAGTATAAATTTGGGTTTAATATATAAAAAATAATGTACTCATCAGTTGCAACGTGACATGATGAAGCTCCGATATCTGTTTAGGATGGGTCCTCGAGCAGCCTGGTCGGTTGGCTACGAAGAAGGATAGTAGAATGAACTTGTTCGATTACAAGAAGCCCAGTATATAGCATATAAGCATGGCTGGTTAAACACCCTCAAGGTGGTCAAAGAACCAAAGGAGTCTCAGGTGTGTTATATATACCACGCAGAGTGCCTGGCAGACCGTCGACCTCCTTATGGAAAAGATAAAGAGTGGGTCCCTTTGGATGCCATCCCTCTTCAACTGGCTAATGACAACTTGTGGACCACGATAGAAATGATGAATATGATCCTATCCCTGAAAATGGTCGGCAGAAGAAAATAGAATACTTTTGTCTCATCGACCATAAATCGTGGCGTATTTTATGTATTCTTTGTAATTTGCTATGTAATTGGCACGTTTTGTAATTTGGGACTTTATCAATTGGATAAAATTTAAACCAATTGTTGTTGAATTTTTCCAGTCCAATATGCCTTTGCATGTGTTATTCCATCTTCCTTACCTTTTAGGTCATGTTGTCACACTCCCTTAGGCCTAATAAAGGCTAAGGAAAAAATGCACCTTGTTTGTGGGCAATCTACCCATTCAGAAATTTAATCAACCAAGAAATGATAGTTTATTTCCTAGAGATCCCCAGTAAGGCTTTTTGCCTTGCCTGAGCAAGTCATGAAGTTTCCTGTGTTGGTTATGACAAGGACTTGTGGACACTATTTTTAATTATAATAAGCAACACTGCCATTTTAATTAAATTAAAGTCAGATCGCTTGATCGTATGGTTGGCGTCTTTCAAAGATTAAATGCCAATTATGAGTCAGTACTTAGGAAATAATGTGAATTAGTTGAATAATCTTAAGATATTTGAGCACAATATGGAAGAAATCGCATTTATTTATTCGTCACTCAAATAAAAATTGCGAGAAACATAAGGCTGAAATGAAAATTTGCGTAAACTAATGTGCTGAGACATAAGAAGACTAAAAGTAAAAGTTATTGAATTTGGCTGCATTCCATGCCCTTGGTATCTCTCTGCCCTCCTGTGACACCCCATCGATTTTAATCACGGATGATCAATCTTTTACTAAAACAAACATGAATCTCATTTTGTTAATTCTTAGCATCACTGTTGAAAACTTTTTTAATTACTAACCACTTATTTTAAATTAAGTCAGTGCCAAATTTTATCTTTCATTAACGTAACAACATGAGGGAACAAAGAATATAACTCAATCATTCATACAAATATAAGAGTCTGAATCATCACATGATAAATATATAAATAATAAGTACCGACTAAACCATCGGTTCCAAAACTAAAATCCAAACCATAAGCTAAATGAAAAATGAAGCCAAATACATCATGTGATAAATAAAATTGAAAAGACTGTATAAACTGAAGGGGCAACATGCCCAAATGAAATACTGATCATGAATCCTAATCTAGGAATGAATAACTGAAGCATCTACATAAATCCATCATGCCTCCACAAGTGTTACAGCTACGCATCCCTGGAAAGAATAATCAATTATGGTGTCCCTGTGGCTGGACACCTAAAATGTTTTGAAAATAGATTTGACACGGGTCAGAGCCGAAAACCTTTTAAAAATATTTACCAAGTAATTAAAATGTAGTAAGTAAATATACAGTTAAACTTTCCATATGTAGGTCGGTGTCGAACTTTCCATATTTAGCTTATTAAAACATTGTTGAATTTATAACTTTACTCAAGCTATTTATCAACGTTTATCAATAAATTATTAAGCTCGTATATAATTGTTGATACCAAAATTATTATGCTGAAGTGGACAAATCATACGAAGACACTTGTCAATCTACGTGGCACAATACCAACGAGGAAGTTCATTTCCCCGACCAACTCATAGTCTCTCCGAGCAACGAGGATATACCGAGGAACGTTAACACTCCGAGATATTATAACTCTCCGAGGAACTCCTGAACAACGAGCAACTAAGGCGGTCCGAACTGCATCTCGGTCGTATCATTAATTGCCAGATAATCAACAGTTCAACTATTCATTGAATGTTCATCATCTTGACGCACACGCTACATTAAATGTATAACCCTTTCACATGTATATCATTTAATGTATCAACCCATTCATATACAGCCTAAGGGCTATAAATACCTTGTATCACCCTCATTCAAAGGGACCGGAATTTCTTGATAAAACATTGTAATCGAGAATTACCAAACACTTAGCAATAACATAACAGTGGACGTAGGCCATTCGTATAAGGCTGAACCACTTTAAAAATCTTTGTCTCATTTTATTTATCTGTGGTTGAATAATTAGAGCGATCTAATTTTTTACATCAACAGATTGGCGCCGTCTGTGGGAACGATTGTTATTATCGTTTTTCACCAAAAATCATTCATCATCAATGGCGGATAATCCAGAATCTAGCAATCGAAATGCTGGAAATGCTGGAAATCCTCCAAATCCCTCTGCACCTCCAGATCTGGCCGAAATTATGACGAATCTGGCTCAAGGACAAACCGCCATACAAGACACAATGAGGCAACTCATACAAACCCTTCATGGTGGTGCACCTGCACGTTCAGGACAACAAAGTTGTCAGAGGCAAACTTATTTACTTTCTTCACGATCCAGGCGTACTGAGTCACGTCGCAATGAGGAGTCTGATGATTTCTCTTATCAACCTGGGCGAACTTCGTCAATGAGGGCGACAGATACTGATCAACATATCACCCTCTCTCCAGAAAGACCCGGTGCTTTAGAAAGACTGAGTAGGGCGTCTCCTTTCAGTCGATTAGGCCCTAGGAGGAATAGGAGTCCACCTAAGACCATGTCAAGGAGTTTTCGACAACCATCAGATCTAAGAGAAGGATCAGTACAATCACGACCAGTTGCTCGTCAGGATAAATCTCAGGAGGCTACTTCAGAACGATCTATTGCTCGAACTAACAAGCCCGATGAAGGAAATGATGCGTGGAAAGGTTCCATTCAGCGGTTGGAAGATAGATTGGGAGAAATGGCTAAAGCAAAGAACCCCCTACAACGAACTTTTGTTCGAGGAACACCTTTTGTACAGTCCATTGTGGATTTTCCTACACCATCGAAATTTAAAGCACCCGTGGTAACTCCCAAATATGATGGAAAGACAGATCCTGTTCTTCACATAGAACAGTATCAAGCTGCTGCTGACATCTATGTTGTTCCCGACGAGATGATATGCAGGGCCTTCTCAGGAACTCTTACTGGATCTGCCCAGATATGGTACAACAATCTTCCTCGGGGTAAGATTTCAACTTTCTTTCAGTTGGCCGAGTTATTCATTGGCAATTTCTATTTTGGAGCAAAGCCAGTAAAACGAGTAGCACACTTATTAAGTGTTAGACAGAAATCTGATGAAAGTACTAGATATTACATAACTCGTTTGAATAACGAGAAGCTAGAAGTCATAGATTATGAAGAGAAGACATCAATCACCGCCTTGATGAGTGGGTTGTTGCCTAATAAATTGTATTACACCTTGGCGAAAGATCCACCTAGAACTATGCTAGAATTGATGGCAAAGGCGGCCAAAATCATGAATGCCGAGGAGGCTATGGCTGCAAAGAAGAATATAGATAAAGAAACCAAGGTGGAAGTCGACAAATCTAAGAAGAAAGAGCATAAAAGCAATGGTGGAGATAAACATTCCAAGAATAAATGGGAAGTCATGAAGAAGTATGATAATTATACTCCTTTGAAAATGGGTATTAATCATGTCTTGGAGGAAATCAAGAACAACGAGGAGGTAAAATGGCCAAAGAAACTGAAGTCAGACCCTGATTCGACGAGTAGGGATAAATATTGCAAATTTCATAAAGATCATGGTCATATGACCAAAAACTGCATAGCTCTTCAGAACGAGATTGAAAAACTCATCCGAAGAGGAAAGCTAGCAAAATATGTTGATCGGGGAGGTGAAAGATAGGATAACGACCGAGCTAGAGAAAGGTCTAGATCTCCTCGGCGGGCAGAGGAGAAAAAGAAGAGAAACCATGAAGATGATCCAGAAGATGACCCCGATCTTCCCAAGAAGCCAAGGCAGCCAGAACGAGAGGTATTTTCTATACGCTTTGGATCATTTGATTGTAATGTCATTACAGGAGGAGATGCAGGAGGAGGAGACCTTACTGCAGAAAGAAAGGCTTACCTCGGAGAGGCTCAAGCTTGTTCATATATTCAGCGAATAAATCTAGCCGAGGACGATCGTCCGAGGAAGGTAAACAAAGAGAAGCTGGTCATTGGCTTTTCAAAAAATGACTTGGCAGGTGTTCTTTATCCTCACGATGATCCTCTGGTGATCAAAATGAGGATGAAGGAAGTAGTGATTTCAAGGGTGTTGGTAGACAATGGAAGTTCAGCAGACATCATGTACTATTCATGCTTTGACAACTTGAATCTGAAATTATCTCAATTGGAACCGTATCACAGACCCCTCCTGGGTTTTGCTGGCAAGAAAGTTTTTCCACTTGGGACGATAAAGTTGGATATACTCATTGGAACTTGTCCTGCTTGTCGAACAGAAAGAATACGCTTCTTTGTGATGGATAAGAATGTGCAGTCAGCCTACAACATCATCATGGGAAGAGTTGGTTTGAAGAAGTTCAAAGCAGTTCCATCTATAGTGCATCAGTACTTAAAATTCCCAATAAACTTTGGAGTAGGAGTTGTGAAAGGTGATCAAAAAGTAGCTCGGGAATGCTATTATTCGTCTGCCGAGCAAGAAGAACTTGAAGAGTCAATGAAAAATACCACTACTTACCAAGTGGAGGAAGGTACAAAAATTGAAACCCTTGACCCCAGGGATGAATCCCAACTTGTAAAAGGACAAGTGGTGGAATCTACAGAAAATGTTATTCTAGACGACGAGCACCCTGAACGAGTAACTCAGATAGGTTCAACGTTGGATGCTTTAATAAAACAGGAGTTGATAATTTTCTTGAGAAACATGAAGAAAACTTTCGCATGGAGTCATGAGGACATGCCAGGAATAGATCCAAACTTCTTATGTCACGAACTCAATGTGAATAAGGAGATCAAGCCTGTAAAGCAGAGAAGAATGGTATTTAGCCCCGAGAAGAATCAAGCTATTCAAGAGGAGGTCGACAAGCTCCAAAAAGCCCAATTCATTGAAGATGTGAAGTACCCGAACTGGTTGGAGAATGTGGTGATGGTAAAGAAGAAAAACAACAAATGGAGAATGTCTGTTGATTTCACTGATCTTAACAAGGCCTGCCCAAAGGATCATTTTCCATTGCCCAAAATTGACCAACTAGTAGATGCTACCTCGGGGCACGAGCTGCTTAGCTTCATGGATGCTTACTCTGGTTACAACCAGATCAAAATGAAACCTGAAGACAGGGAAAGTACTTCTTTTATCACCCCTAGGGGAACTTATTGCTATAATGTTATGCCTTTTGGTTTGAAAAATGCAGGAGCAACATACCAGCGGCTGATGAATAAGGTTTTCACCGAACAAATCAGTTGCAACATGGAAGTCTATGTCGACGATATGTTGACAAAAATCAAGAAAGCTGCAGATCATCTAGGTGACTTAGCTCAGACATTTGATCAACTGGATAAATACCAGATGAAGCTCAACCCGACGAAGTGCACATTTGGAGTACGAGAAGGAATGTTTCTCGGATACATTGTCAACCAGCGAGGCATTGAAACAAATCCAGACAAGATCAAAGCTCTTTTAGGGTTGCGATCTCCAACAACAAAGAAAGAAGTGCAGAGTCTTACAGGACGAGTTGCAGCGCTCAACAGATTTGTGTCTCGGGCAACTGACAAATGCCTCCCATTCTTCAAAACACTTCGAAAAACTTTTGAGTGGACTGATGAATGTGAGAAAGCCTTTAAAGATTTGAAAAAGTATTTGGGAGCACCTCCATTGTTGTCCAGACCAATAACAGGAGAGAAGTTGTATTTGTATCTGGCAGTATCAGAAAATACAGTCAGTTCACCATTTATCAGATTGGAGAATGGAGTCCAGAAACCAATTTATTACACAAGTAAAGCTTTCCGAGGTGCATAGATCAGGTACCCAAAGCTGGAAAAATTGGCATTGGCATTAATTGAAGCAAGTAGAAGAATGAGGCCATATTTCCAGGCCCATACCATCGTCGTTTATACCGACATGCCACTGAGGCAAGCCCTTCATAAACCAGAAAAGTCAGGAGGACTGATGTACTGGGCAGTAGAACTCGGTGAATATGATATTGTGTATGAGCCCAGATCATCATTGAAAGGGCAAGCTGTAGCAGATTTTATAGCAGAGTTTACATATCCTGATACCCCCGAGGAACAAAAGCTGCTCGCTGACCAACCTGTGGATGTTACAGGATCAACAGACATAAGTTCAGACCAACTCCGGTTGGTAAAATGGCTTGTGGATGTAGAAGGATCATCAACTTCAAACTCGAACCAACTCCGGTTGGATGAAGAACGAGAAGAGGTGGTCAACGAAGAGCGAAAAGTGGCAGGGGAGGATGAAAAGAAGCAACAAATATTTCACCGAGGAACTCTATCAGATAAGAAATTTGAAGACGGGTTGCCCATATGGAGATTATATGTAGATGGCTCATCTTGCACAGCAGGTTGTGGGGCAGGAATTGTTTTGAACACCCCAGACGAGATTGACATGGAATATGCTTTTCGATTCCAATTCAAAGCCTCCAATAATGAGGCTGCGTATAAAGCCATGATAGCAGGTCTTAATTTATCAAAGATTATGGAAGCGCAACAAGTGATGGTATTCAGTGATTCTCAATTGATTGTGAATCAGATGATGGGAACGTATGCAGTTAAAGGAGAATTGATGGTCAAATATCATGCCAAGGTAATGGAATTATTGGAAGAATTTGATGCGATTCAATTGATCAGAATACCCAGAATAAAAAATGCACAAGCAGATGCACTGGCCCGACTAGCATCAGCTACTCGTACCGAGCTGCGAAGAACAATACCAATTGAAGTACTGGAAAGTCGGAGCATAGATGAAGACTTGACGATGAATGTTATTGCCCTTAATTTAGGACCATCTTGGATGGATCCCATCAGGGTATATATTGAAAAGGGAGAATTGCCAGAGGATAAGCTCGCTGCCAAGAAATTGAAGTATAAAGCTGCTCGGTATGTATTAACTAATGGTATTTTATATAGACGAGGAATTATGGCAGGTTTGGAGAGATGTGTACATCCCTCCAAAGTGAAAGAATTGATTGAAGAGATTCATGAAGGGTCTTGTGGATCTCATATAGCAGGTCGAACACTTTTGCAAAGGGTAATGACTCAAGGATACTACTGGCCGACGATGAGGGCTGATTGTATAGCCTATGCTAAGAAATGTAACAAGTGCCAACGTTTTTCCTCCATCCGACGAACTCCACAATCATTGCTGACACCAATAACTTCCTCTTGGCCGTTTACCATGTGGGGAATTGATTTGGTAGGACCATTGCCGACCACCCGAGGAAGATTCAAGTACCTCGTCGTTGCAGTGGACTATTTTACTAAGTGGGTAGAAGCTGAGGCGCTTATCGATATGACATACGAGAAGGTATACCAGTTTGTTTGGAAGAATATCATCTGTCGATATGGTCTCCCACATGCCTTCATCATAGATCATGGAACACAATTTGACAACGAGGAGTTTACTGCCTATTGTCAACAATCAAACATCCTGAAGACCCATTCAGCACCAGGTCATCCTCAAAGCAATGGGCAGACTTAGGTAACGAACAGAACGCTTCTAAATGGTTTGAAAAAGAGGCTAAGTGAAGCTAAAGCTAACTGGATAAATGAGCTACAATCAGTATTGTGGGCTTACCGAACAACTCCCCGAGCAGCAACTGGAGAATCACCATATATGTTGGCATTTGGAAGTGAGGCTGTAATACCTGCCGAGTTGGGCCTACGAACACACAGAGTGCTAAATTTCAATTCTCCGATCAGTGACTTGATGAGAAGACTGGATTTGGATATGCTAGAAGAAGTCAGAGAAGAGGCAGCCATTAGGAATGCTGGTTATCAACAACGAACAGCTCTGTTCTACAACAAAAGGGTGAAGAAATGCGATTTAAAAGAAGGAGATTATGTGGTAAAGAAAGTAATTTAGAAGCACAATAAATTGGAGGCAAACTGGCATGGACCTTACCGAGTTACAGAAGTTGTTCGACCAGGAACTTACCGAATAGCAACTCTAGAAGGAGAAGAATTCAAGAATGCTTGGAATGCTGAACACCTTCGCAAGTATTATCAATGATGTAAAATGTACAATGGGTCCATCAATATGAATAAAACGATGATGTTTTTCAGAATTTTTCTCTCCTTTGTTTGAAAGTTTTTCGGGGAATACTAGTGTTGTACACTACGCTACTTGATAGCAATAAGAAGACGATAGTTCAGACCCACGATCAACTCCGGTTGGTAAAAGGGCGAGAACACTGATATACTCCTTTGGTTAGGAGGCGTACATTGGCGTGATCAACTTCGGTTGGTAAAATAACTAGTGTACAAGATAGTTCGAAAGAACACGATAGTTCAGACCCATGATCAACTCCGGTTGGTAAAAGGGCGAGAACACTGATATACTCCTTTGGTTAGGAGGCGTACATTGGCGTGATTAACTTCGGTTGGTCAAATAACTAGTGTACAAGATAGTTCGAAAGAACACGATAGTTCAGACCCATGATCAACTCCGGTTGGTAAAAGGGCGAGAACACTGATATACTCCTTTGGTTAAGAGGCGTACACTTGCGTGATCAACTTCGGTTGGTAAAATAACTAGTGTACAAGATAGTTCGAAAGAACACGATAGTTCAGACCCATGATCAACTCCGGTTGGTAAAAGGGCAAGAACAACATTCTTATAACACCAATCTCGGTTGGTTTATACTCTCAAATGCCAACTTATGTTGGTCGGGAGGTAATATTATTACAAAAGTTCCTCAGAGAACAAAATATTCCAAACTGAACCAAATATGGTTGGTCGGGGATAAAAACCCACTAATTGTACTTGGTCGACGAGGATAAATGATCGACCTTGGTTGGTCGGACACATTTTATGAAAATATTTCAAATTGAACCAAGTATGGCTGGTCGGGGATAAAAACCCATCAACTGTAGTTGGTCGACAAACATTATTTAACAACCTTGGTTGGTTGGAAACATTTTAAACATTTTATACTCATCACCTTATTATTAAGTGATCGAACAACATTTTTTGATACTTGTAACTTTTTATTAAGTTGCGCGATGAACAACATTATTGTTATCTTTTTAACAGATATGCACAAATATAAAGGTGTTTGATAAACACAAGACAATAGCAAAAATTGCAGACAGAAAATGAAAATCTTTCATTAAAATTCAAAATAAATTACAGGTTACATGAATGTACTAACTATTACATTGATATTCCTATTCTACTTGTTTCTTGCACTTTGCTTTAGAAACAGGCTCTTCGCCAGCAGGAAGATCTTCCAAGCAGAGGGGAGAATTAATAAAGTTCAAGTCCTTCAGCATTCTGACATTCATTATTGAAGGTGTATCCAAGAGATGCTCGGGACGAGATAATTTAGTCTGAGAATGAAGACTATAGTCACCAAGATATTTTGAAATTAAACTCCGAGGAATGGAACGAGCTGGGATCCATTCCATGTCCAATTTGAAAGGTGGCACAGGCAAATCTAGTAACCCTGGAGCATGATAATCCCATAAAAAATGCCCTTGTTCCAATTTTAATACTCCCAGGGCGTTCAACCACCCCTGCTTATAACCTTCATTATTGGCGTGTTCAATACGAGCATCTAAATGAACAAAGGCTTCATTATATCCTGCCATCCAAAATTCTCTAGGCTGTTTATGGAATTGGAAGGTTAATCTATCCAATTGTTCATGAAGGTTTTTGGCAAAAAGATCCTTGGTATGCAAAGCAGACTTCGTCGCTGTAAGTTGATCTTCCAGAGACAGATTTTTATTGGACATTTCAGTCAGAGCACGGTCTTTTGCATTCAATTGGAACGCTTGAGTTTCCAGAGTAGACTGAGTGCGAGCTGTAACAACCCTCGATTTTGGAGACTGAGAAATTTAATTTTGGGAAAATTAAATTAAATTAAATTGGAGAATTTTAATATTTGGGAATTCAAGTCCAAAATAGAAGACATTTCTAAAGTATTCTGGATGATGATTTTGAGGGTACCATCGATCCCGGAAGGGTCGAGATAGTCAAAATGACTGTCATTGGGTTCTATTTCGACTCCGGAATGTTTTTAAGTTATTTTGACTTGAATTGGAGTAAACGAGTAATTTAAAGTGTGTATTAACATTTAAAATTGGGATTTTGTTTTAAAGGTTTATGAGGCTTACGGATGAAGCCATTTCTCATTTGAGAAAAAGAGAGAAAAAGCCCTAGAGGGAGAAAGAGAAGGGAAGAAGAAGAAAGGAAGAGAGAGAGGAAGAAATCTTGGAGATTTCCGGCCCAACCGCGTCAACAAGGACGATCCAACCTCTACAAATCTGAGGCAAGTGTTTAATCTTGCTAAATAGATATTTGTGTATTTCATTTCATAATTTGTGGGTTAAAGAAATGGATTTTTAGGTATTAATGTCAAAACCTAGATTTTTAGGTTTAATCTTGAAATCAATGTGTAAAAATGGATTTAATGGATTAGAAATGGTTGGGATCAACTTTGGATTGATTTATTGTCTTAGAATCATGTTGTGATAAATTATTGGGGGTTGGAATGAAAAATTCAGGGATTAGAATTCGTGGGTTTTGATGAAGAAGAAGAACCCTTCAAAAATTGCAGGTCCGAATCGATTCGCCCCCTCAAGCGAATCGATTCGGTTTGGTAAGATTGGCAGGTCTGCATTGACCGAATCGATTCGGACCCCAAGACGAATCCATTCGACCTATTGCATAAGCCCAGGTCTTTGGACCCGAATCGATTCGACTTAGAGGCCGAATCGATTCGCTAGTCCGAATCGATTCGGAACAGGGCCGAATCGATTCGGAAACAGGGCATTTTGAGGTATTTTCTCCATAGTGAATTCAAACCCTTTTTGGTTGGGTTTATTGATTTGGGGCCTTCTCTTATGATGTAAGAGATATGTTCTTGGAGACATATAAGGAGTTTCTCACACATTAGAGTTTTGGGGACTCCTTAGGGTAACTCGGGAGAAATGTATCCATGTATGTATTTGGAGTTATGTATAGAGATTTTGGGAAACCCTTTAGGATTGAGAATCCTAATTGTAGATTAAAAGTAAGTGTAGATGTGATGTGAGGCTAAGAACTCTTAGAGAGATCTTAGATTAGGGTATGCACAAAAGTGATCGAACCATAGTCGAAATCGAGGGAAATGAGATTATTTGATGATTGAAAGAATGAGCTTGAGGCTGATAGACTATTAGTTATATGTATACCGATAGTCAAAATGATTACTAGATTCTTTAATGTACTCGAAGATATAGATGATATGTGTAGTGAAAGATTCCTACACAAACTCTTGGGTGATAGCCCTAATGTTGAATATATATCTAGGTATAGATATATACATATGGTTTTGGGAGACTATTCATCATAGGAAAATGATCGAATATGTTTCAAGTATGGGATTATATTCACGTATCGAGGTAAATTAAAGGAATTGTGGTGACGGCTTGTATATTGAGGACTATGTATACTTATAGCCAGGTATATATATATCTTATACATATGAACGAGAATTGGTATATATATATAGATAGGGATATGTGAATATGTGTTGATATATATATATATATATATCTGTATGTATATAGATATATGGATATCTTTATGTTGTGGACATACATGGTATGGATATTTAAACCGTATATGATGGTTTATTATTTGATCATATGATTAGATCATATGGATTATATATACTTTGCATGTATATTATATATATACTTAATTGGTTAAGCATACCCCGCTCATGCTATCATTGGGAAGTTGCGCGCGTAGAGGGTGAGCATCCTGGCTAGAAAAGCAGGGTGTGGATATTCCCCAGGTCATAGTCGTACCGTGTGTTATTATATGATATATATATTTATTTTTGGGATGAGACGTGATGGGTATGTTTCATCTCATTGCCGGTTTGGAGCTATGACCGCTTCCCGGGACGTCGTGTGCGTGAGTTTACCACGAGATGGGTGTCGTTTAGTCCCACCATGGTGGCCCCAATATTGCTACGTGAGCCGGGCACTGGGAAGATGATAGCATTGATGCAGTTTATCGGCGATATATATAGCCGGGTATATTATGTGCATGGCCTTGTACATCATATGTAGTATGTACACTTGGCTATTGGATTGATGATGATATATATATACGGTTAGAAATAAATACCTATATATATATATATTTATATATATATCCTATAGATGAAAGGATATGGACTTTTATTGAAGTACATCTTAGATGATCATGGTGTACTAGATTGATGGGGGTTGATGTATCGCACATAAGGTATTATTTCGGTTACATCACCCCAAGGTAATTATTGGAGGTTCTTTTATTTTATCTTATTTGTTTTCTTTCTTTTCTTTTCTTTCTTTCTTTCTTTAGGAGTTATAGTTAGTAATAATGGTAGTATTAACTTGTATGTTGAGGATTATGGATCTCTAAGATCAACGTTGCCCAGTAGTAGTGTAACGAGGTGGTTCCTTGTTTGGATTTCGCTTTGCGAGACACCTCACGCACGAAACGCAGTGCCATGTCGAGATTTGAGAGAAGTAATTCCATAGGTGGCATCTCGGATCTCTGGTCTTGACCTTGTCAGGAGTAGTGTAACGGGGAGGTTCCTTGTTTGGATTTCGCTTTGCGAGACTCCCCACGCACGAAATGTAGTACAATTTTGGGATTAGAGAGAAGTCTTGCCAATATTCCATGTGCATGTTATTAAGTATATTAATTCTTACGTTTTTAGCCTATATAGGTATATATATATTTGTATAGGGGTAATGTTTTAGGAATTATGATAATTATAATTCATGAGATTATTAATCGGAATTCATTAAGCCTTTTATGGCATAATTGTCGTAATCATAATCTAATAGGATTAGAAACGGGTGGATCCTTAGATTATGACGGGAAGGTAGCTCTCGTGGATATAGGCTAGGCCTGATAAGTTAGGTTGTCCTAAAATCAATGGGGGTAATTTAACTAAAATTCGAAGACGCGAATAGGTGCACGCCTTTAGATGAGAGGTGAGTTGGGGTTCCACGAGAGTGCGGTCTCACTTTATTTATGAAATTAAGTACACCGGTATTTATTATGCACGGTTAACACACTTGCTAAATATTTTACACATTCGGGGCTCTGACCCGTTTACTTTTCTCTCTTCCTTGTATATATATATATGTTACCACAGGTATCCCACCGCACGGATGCCAGATGACCTTCTGTCCTGAGTCTTGGGAGCCGTGACTGGTGTGAACTGTTGCGGGATGTTTCATGGAGCCGCTTCCTACTTCTTTAAAATTCTAGGTAGGATTCATGTTGTATATCGGGTTTGTACCCAAGGGATATTTATATACATGTTTATATTTATTCCTTTCAGTTATTGTATTGGCTGTGATCCGACAGCTTATTCGGGTCTACTTTTTATAGTACATTCAGTTGTATTTAATTGGTCCATTTTATTTCTAGCATTTAAATTATTATAGTTCTTTCCTGCATCTCTCTCTTATTCTTTAGTAGTTTCATAGTGTTGGATTATTGTATGTTGCAAGTTTTAAATTTTTATAACATCTCGCTTATATGATTTCGGGTAGTTAGTCCTATATTATATAGTACCGATTGTTGATGTTGAGACTGGACCATCTGGAATTCCTGATTTAATATAGTATAGGGTTGGCTACCCGTTATTATTTTAGGCGGGTTGTTACACGAGCCTCTTCAACATTTCGGCTGAGAACTCTTGATCGACTCCGAGCAGCGACTGGAGAACTTTGCTCCTCGACAACATTTTGAACGACTCTTCCTCGCCCACGAGAACCTCTTCCTCGTCCCCGAGAAGTAGCAGAAACACCAGATCTTCTTAAGATATCCAGTTCTTGCCTTAATTTGGCATTCTCAACCTCTAGGAATGAGAAACCTTCATCGGTAACTGGCACTAAAGCAGTGGAAGATGATGCTGCAGATTCATACTGTGCCAATTTTTTCTGCAAATTATTGTTCTCTTGTTCCAGCAACTCATCAATTTTCCTACAGGCCTCAACCTCACCTTTTAGAGTTCTTTCCCTAACATCGTATCCATCAAGGATATTTTTATGGCCTATTTCAGAAGAAAGCTCTTGATATCTATTATCATACTCCTTGTGCATCAAAGTAGTTGATTCATTGTGTTGATTCTGAAGATCTTCTAAGGAACAATGAAGTTCCTCGATCAATTCGTAGTATGCCACATTATTGGCCACAAATCTATCAAGTAAATCCTTCAAGTACCGGTAAGCCTCAACTGCTTGCTCTGAGGCATCATGGCCAAGGATGTCGACAATCTCTGATACACTCAGGTCTGTATGACCAGCTTTATAATATCCATTGCATTGTTGCATCAACTGGGTATCAGGGGCAGATATCAATTTCATTCTGTCCATAAACTAATAAAGAAGAGAAGGCAGGAGTTAATAAATAAAAACAGACAGAGTATCAACAATGAAGAGGAACGAAGATGTATTTTATTAGATCATCAAAAGATTACATTGTTTGATTACAAATAATGAAAGATAGAAATGATACCGAACAACTTCACACCTTTTCCTTGTCTCCCAAGACTTTCTCGGGAGGCTGGGATGAGGAGCTCGGTTGCTCGGTGGTAACAACAGTTTCAACAGCAAGAGTTGGACTTTTCTCAAGAGGAGGAGGCATGGAAGAGATATCCTCGTTGACAGAAGGTAGAGAGGCTGGGATTTGATCTCCAATGGCCATGGAAGATTCATCAGAGACAGGCTCATCTTCTTCTTCTTCAACAATTGGTGGAGGAGGGCCAGGGAGGTGTAGTTGGAATAACTCAGAGTCGTCCTTGACCTTCAATTCCTGTAGGGCAGCTACCCAGCCATCTCGGAAGTATTTCAACTTCCCGTATTGAACTTGGGATGTCATGGAAGCAATCCCCTTATCCCATCCTTTATCCCAGCCAGCGCTAAAGGATTTTTTAACTGCAAGTTTTCTTCTTAATTTCTCTGAGGAGAGCTTCGCATCCAATTCTTCCTTTTGGCTTTTAATATCTCGCAGGGTGGACAACTCTTCCTCTGCCTTCTTCAGCTTATCCTCAAGCTCTCCAAAATTCTTGAGCTTGTCATCATATTTCTTATGCTCGACCTCTAAATCTTTCACTTTATTCTCCAAACTCTTGGAAGTCTCAGCCATCTTCACCTTCTCGGCCTCAACTGTTGATAATTTTTTCTCCCAAATAGCTTTTTCCTCAATGTACTGTTGACGAGATTCCTTTAAGGATTGGGCCAAACCCAGCAGAGCATCATCAACATCTGATGAGGAGCTGGAAGCTTTCATAGCTTCATCTTTCTTCACGATGTTATTGAAACAATTCACCAGCTGAAAGATGAGAAAAACAGAAAGTCAATACAAAAATGCAAGAATTCAGAGAAAGAAAGAAAACCCAGAGTATGAGAAATTTACTGAAGCAAGATGACGAGAAGCTAGGGATGTCAGCATATCCCTAGAAATTTTTTCATCAATTCCTTGGACCTCGGGTATGATCCAAGTTTTTACAGAGCTCATTGCAGAGCTCGGAGGAATGATGGTTGGAACACCAACACCACCAGCAGGTAGAGAGGAGGCAGTTTCAGTCAGATTGACTGAGGATGATTTCCTCAATCTCCTCAAAGGGATTTCGGCAGCTTCAACCAAGGAAGAACTCTTGGTCGGAGAGATAGTAATCACTTCCACAGGAGCAATTTTCTTGCTCGGGGCCACTGGGGGCTTCTCGGTAGTTTTTGAAGGCGCAACATCCACCTTCTTAGCCCCTTCTGGGACATCAGTTTTGCTTTTCTTGGCCCCAGCAGCAGAAGTAATGTCATCAAATAGAGCAGGAGGAGCTCTTTTCTTGCCCATTCTCTGACTTAAAGGAAGATGAGAATCTGAAGAAGAATCCTCTGGAGTTGAAGCTGGCTCAACAGGGCGAGCAGTATAAGAGGTTGTATAGCTCTTATGCTGTAGAAAATATGATGCAGACCTGATATGCTCGTCTGCAACGTTCTTATGCAAACCCCAGATAAGTTTCAGATGTTTAATATTAACCTCTGACTCTTTTGGAGTTTTTCTTTTACTCTCAACTGCAAATAAACACATGATAAAATATCAATCATACATTTTATCAAACATAATGAATTCGTAAATTCAGAAAAGAAATAAAATGAAAAATAAACCTATCCCATTTCCATATGGGGGGCATCTGGGACCATTGTATACACCATCACCAACTAAAGGGGCATCTTTCCAATTTTTAATAACCACCCCATGTTCAAAATAATCTTTATTTGCATCAAGGAGGTTAACTACAAGGGCCCTATTCAAAAACCTAGTTTTTAAGTAATAAATATTATCTAGAACGGCCCATCTATAGCAGTACATAATTTCAGGGATCCCTATACGAGTCCCATGAGTTAGATTTAATTTATACACCCCATTAATTATTCTCCATGAATTGGGGGCTATTTTTGCAGGGACAAGATCAAAATACTGACAAAACTCAAGACACAATGGGTTTGGTGGAAAGGAAAAACCACATTCAGCAATAAAAAGACTGGGGAACCAATGTCCCTCAGCCAAACGAAAGTAATTTTGAGGTTCAGAAAGCTCCTCCAAAATTACCCAAGATGGGATGAAAAAGTCAAAACGGAATTTTTCGAGAGATTCAATAATGTAAACCATGATGAATAAAAGAAAAAGGAAGAAAATCTTACAGGAAGGAAGGAGATCTGCTGACAACTAGCGAAGGAAAAGATGAACGCACAAGAGAGAAAGAGAGAATAGAAAGCTTGAATGCAGAAAATTGGAAAAAGAAGAAGACGGTATGGTTACCTAAGAAGTTTAAATACTTTGCCTAGGGAAGCGGCGAAGGAAATGATTACGCGAAAGAAACTATTGAACTTCCGGCGGCTAAAAGGACAAAAAGGGCACAAAGATCGAAGCACTCTTAAAAATTTCGAAAAAAAAGGCGGATTCTGTGAATTTGGAAATAAATTCAAATACGATGCTCCTAAAACCCAGGAAGATCATTCAATATACCGAGAAAGAATGTTCCATACTCCTCAAAGTTTGAAATATGAAACATTGGGGGCTTCTGTTGATACCAAAATTATTATGCTGATGTGGGCAAATCATACGAAGACACTTGTCAATCTACATGGCACAATACCAACGAGGAAGTTCATTTCCCCGACCAACTCATAGTCTCTCCGAGCAACGAGGATATACCGAGGAACGTCAACACTCCGAGATATTATAACTCTCCGAGGAACTCCTGAACAACGAGCAACTAAGGCGGTCCGAGCTGCATCTCGGTCGTATCATTAATTGCCAGATAATCAACAGTTCAACTATTCATTGAATGTTCATCATCTTGACGCACACGCTACCTTAAATGTATTACCCTTTCACATGTATATCATTTAATGTATCAACCCATTCATATACAGCCTAAGGGCTATATATACCTTGTATCACCCTCATTCAAAGGGACCGGAATTTCTTGATAGAACATTGTAATCGAGAATTCCCAAACACTCAGCAATAACATAACAGTGGACGTAGGCCATTCGTATAAGGCTGAACCACTTTAAAAATCTTTGTCTCATTTTATTTATCTGTGGTTGAATAATTAGAGCGATCTAATTTTTTACATCAACAATAATTATCTCCTACTGAATTTATACATTTATCTCCTCTTATTTCTCTATTAGAGTTTGGGAATAATTATATGGATGCCTCCCACTACTAACCCTTATGGTTTAACCCTTTAATCCAGGAATTAGGTTATTAGCTTTCATTAGAATGACTCAAATACCCCAACGTGAGCTCGGGATACTCTAAAAAAATCTCAGAACCCAATTACTACCCCCGGGTATGTAATTCTGACTATTTCAACCTATTCTGGATCAACCGAGCACTCAAAATCACCATCCGAGTTACTAAAAAATATTCTATTTCAACAAAAAATACCCGCACAAATTACCCGACTGCGATACCGTCAATTCTCATTATTTCTACTCACATACGACACACTACAATTGACTTAATTAAATTTACTTAATTACTCTAGTAAATTCCCAAAAAAGTATTAATCATGTTCTCACTAATTAATAATTTATAAATTACACATTATTTTCCCATTTCCTTTGAATTATGTCACACTTGCAATTTAAATGCCAAAAATAATTTATTCAAAATTACAGGGTGTTACATACTTCTCCCCTTACAAAGGAATTTCGTCCTCAAAATTCAAATACGACCGGTACTAATAGCTTCGGATACTAACCCGTATCATATCCATATCTTCCCAAAGATGAAACATCAAGTTATTCCCATTACGCCTCCACTAACGGTACTCTTCAGCTCGACGATCTATACTATACCATTCATACTAGTGGCTAGTCCTCTCTAGTCAGCTTACACTAAAATACTCCATCATTTTTTGTAATACCCCATAATTTTAAAGATATTTAAATTACAAAGGTGGGCGTAATTTGGTTATTTGAGGAATTACTGTGAATAGTATTTTTGGAATTTATGAGTGTAATTGAATAAATTCAGAATATAAAGTGAATAGTAAATATTAGATTGTAAGTGTCAAATTAATATTTACAGAGATTATATTTTCTTACGAGACTAAGAATGTGAGTGGGATTCTTTTAATTACATGTCGCAGTTGGGTAAAGCGACAAAGGAAAATATTTTAATTGGAAAACACATGTAATGAAATGTGTTGGGTTCAATTAGTGAATTTTAGATAAGTGACTCGGATAGAGATTTCGAGTGTGCGATTGGGTTCGGATTGGCCGAAATAGTCAAAATTAAGTACCTTGGGATAATGTTTGGGTTACGAGGGATTTTTGGACTAGTGGGGACTCAAAATTGAGTACACAAGTCATTTTACAATTGGGTATTCACCCAATTTCGGGCTAAATAAGCGGAGAGCCCTTATTTCTCCCACATATCAGCCCCAATAGAGAGAAAGATAAGAGATCAAGAAGAAAAGAAAGAAGAAGAAATAGAAGAGAAGCAAGAAGGAGATTTCCGGCCAAGTTCCGCGGGATTCGACTCGGGATCGTCGGATTTTATCCATGAGGCAAGTGTTTAACTTGCTTTACGATTTAGTGTGTTTATTTCTCATATTATAGTTGGTGTAGAACTATAAAGATTTTTGGGTTGAATTTTCATAAATCAAACAGGTTTTCGGAAGATTAAATGAATAAAACGCGGTTTATACCCAATTTGAGAAACTTAAGAATTAATAGAAATTAATGGTTGGTTATGGGTTCTAGGATGATTAGAACCCTTTTATGTGTGTTTATGGTTGTTTGAGGTTGGGTGATGATGAGAGATAAGAGAAAAAGTATGGAGGTGCTTTAATGGAGATTTGTAATTTGGAGAAGATGGTGAATAGTAATGCAGCATCTTGCGGGGTCGATTCGTCAAGGAAATGAATTGATTCAGCTCTTGGTCAAAATATTAAAGTCTTAGATCTTTTTTATACGGTCGCGTGGGCGCTGACCGCGTATTTTTCTGATTTGTTTTGAATTAGTTATGATTTTTCTAAGGAAGCAGTTCTGAGGTTGAAATCATTAGCTCGGAAATCAAACCAGAAAATGGAAAAATAAAGTCTAGAATTGTTTGAAGATAAATATTTGGGATTCCTAAAAATAGTGTGGGGACTCCTAAATAAAAAAATTTTGAATAAGGCATGTATCTTGGGATAGTTAAAAGTAAAATCCAAGACTTACCCAAATAGGGGTGTTTGGGAGGAGTAACACTCGGGGTGATATTTCGGTGGGCAAAATTTTATATAAGTAATTGTGCGCATAGAAAATACACTTACATGCCGATTTTGGTTGAGTAAAATCCTACGAGGTGACTAGGTTGAAATTTAGGATACGGGCTAAAGAGAATTGAGCAGTTATCCGATACGTCTATTTATGAAAATTATATATAGGTGAGAGGAATACCTATCATTATTACATGGGCTGTGCATATGCCCTGATGTTATTATATATATGGATGAAATGAATACCTATGGGGATTATATATAGGTAAGATGAATACCCGTTGTTAATGTATGCATAGGAGAGAGGAATACCTATCGTTATTATATGGTTGTGTGAATACCACATTGATGTTATATTTATATAGGTTGACTGGTGTGACACCCCGCCTAATAAAATATCGGATGATCAGTCCTACACCAAATTAAAACAGGAATCCCAGTTGGATCATCCTTAGCATCACTGTCGAAAAACTTTTTAAAACTTACTAAACACCTAGTATTCCAAAAGCTGGTGCCAAATTTTAATTTTTTTAATTAAACAAAATAGTACATGCGGAAATAAATATAAACCATTCACACAACTCAATAAAACTCAACTGAATAATTAATTAAACAATTTGTCGAATAAACCATCGGCCACCAGAGAGAATAATCCAACACAACCATCCAACACCTGAATACATACATCTGAAAAATGTACTGAGAAGACTGGGAGACAAGCCCTAAATAAAACTGAAATTGGTAAATGATTCCTACTCTAGGAATGAATAAATGATGCGTCTAATCAAAACTCCTGCTAGCATCCACATATGCCGCAGCTCCGTATTCCTGGAATAGAATATCATCCTGGCGTCCCTATGGCTGGACACCTAAAAGGTCTTAAAAATGTTGTATAGAAAGTGTTAGTACACAAAACGTTTTGAAAATATTTAGTAAGTAATTTATCGCAGTAAATATCAGTTATTGATTACACATGCTAGGATCACGCACACTCTCTTGAGTTTCCTCACCTCTCGTCTATCGTGCGCACCTAACGATTACCTTAACCCCGCCTAGTTGTACTACCCCGTCCAACTAGTCGTTGTAATCCTCCCTTGCCTTTCCACTCTAAACCGAGTATTATTATCCATGGGTTATAAGTTATCTCACTAATTAACTTAATTAATTTCCTTTAAATAATAACATATAACTGTGACACAAGTTATATAAAACAATTCCATCACACAGTGTATTATTACCCGCATATAATATTTACTACCATTATATACATACCTTTACCAAAACATCAACACATATATATATATACACATCCATTCCTCTGAGTATACCATCACCGGATGATTCCCTCTTAAATGATATCTCACTAGGTGTGATCACATAACCTAGTTCTCCAAGTTGAAATCGCTCACCAACTTGGCCCAAAATATAAACATAGTGGAGGCGGTCATATTCCTTCCCTGAAAGTGAGATAAATCCCTCACCCATATACCAGACGCTATGACCTGGGGATATACTCGCCCTACTCCTCAAGCTAGGGGATTCACCCACATCGTGCAATCTCCCTTGATAGCACTAGAGTATATAAATTGAATAAATATCTAGTCACTGGTATTTAATATCACACACAATATATATACTTATATATATACTATTACTACGCCGTATATATATAATATAAACCCCGGCTTTACCGTGTACTCAAAATCCCGTAACACTAGCCTGTAATTTCTCGAGTTTGTGGCCCGACTCAACTTAATTAATTTTCTCATTTTTTAATTCACAGGTCAATTAATATAATATTTCCCCGAGTCTATGGTCCGACTCTTATATAAATACTTTGCACATTAATTTATATAATTTTTACCCGAGTCTATGATTCGACTCTAATTTAATTAATTTGCACATTAATTAATTTATACTAATCCGAGTCTATGGTCCGACTCTAATCTAATTAATTTACACATTAATTAATTAATACTAATTCGAGTCTACATTCCGACTCTAATTATATTAATTAACACATCAATTAATTTAATACTTGGTGTCACCCAACCATTATACCCGAGCTCGCTCACTTGGCCCGAAACTAAATATTCTTATCATCTCAAATTAGATTACGTCGCAATCAAGCCTAGGAATCTCCACTTTAACCCTCTCACAAAATTTAAGTCCAACACTCAATCATAGACCTACTTCCATATCACTATTCCATCAATATATTTCATCAAGGTCCCAAACACTTCCCCGATAAAATTTTAGACATTTGAGGCTTAAAAAGAAAAATCTCAAATTTTCTGGCAGATTAAACACCCTGTTGTAAAATTTCGATTTCTCCCTCTAAAGACACACTCTAATTCGAAGCAAAATTTAAATCGCATACGTTTAAAATCACGTCAAAATTCTGGCAGATTACTATGTTGGCATATCAAACACCCTGTAGTAAAATGTCGATTACTCCATCTATAGAACTCCGATTTACCTGATTCGAAGTTCATTGGATAGCTAAGAGAAATACCTTTCCAGGCATGTATGGCTCACACTCTAATTCGAAGTAAAATTCAAATCGCACACGTTTAAAATCACGTCAAAATTCTGGCAGATTACTATGTTGACAGATCAAACACCCTGTAGTAAAATGTCGATTACTCCATCTATAGAACTTCGATTGACCTGATTCCAGGTTCATTGGATAGATAAGAAAAATAACTTTCAAATCATGTATGGTTTACACTCTAATTCGAATTACAAGTCAAATGGAATACGTTTAAATTTGTGCTAAAAATTCTGGCAGATTTACATCTTGTGTTCATCATTTAAACCCTAAGCCATTCAAGATTCATGTTCTTCATCCAACAACTCATAAAAATTCCATGTTAATCATCAAATATATTCAAATTTCATTTTATCTTTACCTAGGGATTCGTTCTACATGCAATCCTACCCAAACATATTATCAATTCAAACATTTAATTCAAGGGTTTTCAATAGAATCAACCAATTCTTAAAACTCCCTACACATGGGTATTGTAACTTGAATTTAATTTGCAATAAACACTTGCCTTATATCTAGTAGGTCTGATTTCGTGATTGTGGTTGGTGATTGATGATCTTTCTCCTTCAATCTTTCTTCCCAATGAATTTGTGGTGAAAGTCTCCTTTGAATCCTTCCCACTTCTTCCTTTTTACCTTGGAATTGTTTCTCTCTTCTCTCTAATGGCTATGGTGTGTTTTTTATTCTCCCTAACCCTAGCCTCCAACTCTTATAATCTGACTTAGATTTCTAAAATTCGTGGGTATCCTCACCCTAAAATGTAAAAAGGCCATAATGCCCTCGTATGGGCCCAGTTTAGCCCAAAAATACCCCGAGACTTAATTACTACCCCCGGATACTCTTTTCTGACTATCTCGACCCATTCGGACTCAACTGCTCACTCAGAATTATCATCCGAAATACTTTTTGACATTTCCAAATTTCGACCTCAAAATGGGACACACATTTAATTCGTATAATTAAACTTAAAAGTCGCCAAAATAAGTAATTATTTCCACTCAAATAATTTCTCCAAATCATAAATTTAAGTTTCTCCAGTTTAATTACTTTTATAACTCCTAAAATAATTAAATATTAAAAATTACGGGGTGTTACATACTCCCCCCCTTACAAAGGAATTTCGTCCTCGAAATTAAGTTGACCGTAATGTTCCAAGTTTCGGATATCACTCTCTAGTCATGTGCCTCTAAGCCCACTATATCTATCCCATCCACTTCTAACCATAAGTTACACAAGTATGCATTTAAATTAACCGGGGCGGCCATACACCCTATACCCGTGCTTAACCACACAAAATTTACCTTAAATAACCCGGGTGCCCATACACCCTATTCCCGTGCTTTACCGCACGAAAGTTACCCGACTATGCTAGTCGTAACCCGTAATATAACTTCGAACCCGTAGTCAAATCACACACACATATATATATATATATATATATATATATATATATATATATATATATATATATATATATATATATATATATATATATATATATATATATATATATACTGCTCGGGGTACCTAACCCATGTACTAACGACCAAACATCTCCCCACTTTCCAACATTGCGCTAAGTTTCATGCGTGGGATGTCTCGCAAAGCGAAATCCAAACAAGGAACCCCCCTCCCCCCCGATACACTACAACCTAACATTGTCGGTCGTTGAGATCCGTTAGACCCTCAGTCCATAGCACGTACCCCTAAATACTTATCTTTTAACACAGAAATATATACGCCTACCCTCATGCTACCAAAGACAACATAAAATACTGCACCCTTACTATCACTAGTCCTTTCTCAAAATAAACCCCGAGCTATATCTCTTTGCTCTAACATAAATCTAACCACCCTGATTCACTTTAGTAAACACCCCTACTTACCGGGATAAAATGTGAGAACACAAGACCTCACTTTGTGTCTATCGCACCACACAATATAACATATATACACACATAAATATAGGATAAATGCCCTCTCAGGTGATACCTAGTACCAATCATATCCTGGTGTCGGGAACACCAAAACTTACCCTCACTCTCCGCAAATATTCAAATCCATCGCTATCCAGCCGATATTTGGGAAAATTATCAACCCTACTCCCATAATTCTTGAAAGTAGTAACCCCTCGCATAATTCAAAACTTCTCTCGGTGTACACCTCCACTCTCCCGTGGATAACACCAAAGAATTTCGCTACCCCACAAAATTTTCCTCGACTTACTATGGCTGCCACCGCCAGCGTTCCCACTAAATTCGACTTATCCGCGAACTCTAGTAAAAAATAATTCTTATATTGTGACACTCTCACTGTCACTCAAAACATACCCCATGCCCATAGGATAAAAGATAATTACCTCCATACTCTAGCTGCAATGGTTGATCCTCGGGTCTCTGAGCAGCTTCTCCCTACCCGAACGCACCCATGACTTGTTGTAGTGGTTGTACTTCCAGGACCTCGTCCTGTAGTTGACCCATGCCATGCTTAGGACAATTCCTCTTCATGTGTCCCGCTTCCCCACAAACGAAACACCTCTTAATAAATTCACCCTGCCACTGATCCCTTTCTTGTTGTCCTTGTCGAAATTCCTGACCATCCTGTCGATAGCCTCCCGACCTAAATCGCTTGGCCTGATTCCCATACCGGGGAACCTGCCACTGATGTCCCCCTGTCCGTAGCTGAGATACCCCACTGGTACTGTTCCCTTCCACTTTATCAGATCGACTGGTTTCCCCTGCCCCCTTGCTTCCTCTCACGTCGAAGCGATATTCCTGACAGTGCAGGAGTGCTGCGTTAACGACATCTATATAAGCTACTAACGCAAGATTACCAATCAAATATTGTCTGATCCTCCAGACCAACCCATCCATGAACCTTGCCTTCTTTCTTTCTTTATCGCTTACCTCAACCGGTACAAAATTTGCCAAACGAGTGAATTCTTCCTCGTAATCAGCCCTTGAACGGCCCCCTTGTTTTACTTCTCTAAATTTCTTCCTCGTTTCAGTCTCAACTGCTGGCAAAAAATACTTGCAGTCGAACCGCACCCAAAACTCGACAATAGTTACTTTATCCCTTTCCTCAATTGTGGTGATCGACTCCCACCATTGTAGCGCTGCTCCCACTAAACTAAAAGTGGCTAGCATTTGCTTCTGCACCTCATTGCAGTCTACCATGCATAGGTGACACTGAATATCTCTCTTCCACTGACATGCCAGTACCACATCTGAACCCCCTCAAAACTCGGGCGGATGGCCCTTTTTAAAGACCTCTCGTACTTGCTGCCACCCCGACGTCCCCGCGTGAGCCTGAGCATCTAGCTCCACTAACACTTATGGCTGATCTTATGGAAAGTACCTTGCCATAGCGATCATCGTTGCTTCAACTGCCTGCACCACTAATTCAGCTACCTGGGCTACCGAAATCATCTCTGGTAGTTGCTGCGGTAACTTTTGCTCCTGATGAGCCTCTTTAGTCTCTTCTCCCCCTGCTGCCCTAGCTGCTCTCTCTCTCTCCTGGGCGACATCTGAAATGAGAATCGAATCGTATTAGTTCACCCTCAAATAAAATAAAGGGCAGAAGAACGTAAATGCGCATACGTATAAGAATACAACAATCCTATGATAGGGCTCTATATCAAAGATTGCTAAGACAAAACGTGAAAAGCCGCACAGATCCTAAGGACACTAGAACCTGATGCTCTGATACCATCTGTAACACCCCACCTAATAAAATACCGGGTGATCAGACCTATACCAAATTAAAATAGGAATCCCATTTGGATCATCCTTAGCTTCACTGTCGAAAAACTTTTTAAAACTTACTAACCACCTAGTATTCCAAAAGATGGTGCCAAATTTTAAATTTTTTTAATTAAACAAAACAGTACATGCGGAAATAAATATAAACCATTCACACAACTCAATAAAACTCAACTGAATAATCAATTAAACAATTTGCCAAATAAACCATCGACCACCAAAGCGAATAATCCAACACAACCATCCAACACCTGAATACACACATCTGAAAACTGTACTGAGAAGACTAGGCGACAAGCCCTAAATAAAACTGAAACTGGTAAATGATTCCTACTATAGGAATGAATAAATGATGTGTCTAATAAAAACTCCTGCTAGCATCCACATATGTCGCAGCTCCGTATTCCTGGAATAGAATATCAATCATGGTGTCCCTGTGGCTGGACACCTAAAAGGTTTTAAAAATGTTGTATAGCAAGTGTTAGTACACAAAATGTTTTGAAAATATTTAGCAAGAAATTTATCGCAATAAATATCAGTTATTGATTACACATTATAGGATCACGCACACTCTCTTGAGTTTCCTCACCTCTCGTCTATCGTGCGTATCTAACGATTACCTTAACCCCACCTAGTTGTACTACCCCGTCCAACCAGTCCTTGTAATCCTCCCTTGACTTTCCACTCTAAACCGAGTATTATTATCTATGGGTTATAAGTTATCTCACTAATTAACTTAATTAATTTCCTTTAAATAATAACATATAACTGTGACACAAGTTATATTAAGCAATTCCATCACACACTATATTATTATCCGCATATAATATTTACTACCATTATATACGTACCTTTAGCACAACATCAACACACATATATATACACATCCATCCCTCCGAGTATACCCTCACCGAATGATTACCTCAAAAATGCTATCTCACTAGGTGTGCTCACATAACCTAGTTCCCCAAGTTGAAATCGCTCACCAACGTGGCCCAAAATATAAACGTAGTGGAGGCAGTCATATTCCTTCCCTGAAATGAGATAAATCCCTCACCCACATACCGGATGCTATGACCTGGGGATATACTCTCCCTACTCCTCAATCTAGGGGATTCACCCACATCGCGCAACCTCCCTTGATAGCACTAGAGTATATAAATTGAATAAATATCTAGTCACTGATATTTAATATCACACACAATCTATATTCTTATATATATACTATCACTACACCGTAAATATATATTATAAACCCCGGCTTTATCGTGTACTCAAAATCCTGTAACACTAGCCTGTAATTTCTCGAGTCTGTGGCCCGACTCAACTTAATTAATTTTCTCACTTTTTAATTCACACGTCAATTAATATAATATTTTCCGGAGTCTATGGTTCGACTCTTATATAAATACTTTGCACATTAATTTATATAATATTTACCCGAGTCTATGATTCGACTTTAATTTAATTAACTTGCACATTAATTAATTTATACTAATCCGAGTCTATGGTCCGACTCTAATTTAACTAATTTACACATTAATTAATTAATACTAATCTGAGTCCACATTCCGACTCTAATTATATTAATTAACACATCAATTAATTTAATACTTGGTGTCACCCAACCATTATACCCGAGCTCGCTCACTTGGCCCAAAATTAAATATTCTTATCATCTCGAATTAGAGTACGTCACAATCATGCCTCGGAATCTCCACTTTATCCCTCTCACAAAATTTAAGTCCAACACTCAATCATAGACCTACTGCCATATCATTTTTCCATCAATATATTTCATCAAGGTCCCAAACACTTCCACGATAAAATTTTAGACATTTGAGGCTTAAAAAGAAAAATCTCAAATTTTTTTGCAGATTAAACACAGTGTAGTAAAATTTATATTTCTCCCTCTACAAAACTCCGATTGACCTGATTCTAAGTTCATTGGATAGATAAGATAGATACCTTTCCAGGCATGTATGGTTCACACTCTAATTCGAATTACAACTCAAATGGAATACATTTAAAGTGGTGTCAAAAATTCTGGTAGATTTACATCTTGTGTTCATCAATTAAACCCTAAGCCATTCAAGATTCATGTTCTTCATCCAACAACTCATAAATATTCCATATTAATCATAAAATATATTCAAATTTCATTTTATCTTTACCTAGGGATTCATTCTACATGCAATCCTACCCAAACATGTCATCAATTCAAACATTTAATTCAAGGGTTTTCAATAGAATCAATCAATTCTTAAAACTCCCTACACATGGGTATTATAACTTGAATTTAATTTGCAATAAACACTTGGCTTATGTCCAGTAGGTCTCATTTCATGATTGTGGTTGGTGATTGATGATCTTTCTCCTTCAATCTTTCTTCCCAATGAGTTTGTGGTGAAAGTCTCCTTTGAATCCTTCCCACTTCTTCATTTTTGCCTTGGAATTGTTTCTCTCTTCTCTCTAATGGCTATGGTGTGTTTTTCCTTCTCCCTAACCCTAGCCTCCAACTCTTATAATCTGTCTTAGATTTCTAAAATTCGTGGGTATCCTCACCCTAAAATGTAAAAAGGCCAGAATGTCCTCGTATGGCCCCGATTTAGCCCAAAAATACCCCAAGACCCAATTACTACCCCCGTGTACTCTTTTATGACTATCTCGACCCATTCAGACTCAACCGCGCACTCAGAATTGTCATCCGAAAAACTTTTTGACATTTCCAAATTTTGACCTCAAAATGCGACACACATTTAATTTGGACAATTAAACTTAAAAGTCACCAAAATAAATAATTATTTCCACTCAAATAATTTCTCCAAATCAAAAATTTAAGTTTCTCCAATTTAATTACTTTTATAACTCCTAAAATAATTAAATATTAAATACTCAAAATTACAGGTGTTACAACTGGATACCTATATTATTGTTTCTTATGTATATGACTTACCTACGATGCTTGCTATCAAGTGGAGGTTGCGCGTTGTGGACAATTATGCCTTGAGGATCCTTCGGGTGGGATATGGAATTGTACCACTAGAGCATAGAACCTAGGTGTGGGATATCTGTGAGAATGATAGTGATGATGGTCATATGGGTGCGTAGGTATGTGTGTAGCCCATCGGCTTGGAACTATGTTCGCCTCCAAGATGTGTGTTGTTTTGATGGTTCATGAGAGATTGAACCTATAGTCCTTTATGCAATGAGTGATGCAAGGTACATGATAGCAGAGTATGCAGGCACCGCAGCTTTGTCTAGGGGTGCAGTATAGTATATTTATATACGATAGTGTGCTTATATATATACATGTACTTGTGATGATATCAACTGTGTGAAATAAGTAGACAGGAATAATAATAAAATCTTAAATGAATAGTAGTCCTCCATGCAGTGAGTAATGCACCGAGACACGATAACAGAGTATGTGTGCATCGCAGCTTAGCCTAGGGGTGCTATATATGTATATATGTACTGAGAATAACATATATGTATACTTGTGATGTTCCACCGTTGCTTAGTATATGAGAACGACTAAGCTACTTTTATTTTAGCTCGGTGGACTGGTTATTATACTTGTTGCGTATAGTATATTGTTAATATATGAGATTGAGATACCATATAACGTACCCTCATATACAGTGAAAAGAATGAAAAAAGTGATATACTCCTTCCCATAGATTTATATCCGAATTTATATGAATATGGATTATAGGATCTAATGAGAACTATTGATAAATACGAGATGGTATAAAATGTGGTATGTACCGAAGGCCTAATGGATCCCAACGATCAACATTATCACGTAGTAGTGTATTGGGGGGGGTCCTTGTTTGGATTTCGCTTCGCGAGACACCCCACACACGAACGTAACATAATGTTGGGAATGGGGAGAAGTTTAGTCCTTAGTACTCGAATTTATGAGGATTTTTGAAGATGGGTGAAATACCTTAGTTAGGCCGGGTAGCTTAACTAGGTTGTTTAAAAAGGTATGCGATAGTTGTGCACTATTAGAAGAGGGGTGAGGGATATCTCATGAGAGTGTGATACCAGTTTAAATATGAGTAATATCATATTGTAAAATATGGATTTTACGCACTTGCTAAAACATTTTCAAAACTCGGGCTCTGGCCCGTCTCTAGATTTTCCTCTCTCTTGCTATATATATATATATATATATAGGAGTCGACACACAGGGACGCCTGGATGATGATTGCTACGAGTCAGACTTTTGTTGTAGCAGTGGATGCAAGCAGGTTTATTGTAGACGCTTCTACCATTGAGATCTAGATAGGAGGTATTATAAAAATATTCGGGGTGAAGGACCAACTGTACTCATTTATTCTTTTATCGCCTTTTAGTTCGGCATTCGATTTGGTTGTATTATTGTACCAAGTGTTCGGTTATTTTTTTTTATTTCATTTCAGTTGCTACATATAACCTGTTGTAATTGTTTTATTTGAATTGTTTGCTAAAAAGATAAGTTAATTAAAATTTTGATGCCGACCTAATAGGATATTAGAAATTAAATTTGTTTTCGACAGTGATGCTGAGAATGAACCATATGAGACTCCTATTTTAATTTGATATAGGAGTGATCACCCGGTATTTTATTAGGCGGGGTGTCACAGGTGGTATCAGAGCATCAGGTTCTAGTGTCTTTAGGAATCTGTGCGGACGTACTACCCTTTCAGCATTGCTTTTGATTTGATATAGAGCCTTATGGTTAGGATTGTTGATATCCTCTTGTGAGATTTCGTTCTCCTATCAATATGTAAGATTATCATAAATCTTTTGCACGCTCATTCGAGATTTGTGTGCTGATCGACGAAGGGCGACCTGGGAAGGCCCTTGTGAGGGAAGCATGAGGCGGGTCTTAGTTAGAGCTGTAAGTTGATGTTGGAATGAGGACCACGTTAGAGGTCACTCCCCTTGTGTCATTATCATGGATTGCTACAATGACTACTATAGAATAGTAGTTATAATTATCTATGCACCGCTATAGTAGAGAATGGTGCTAAACTTGAATCACCCAGTGAAGTTAGATGGGGAAAAGTTTGAAAAGATCCTTGATAATGACCGTACGTTGAAGTTAAGTTATCCGAAAGAATTGTAGTGTTATCCAAAGGAAGTAGAAAGCTCAGAAGCTTTGTCTTTGAGCAGGGTATGGAATGCCCAGATGTGAAAATTTGAGGAAAATTTTTCTCTCACTCAATGGAGCAATGTTGAAATGGTGGGAACGATGGTCACCAAATTTGAGGGAGCATGGTGTTTTGCTCATAAATGAATCTTACGGATGGTTTTAACCGCGAGTTCCTTTGATTTACCAGGAATGAAGAGAATACAATTTCTAGGCTATTCACATAAGGATCAGTCAAAGACCGACAATGAATATAGAGTTATATGGTTAAGTGAACTTAGTACCGGAGTAAGGTAGGAACAATGGAGAAAGAGGCTTCTCCAGTGGAATGATAGACTCACTATTAATTGGACTTATGTAGACTGAGTTATAGTTTTTTTAGTGCAAAGTGTGAAATCTGCAATAAAAATTAAAGTTGTGAGGCTTTGTGATTTTTAAGAGTCTAATGGGATAAAGACTCTTAGGATTCGAAATGGAATTTCGGATGTAATTGGGAAACGATCTAGTTGTGATAAGCTTAATATTTATTTATATTATAAGTATGTGAATACTTATGGAATTAAATTGAATATGTAGATTCGAGGTTATAGGCTAATTCTACGAGAGATAGGCATGGATAGCCGAATTTAATGATATATATATATACGGGTATAGAGACAGTATATATGTGATTATATTATAAATATATATGTGTGTGAATGGTATATTTATATGAAGCATACCCCTCTAGTGCTATCTTGGGAAGTTGCGCAATGTGGGTGAGGCCCCTGGCTTGAGGAGCAAGGAGCGTATAGTCCCCAGGTCATAGTGTACATTCTATGTTGTGTGATTTTTATCAGGAGTGAGACGTGGTGGGTATGTTTCATTCTCATTTCTGGTGAGGAACTATGATCGCTTCCCATTCGTTGTGATTTGGATTTTACCAAGTCGGTGTGATAGTTCGACCGCTGGTACCCAGGATGATGTCTAAGTAATTCCCTGGAAGATGATAGCATTGAGAGACTACATCCATTGAGTTATAGCTTTGAGGGATGGTTATTATACTTATATAGTGTATGATATATAAGTATGGATATAGTTGATGTGTATAATATATTGTATATATATTTATATGAGATGTGAAACATATATATACGGACATAATAAATAATGGAATGCGAGATAAATTATGGATGAGCTCGCCTTGATTATATGTTTAGATGGAACTTCGATGAGGAGATGTTTCATTGCCATAATTTGAGTGCATGGGGACCTTATAGATATAATTTAAGGTATGCAGGATTTATAGTTAAACTGGGAGTTTAAGCTTGTCATTGTTCGCGCGAAGGACTTAGTGTTAGTGCAAGCGCTTGTGGTATGTCTCCCTGACATAATTAAGAGTTCTGACCATATTTTATTGGCAGATGGGATGGGATTATCCCTGTTGCATATTTGAAGCTAACAAGACACTCCACATATGAACCTTAACGACGTTGGGAGTGGAGAGATATTACTATATGCTAGGATGTTGGTTTGATGAAATTAGCTAAGAGTCGTGTGATGATTAGGGGCTAATGAAAAGTAGATGTGCTGTGGAAAAGCACTGGAAATATTTCTCTCACCGCAAGTATGTGGGTGAGGTAAGGTGAAGGAAATTGATTTGAGGCTTATAGTCAGGCCTTGAAGAGAAGGCAAATTACGAGGAAATATGTTGTGGGTATAATGTTCGTAGAACTTTTGCAGAGAGTAGGCGCCCGATTAGTTAGATTTTATATTTCGTTAAGTTGGAAGGATATAGTGGTTGAAGTACACGGGTAGGTTAACTAGGTAAGATTTAGAACATCCCGTTGGTGTCCCTTGGGCTGTTATATCTCGATGACCAATGATGCGTGGGAGTTGTGTAACGGGAGGGTTCCTTGTTTGGATTTCACTTTGCGAGATGTCCCACGCATGAAACTGAGAAAATGTCAGAAGTTGAGAGAGGTCTTGGGCACTAGGGATATAGTTGGGTTAGTACTCATTTTACGTTTGTTGGAAACATCTTGATCTTAAGACTACCACGAAGTAAGGCTAGTTGGACTAGTGGCGCTGATATAGGAAAATTGTTGTGAGTTAACGACAAGAAGATTGGTGGGTTAACCTTAAGAAGGATTGGATTTCCAGGTATCGGGAGAATTAAATTTCGAATTATTTGGGTTAGGAAAAATCCAGGTTTTAGTACCAGGCCAAAGAAATGGGATCCATTGTTTAGAAAAGATCATTACGTGTCGGGCGTTTACAATGGTTGTGTAGATATGCACGAATGAGAGGGGGTATGGGCACCCTGGTTAGTTAATTCCAAAAATATTCGAGATAGAAGGACGTGAAAATGAATGTGTAGAATATATGCCTGAGGGGAAGCTATAAACAAGGTTAAATGGTATGACGAAATGAATGTCATGTGATAATGATGATAATTCAAGTATTTATGTTCAACGAGAGCTAGCACACCCGAGATGGGTTGAAAGGTTGTGGAAAGTCATTTAAAAGGTACCTCTTGAGGAAAAGGATACCAAATTATTATGAGAAAGTAGAGTGGAGTCTTACTCGAATGGGTGTTGACGAGTGGCTTGTGCATGACTGTATTGTTAGCTTACTCCAAGGAAAGAAGGATTGCTTGTAGTACCAAATTCTGGAAGTGTATATGAGAATTAATACTTTAATTATTCGGTATAGGGAATGTACCTTGGAGATTACGAGAGAGATAGTAATCTGAATATATATACAATACGTAACAATGAGAATAAAATACATATGGTAAGTATGCAAATAGGTTGGGAGAATACCTATAAATTTTAATAGGGTGTGTGTATGCCTATTATTTTATATTTTTGTTAAGTGCACTAATGGGTGACAACCCGTGGGTGCAAGGTTATGTTATTTTATACACTAAAGGGTGATAACCCGAGGGTGTAAAATTTTATTATGTGCACTTATGGGTCTTAGCCCGGGGGTGAAGGATTAGTGTATATATATAGGGATGATGAGACTATATATATATGAGCATACTTGGGGAACCTTTTACTTTGTGATTTTTAAAATAATTCTAAGTCTTAGTACTGGTATTGTCCTAATTTCGGGGACAAAATTCCTTTTTAAGGGGGGGAGTATGTAATACCCCGTACTTTTAAAGATATTTAAATTACAAAGGTGGCCATAATTTGGTTATTTGAGGAATTACTATGAATAGTAATTTTGGAATTTATGAGTGTAATTGAATAAATTCAGAATATAAAGTGAATAGTAAATATTAGTTTGTAAGTATCAAATTATTATTTACATGGATTATATTTTCTTACGAGACTAAGAATGTGAGTGGGATTATTTTAATTACATGTCGCAGTTGGGTAAAGCGACAAAGGAAAATATTTTAATTGGAAAACACATGTATTGAAATGTGTTGGGTTTAATTATTAAATTTTAGATAAGTGACTCGAATGGATATTGCGAGTGCGCGATTGGGTTCGCAATGGACGAAATAGTAAAAATTAAGTAACCTGGGGTAATGTTTGGGTTACGGGGGCTTTTTGGACTAGTAAGGACTAACAATTGAGTACACGAGTCATTTTACAATTGGGTATTCACCCAAATTCGGGTTTAATAAGAGTAGATCCCTTATTTCTCCCACATATCAGCCCTAAGAGAGAGAAAGAGAAGAGAGAAAGAAGAGAAGAAAGAAAAAGAAATAGAAGAGAAGAAAGAAGGAGATTTCCGACCAAGTTCCGCGGGATTCAACTCAGGATCGTCGGATTTTGTCCACGAGGTAAGTGTTTAACTTGCTTTATGATTTAGTGTGTTTATTTCTCATATTATAGTTGTTGTATAACTATAAAGATTTTTTGGTTGAATTTTCATAAATCAAACGGGTTTTCGAAAGATTAAACGGATAAAACTCGATTTATACCCAATTTGAGAAGTATAAGAATTAATTGAAATTAATGGTTGGTTATGGGTTCTAGGATGATTAGAACCCTTTATATGTGTGTATTTATGGTTGTTTGAGGTTGGATGATGATGAGAGAGAAGATAAAAGGCATGGAAGTGCTTTAATGGAGATTTGTAATTTAGAGAAGATGGTGAATAGTAACACAGCATCTTGCGGGGTCGATTCGGCCAGGAAATGAATTGATTCAACTCCTGGTCAAAACATTAAGTTTTAGATCTTTTTTATACGGTCGCGTGGGCGCCGACCAGATTTTTTTCTGATTTGTTTTGAATTAGTTATGATTTTTATAATGAAGTAGTTCCGAGGTTGAAATCATTAGCTCGAAAATCAAACCAAAAATTAGATAAATAAAGGCTAGAATTGTTTGGAGATAAATATTTGGGATTCCTAAAAATAGTGTGGGGACTCCTAAATATTTTTTTTTTAGTAAGGCGAGTACCTTGGTGTTGATACCAAATTTAGCCTGCTGACATGGCCCAATTGGATGAAGACGAGTGGCAATCTACATGGCAACAACAAACACTTCGGAGGAACTCAGACGCTCCGAGGAACCACACTGCAATGAGGAACACTGCTTCCCCGAGGAACCCAGACGCTCCGAGGAAACAGAACTCTCTGAGGAACTCTGGAATACCGAGAAGCTTAGGCGGTCCGAGCAACTTAGGCGGTCCGAGATGCACCTCGAACAAAGCATTAATAGTAGGATGACCAACAGTTTGACTGTTCATTAAATGCTTATCATTCAGATGTATACGCTTAAGGGGCATTTAATATATTACCCTTTCACATGTACATCATTGAATGCATTACCCTTTCACATTACAGCCTTATGGCTATAAATACATTATACAATCCTCATTGTAACGGGACCGGAATTTCTTGATTAAACTTGTAATCGAGAATTCCCAAACAATCATCAATAACAGAAACAGTGGACGTAGGCCATTCTTATAAGGCTGAACCACTTTAAAACTCTTTGTCTCATTTATTTTATCTGTGATTAAATAATTAGATACGATCTAATTTTTTACATCAACAGATTGGCGCCGTCTGTGGGAAACGACTGGTAATATCATTTTTCATCAAAAACAAGTCATCACCAATGGCTCATATTCCAAAATCCAGCAATTGAAACGCTGGAAGCCCTCCAAATCCATCTGCTCCGCCAAATATTCCAGATCTCGCTAGAATAATGACAAATCTGGCTCGGGGCCAGACCGTCATGCAAGAAACTATGCGACAACTCATACAAACCCTCCATGGCGGTGTACCAACCCATTCAGGACCGCGAAGTATTCAAAGAAATACCCGTTTACCTTCTTCGCGTACTAGGCATACTGATTCATATCGTACTGAGGAATCTGAAGATTTTTCTTATCAACCTGAACGAACTTCGTCAGTGCGAGCCACAGATACTGAACAACGTGTCACTCTCTATCCAGAAAGGGCTAGTGCGCTAGAGAGGTTAACCAGGGTATCACCTTTTGATCGATTAGGACCTAGAAGGAGCAAAAGTCCTCCTAGAGCCGTATCGAGGAGTTTTCGACGACCATCAAATTTAAGGGAAGGATCTTCCCAGTCGCGACCAGCTGCTCGTCAAGATAGATCCCAGGAAGACACATCAACACGATTAGCTGCTCGAACCAATAGGCCCGAGGAAGGGAATGATGCATGGAAAGGCTCTATTCAAAGTCTGGAGGATACATTAGGGGAAATAGATAAGGTCAAGAACCCTCTACAACAAACTTTTATTCGAGGAACACCTTTTGTCCAGGCCATTGTAAATTTTCAAACACATCAAAGTTCAAAGCACATGTTGTGACCCCTAAATATGATGGAAAGACTGACCATGTCCTTCATATAGAACAATACCAAGATACAGTCGACATTTATGTTGTTCTAGATGAGATAAGATGTAGAGCATTCTCAGGAACTCTTACCGGATCTGCTCAAATATGGTATAATAATCTTCCTCGGGGTAAGATCTTAACTTTTCTTCAACTGGCCGAGTTATTCATTGGGAATTTCTATTTTGGGGCAAAACCAGTTAAACAAGTAGCACATTTGTTAAGTGTTAGACAAAAAGTTGGTGAAAGTATCAGAGATTATATAACTCGTTTTAATAACGAGAAACTTGAAGTCATTGATTATGAGGAGAAGACAACGATTACCGCCTTGATGAGTGGACTACTGCCCAACAAGTTGTACTACACTTTGGCCAAAGATCCACCTAGAACCATGTTAGACCTGATGGGAAAAGCGTCCAAGATTATGAATGTCGAGGAAGCTATGGCTGCGAAGAAGAACATGGATGCCAAAGAAACTAAGGTGGAAGGTGATAAAGCTAAGAAGAAAGAGCATAAGAACAATGGTAATGACAAACACTCAAAAAGTTAGTCGACATGAGAAGTAATGAAGAAATTCGATAATTATACTCCTTTGAAGAAGGACATCAACCATGTTCTAGAATAAATCAAGAACAACGAGGAATTAAACTGGCCGGAGAAAATGAAGGCAGACCCTCACAGGAGGAATAAGGCAAAGTATTGCGAGTTTCGTAAAGATCATGGCCATTGGACCAAAAATTGCATAGCTCTTCAGAATGAGATTGAAACACTCATCAGACGAGGAAAGCTGGCAAAGTATGTTGATCGTGGAAGAGAAAGAAAAAACAACGACCGAACAAGAGAGAGGTCTAGATCTCCTCGTCGAGCAGAGGAAAACAAGAAAAGAAACCATGAAGTTGATTCAGAAGACGACCCCAATCTTCCCAAGAGACCAAGGTAGCCAGAACGAGAGGTATTTTCAATACGCTTTGGGTCATTTGACTGTAATGTTATAACAGGTGGAGATGCAGGAGGAGGAGACCTTACTGCCGAGAGAAAAGCTTACCTCTGTGAGGCTCAAGCTTGCTCGTACATTCAACGAATAAATCTAGCTGAGGAGGATTTCCCGAGAAAGGTGAACAAAGAGAAATTGGTCATTGATTTTTCAAAGAATGACCTCGCAGGATGTTTGTATCCTCATGATGACCCATTAGTGATGAAAATGAGGATGAAGGAAGTAATAATTTCAAGAGTACTGGTCGACAATGGTAGCTCGGCAAACATCATGTTCTACTCGTGCTTCGATAGTTTAAATCTAAAGCTATCTCAACTGGAGCCTTATCATAGACCCCTCCTCGGTTTTGCTTGAGAGAAAGTATTTCCACTTGGGACGATCAAATTGGATATATTCATTGGTACGTGGCATGCTTGTCGAACAGAAAGAATACGCTTCTTCATGATGGATAAGAATTTTCAATCATCATACAATGTCATCATGGGAAGAGTAGGATTGAAAAAATTCAAGGTTGTACCATCTACAGTGCATCAATGCCTAAAATTTCCAATAAATTTTGGAGTAGGAGTTGTGAAAGGTGATCAGAAAGTAGCTCGGGAATGCTAGTATTCATCCGCCGAGCAAGAGGAACTAGAGGAATCAAGGAAAAAGACAACTACCTATCAGGTGGACGAAGGTGCAGAAATTGAAACATTGGATCCTAGAGATGAGTCTCAACTCGTGAAGGGCCAAGTGGTGGAAGCTACTGAAAACATCATTCTGGACGACGAGGACCCTGAGCTAACTACTCAAGTAGGTTCGTCGTTGGAAGCCTCACTAAAACAGGAATTGATAACTTTCCTAAGAAGCAGAAAGCAAACTTTTGCGTGGAGTCATGAGGATATGCCTCGGATAGACCCAAATTTCTTATGTCACGAGATCAATGTGAATAAGGAGATCAAGCCAGTGAAGCAGAGAAGAAGAGTGTTCAGTCCCGAGAAGAATCAAGCTATACAGGAGGAAGTTGAGAAGATCCAGAAGGCTTGTTTTATTGAAGATGTTAAATATCCAGACTGGTTAGCAAATGTGGTGATGGTGAAAAAGAAGAACAACAAGTGGAGGATGTGTGTAGACTTCACCGACCTCAATAAAGCATGCCCAAAGGATCACTTTCCATTGCCCCGAATTGATCAACTGGTGGATGCTACCTCGGGACATGAGCTGCTGAGCTTCATGGATGATTATTCTGGTTACAATCAGATTAAAATGAAACCTAAAGACAGGGAGAGTACTTCTTTCATTACCCCTAGGGGAACTTATTGTTATAATGTTATGCCTTTTGGTTTGAAAAATGCAGGTGCGACATATCAGCGACTGAAGAACAAGGTCTTTGCTGAACAAATCAGTTGCAATATGGAAGTCTATGTTGACGATATGCTGATAAAGAGCAAGAAAGCTGTCGATCATCTAGTTGACTTAAGTCAGACTTTTGATCAACTGGATAAATATCAAATGAAGCTGAACCCGATGAAGTGCATATTTGGAGTACGAGAAGGCATGTTTCTCGGGTACATTGTCAATCAACGAGGCATTGAGGCAAATCCTCAAAATATCAAAGCTCTATTAGGGCTGCGATCTCCAACGGCGAAGAAAGAGGTGTAAAGTCTTACAGGACGAGTAGCAGCACTTAACAGATTTGTATCGCGAGCAACTGATCGATGTCTCCCATTCCTCAAGACACTCCGAAAGACTTTTGAGTGGAATGATGAATGTGAGAAGGCTTTTCAAGACTTGAAGAAATACTTGGGATCATCTCCACTGTTATCCAGGCCAGTGACGGGAGAAAAATTATTCTTGTATCTGGCAGTGTCCAAAAATGCAGTCAGTTTGGCATTGATAAGAGTGGAGAATGGAGTACAAAAACCAATCTACTATACAAGTAAGGCCTTCCGAGGAGCAGAGATCAGATATCCAAGGCTGGAAAAATTGGCACTAGCATTGATCGAGGCAAGTAGAAGAATGAAGCCATACTTTCGGGCTCATACCATAGTAGTATATACTGATATGCCATTGAGGCAAGCCCTTCATAAACCAGAAAAATCAGGGAGATTGATGTATTGGGCAATAGAGCTTGGTGAATATGATATAATTTATGAACCCATATCATCGCTTAAAGGGCAAGTTATAGTAGAGTTCACCTATCCTGATACCCCCGAGGAGCAAAAGTTGCTCGCTGATCAACCTGTGGATGTTACAGGATCATCAAACACAAGCTCAGACCAACTTAGGTTGGTAAAAGGGCAAGTGGATGTTACAGGATCATCAAATTCAATCCCAAACCAACTCAAGTTAGTAAAAGGGCAAGAAAAGATGATCGACGAAGAGCAAGAAATATCAGGGAAGGATGAAAGGAAGCAACAAATATTTCACCGAGGAACTCTGTCAGATCAGAAATTTGAAGACGAGTTACCTATATGGAGGCTATATGTAGATGGCTCATCTTGCACAAGAGGATGTGGGGCAGGGATAGTTTTGAGCACTCCGGACAAGGTCGACATGAAATACGCCCTACGTTTCCAATTCAAAGCTTCCAATAATGAGGCTGAGTAGGCCATGATTGCAAACCTTAATTTGGCAAAAATTATGGAGGCGCAGTAGGTTATTGTCTTCAGTGATTCTCAATTGATCGTAAATCAAATGTTGGGAATATATGCATCCAAAGGAGAATGAATGATCAGATATCATGCAAAGGAAAAAGAGCTGGTGTCAGAATTTACTGCTATTTAGCTGATCAGAATACCAAGAATGGAGAATGCGAGAGCAGACGCCTTAGCTCGATTAGCATCAGCTACTCATACCGAGCTACGAAGAACAATCCCAATTGAAGTTTTAGCTGTTCGGAGTATAGATGAAGATCTGACGACGAACTTTATTACCCTTGATTTAGGACCATCTTGGATGGATCCCATTAGGGAATATATTGAGGAGGGAGAATTACCAATTGACAAGCTCGCAGCCAAGAAATTTAAGTTTAAAGCTGCTCGGTATGTATTAACTAACGGTATTCTATATAGACGAGGAATTATGGCAGGTTTGCAAAGATGTGTACATCCCTCCGAGGTAAAAGACTTAATTGAACAGATCCATGAAGTGTCCTGTGGAGCACATGTAGCAGGTCAGACTCTTTTGCAAAGAATGATGACTCAAGGATACTACTGGTCGACGATGAAGGCTGATTGCATAGCCTATGATAAGAAATGTGACAAGTGCCAGCGCTTTTCCTCCATCCGAAGAACTCCCCAAGCATTATTGACACCCATTACTTCCCCTTGGCCATTTGCCATATGGGGAATAGATTTGGTTGGGCCACTGCCGACGACCAGGGGAAGGTTTAAGTATCTCGTGGTCGCTGTGGATTATTTTACTAAATGGGTTGAAGCTGATCCTCCCATTGATATGACGTACAACAAGGTGTACCAATTTATTTGGAAGAATATCATTTGTCTATATGGTCTTCCTCATGCCTTCATCACAGACCATGGAACACAATTTGACAACGAGGAATTCGCTGCCTATTGTCATCAGTCAAACATTTTGAAGATTCACTCAGCACCAGGCCATCCTCAAAGCAACGGACAGACTGAAGTGATGAACAGAACATTGCTAAATGGATTGAAGAAAAGAATGAATGATGCGAAAGAAAATTGGATCAACGAGCTACAATCAGTACAATGGGCTTACCGAACTACTCCCCGAGTAGCAACTGGAGAATCACCATATATGCTGGCATTTGGAAGTGAAGTTGTTAAACCTTCCGAGTTGGGCCTCCCAACACCCAGGGTACTGAATTTCAATTCCCCTGTCAGCGAATTAATGAGAAGATTGGATTTAGACATGCTCAAGGAAGTTAGAGAAGAAGCATCCATCAGGAATGCTGCATACCAACAACGAACAGCTTTTTTCTACAATAAGAGGGTGAAGAAGTGCGACCTGAAAGAAGGAGACTATGTGCTAAAGAAAGTGATTCAAAAGCACAACAAACTAGAGGCAAACTGGCATGGACCATACCGAGTTACAGAAGTTGTTCGACCAGGAACTTTCCGAATAGGAACTTTAGAGGGGGGGGGGGGAGTTTAAGAATGCGTGGAACGCAGAGCACTTACGCAAGTATTATCAGTGATGAATAAAATGAATATATTCTGTCGAATTCTCTCCTTTTATTGATTTTTTTGGGGGGAATACTAGTTTTACACACTACTCGGCAAAGCTCGGACTACTTAAATTTATTCTCGAAAATGACAACTAAGGTTGGTCGAGAAATAAATGTATTCCTCCGGGAAGTAAAACTTGTATTCCTCCGGGAACTAAAACTTGTATTCCTCCGGGAAGTAAAACTTGTATTCCTCTGGGAAGTAAAACTTGTATTCATTCGGGAATTAAAACTTGTATTCCTCCGGGAAGTAAAGCTTGTATTCCTCCAGGAAGTAAAACTTGTATTCCTCTGGGAAGTAAAACTTGTATTCCTACGGGAAGTAAAACTATGTGTTCCTCGGAAAGTAAACGTATTCCTAAAAATGTCAACTTATGTTGGTTAGGAAGTAAATATATTCTCGAAAATGCCAACCAAGGTTGGTCGGGAGGTAAGATTATTCCAGAAAGTGCCAAAGTTGCTCGCAGAGGAAGAATCCATTAACTATGGCTGGTCGGGAATAAAAACCCACTAACTGTAGTTGGTGGAAAAGGAAAATTTACCGACCTTGGTTGGTCGGAAACATTTTATGAAGACGAAAAAGTGATCGAGCAACATTTTTTATACTCGTAACTTTTTACTAAGTTGGTCGAGAAATAAAACATCATTTTGACCAAGTGACTACTCGACAATAAGTTGGTCGACAAACAAAACATCATTTTGACCAAGTGACTACTCGACAATAAGTTGGTCGATAATAAGTTGGTCGACACATAACACAATATCATTATCTTTTTAACAGATACACATGCACAAATCTAAAGTGTTTTATAAGTACAAGACAATGGCAATTAAGATTGAGAACAAAACTGAAAGTCTTTCATTAAATTCAAAAACAGATTACATTGAGAATGAAATGTATACTAACTATTACATCAAGATTCCTACTCTATTGGTTTCTTCCCCTCTGCTTTTGAAACAGGTTCCTCGCCAGCAGGCGGATCATTTAAAGCAAGAGGAGAATTTATGAAGTTAAGATCTTTTAACATCCTGATATTCATCACGGATGGTCGATCTAGGAGGTGCTCGGGACGAGATATCTCGACATTTGAATGGAGATTGTAGTCGTCGAGATATTTGGAAATTAAGCATCGAGGAATGGCCCGAGCAGGGATCCAACTCATATCAAGTTCGAATGGTGGCACGGGTAGGTCGAGCAGCCCAGGATCATGGTAGTCCCATAGGTAATGACCCTGTTCGAGTTGCAGCACACCTAAGGCATTCAACCAGCCCTGTTTGTAGCCCTCATTATTGTCATTCTGGATACGATCATCCAAGTGGTAGAGAGCCTCATTGTAGCCAACCATCCAGAACTCCCTAGGCTTCTTGTGGAATTGATATGTCAATCTTTCCAGCTGTTCGTGGAGATTTTTGATGAAAAGTTCCTTATTCTCCAAGACAGACTTCTGTACAGAAAGCTGATCTTCCAGGTCCCTAATCTTCTTTGACATTTTAGCCAACGCCTTGTTCTTCGCCATTAATTGGAAGGCCTGGTTTTCTAAAGCAGATTGATTCCTCTGTTCTTCGACAGGAATCCGAGCTTCTCTTGCTCGTCCCCGAGGATCTCTTGCTCGTCCACGAGGAGATGTAGAAGGGCCAGACCTTTTCAAGGTTTCCAACTCATCCTTCAGCTTGGCGTTTTCGACCTCCAAGAACGAGAATCCCTCGTCAGTCACTGGGACCAAAGAATTTGAGGTGGAGGCAACAGATTTTAATTGAGATACTTCTCTTTGCAAGTTGTTATTTTCTTGCTCCAACAACTCGGTTATTTGCCTATGCTCCTCGACCTCGGCTTTCAACATTCTCTCCCGTACGTCGTAAGCAGCAAAATGCTTCTCGTAACCCTTGTCGGCAATGATCTGCTGGTACTTCTTCTCATACCCCTCGTGCAAGAGGGCAGTGGATTCCTTATATTGATGATAAAGGTCTTCAAGAGTGCCTTAGAGATCCTCGATCATATCATAATAAGCCACATTATTGGCCACCGCATAATCAAGAAGACACTTCAAATATTGGTAAGCTTCAACTGCCTGGTTCGAAGCATCTTTGCCGAGGATGTCGACGATTTGTGCTATACTCAGATCTGTGTGACCAGCCTTAAAATAATCATTGCATTGCCTCAACAACTTTGTATCGTGAGAAGATACTAATTCCATCCTGGCCAGAAACTAGTAGAGGAAGAAAAAGCAGTAATCAATAATCAAAATAGATCATGAAGAAGAGACAACAGTATGCAAAAACAAAAGTTCAAGTTTTATTATATCACAAGGTTCAGAGTTACATGGTTCAGGATTACATTTGTCAAAGAAAAATAAAATAGATAGAAGTCCGAACAACTCTACACCTTTTCCTTGTCTCCTAAAACATTCTCGGGAGGCTGGGACGAGGAGGTAGGTTTCTCGGATGGAGCAGATAGTAGCTGGGGAAGTGCTGGAGCTTACTCGGAGGAAGTAGCGAGCTGCTGAAGTTCCTCGTTAGCAGGCTGGATGGATGGGGGATGAGAAACTTGATCTCCCATCACCATGGAAGACTCTTCGGAAGTAGCTTCGTCCTCTTCTTCATCTTCAGGAGTTGGAGGGGGACCAGGGATGTGTCGCTGGAAGAGCTCATAAGTTTCATCAACCTTCATCTCCTGGAGAGCTGCGACCCACCCATCTCTAAAATATTTTAGGCTGCCATATTCGACTTGCGACATCATGGCAGCCAAGCCTTTGTTCCACCCCTTATCCCAGCCAGCGCTGAAGGATTTATTCACAGCCAATTTCCTCTTTAACTTCTCCAAGGAAAGATTCTCGGACAGAAGATTATCAGCAGCCTTCAATTTACTCTCAACCTCCTCCTTCTGCCGACTTACTTCCTGAAGCTGACCCAACTTTTCCTGAGCAACCTTGAGCTTATCTTCAAGCTCCCCAACAGTTTTGAGCTTCACTTCTAGCTCTTTATTCTTCTTCTCCAAAGCATTTATCTTTTTCTCCAACCCCTTGGAGACTTCAACAACCTGAGCCTTCTCCTGCTCGGTGGAGGTAAGTTTCTTCTCCCAAGCATCCTTGTTAGTATCGTACTTCTGACGAGAATCTTCCAAAGACCGCGTCAGACCTACGAAAGCTTCCTCCACACCAGATGAGGAGATTGAAGCTTTAATAGCTTCATATTCCTTCAAAATTGTATTAAAGCAGCTCAACAACTGTGAAAAGAAAATGAAAGCAAGTCAGAGACAGATGCAACAAGGGAAAGATGAAAAGTTCAAAATAATAAGACTTACAGACGCAATATGGCGAGCAGCCAATGAGGTGACCATGTCCCGAGAAAGGTTCTCTTAAATACCTTGGATCTCGGGAATGATCCAAGTCTTCACCGAGCTCATGGCAGAGCTCGGGGGAACAACAGTAGGAACACCGGTTCTAGTAGTTGGGGGCTGAGAGATGGTTTCAGCCAAATTGATCGAGGAGCTCTTCTTCAGCTTCCTCGGGGGAACAGGAGTATTTTCTACCAAGGAGGAACTCTTGGTCAGTGATATGACAATCACCTTGCCTGGAGCAGCAGACTTGCTCGGGGCTTCTTGGCAACCTTCACAGGAGCAGTCGAGGAAGGTGCATCAATTTTCTTTGTCCCTTCTGGGACATCATGTCTACTTCTTTTTGCCTCTACAGTAGCAGAGGAAGGTTTCTCGAAAAGGGTGGGAGGTCTTCTCTTCTTCATCCTTTCACTTAAAGGAATATATGATTCAGGCGAAGAACTTATAGAGGCTGGTGTTGGTTTTACTTCGCTTATCACCGGACGAGCAGTAAAAGAAGTAGTATAACTTTTGTACTGTAGCAGATATGAAGCTGACCTAATGTGCTCATCTGTAACAGTTTGATGCAGACTCCAGATAAGTTTTAAGTACCTTGTATTAACGTCTGCCTCCTTTGGACACTTTCTTTTGCTATCAACTGCAAATAAATAAACATTAAAATATCAGTGGCACATTTTGTCAAACCCAGAAGAAGCATGATTTCAAAATAAGTAAAATGAAATAAAAATAACCTATACCATTCCCATTGGGAGGGCATCTCGGACCCTGATAAACTTCATATCCAGATAAAGGAGCATGTTGCCAATTTTTTATAACAATCCCGTGCTCAAAATAGTCCCTATTGGCATCCGAGAGATTGACCACTAAAGCCCTATTTAAAAATCTAGTTTTTAAATAAAAAGTATTATCCCCAATAGCCCATCTATAACAAAACATGATTTCTAGAATTCCTATGCGAGTTCCATGAATTTGATTTAGTCTATGAACCCCATTAACTATTCTCCATGTATTGGGGACTATTCTTGCAGGAACCACGTCAAAGTATTGACAGAATTCCAGACATAGAGGGTTGGGAGGAAAAGAAAATCCACACTCAACAACAAAGAGATTGGGGAACCAATGTCCCTCAGCCAAATGGAAATAATCAGAAGGCTCAGAAAGCTCTTCCCAAATAACCCAAGAGGGAATAGAGAAATCAGAGCGAAATTTATCAATCGATTCTACAGGATAAACCATGATGAAAGAAGGAAATGAAGAAGAAGAAAGAAGATCTTACAGAAAAAGAGTGGATCTGTTGACAACGAACAATGGAAAGGATGAACGCACAAGAGAGTAAGACAATGGAAAATTCAAAGATACAAATTTGAAAAGGTAGAAGACGATGGGATTGTCTGTGACGCTTAAATACTCTGCCTTGGGAAATGGTAAAGTTAATGATTACAAAAAGAAACGATTACGCTACCGGCGGCTAGAAGGACAAAAAGTACGTGGAGATCGAGGCGGTTATAAAAATTTTAAAAATCCTGATTCTACGAATTTGGAAGCAAAAATAAATACAAAGGAAGCACTCCTAAAAATCAGGAGGACCATTTAAAACTACCATATTCCGAGAAAGAATGTTCCATACTCCTCAAATTTTGAACTATGAAACATTGGGGGCTTCTGTTGATACCAAATTTAGTCTGCTGACATGGCCCAATTGGATGAAGACGCATGGCAATCTACGTGGCAACAACAAACACTCCCGAGGAACTCTGACGCTCTGAGGAACCACACTGCAATGAGGAATACTGCTTCCCCGAGGAACCTAGACGCTCCGAGGAACTCTTGAATACCGAGCAGCTTAGGCGGTCCGAGAAACTTAGACGGTCCGAGCTGCACCTCGAACAAAGCATTAATAGCAGGATGACCAACAGTTTGACTGTTCATTAAATGCTTATCATTCAGATGTATATGTTTAAGGGGCATTTAATATATTATCCTTTCACATGTACAGCATTGAATGTATTACCCTTTCACATTACAACCTCATGGCTATAAATACATTGTACAATCCTCATTATAAGGGGACCGGAATTTCTTGATTAAACTTGTAATCGAGAATTCCCAAACAATCATCAATAATAGAAACAGTGGACATAGGCCATTCTTATAAGGCTGAACAACTTTAAAACTCTGTGTCTCATTTATTTTATCTATGATTAAATAATTAGATACGATCTAATTTTTTACATCAACACTTGGGTTAGTTTAAAGTAAACTCCAAGACTTACCAAAATAGGGATGTTGGGGAGGAGTAACACTCGGGATGATATTTCGATGGGAAAAATTTTATATAAGTAATTGTGCGCATAGAAAATACACTTATATGCCGATTTCGGTTGAGTAAAATCCTACGAGGTGACTAGGATGAAATTTAGTGTACGGGCTAAAGAGAATTGAGCAGTTATCCTATATGTCTATATATGACAATTATATATAGGTGAGAGGAATACCTATCGTTATTATATGGGTTGTGCGTATGCCCTGATGTTATTATATATAAGGGTTAAATGAATACCTACGGAGATTATATATAGGTAAGATGAATACCCGTTGTTAATGTATGTATAGGTGAGAGGAATACCTATCTTTATTATATGGTTGTGTGAATGCCACATTGATGTTATATTTATAAAGGTGTACTGGATACATATATTATTGTTTCTTATGTGTATGACATACCTACGTTGCTTGCTATCGAGTGGACGTTGCGCGTTGTGGACAATCATGCCTTAAGGATCCTTCGGGTGGGATATTGAATTGTACCACTAGTGCATAGAACCTAGGTACGGGCTATCTATAAGAATGATAGTGATGACGGTTGTATGGGAACGTAGGTATGTGTGTAACCCATCGTCTTGGAACTATGTTCGCCTCCAATATGTGTGTTGTTTTGATGGTTTGTGAGAGATTGAACCTATAGTCCTTTATGCAATGAGTGATGTAATGGGACATGATAGCAGAGTATGCAGGCACCACAGCTTTATCTAGGGGTGGTGCAGTATAGTATATTTATATACAATAGTGTGCTTATATATATACATGTACTTATGATGATATCTACTGTGTGAATTAAGTAGACAGGAATAATAATAAAATCTTAAATGAATAGTAGTCCTCCATACAGTGAGTAATGCATCGGGACACGATAACAGAGTATGTGTGCACCCCAGCTCAGCCTAGGGGTGCTATATATGAATATATGTACTGATAATAACATATATGTATACTTTTGATGTTCCACCGTTGCTTAGTATATGACAACGACTAAGCTACTTATATTATAGCTTGGTGGATTGATTATTATACTTGTTGCGTATAGTATATTGTTAATATATGATGAGATACCATATAACATAACCTCGTATAACTTTAAAAGAATGAATAAAGTGATATACTCCTTCCTGTAGATTTATATTCGGATTTATATGAATATGGATCATAGGTTCTAATGAGAACTATTGATAAATATGAGGTGGTATAAAATGTGGAATGTACTGAAGGCCTAATGTATCCCAACGATCAACATTGTCACATAGTTGTGTATCGGGGGGGTTTCTTATTTGGATTTCGCGTCGTGAGACACCCCACGCACGAACGTAACTTAATGTTGGGAATGGGAAGAAGTTTAGTCCTTCGTACTCGGATTTATGAGGATTTTGGAAGATGGATGAAATACCTTAGTTAGGCAGGGTAGCTTAACTAGGTTGTTTAAAAAGGTATGCGATAGTTGTGCACTATTAGAAGAGGGGTGATGGATATATCATGATAGTGCAATACCAGTTTAAATAAGAGAAATATCATATTGTAGAATATGGATTTTAAGCACTTGCTAAAACGTTTTTAAAACTCGGGCTCTGACCCGTCTCTCTATTTTTCCCTATCTTGCTATATATATATATATATATATATATAGGTGTCTAGACACAGGGATGCTTAGATGATGATTCCTTCGAGTCAAATGTTCGTTGTAGCAGCTGTGGATGCAAGCAAGTTTATTGTAGATGCTTCTATTATTGAGATCTAGATAGGAGGTATTATAAAAACATTCGGGATGAAGGTTCAATTGTACTCATTTATTCTTTTATCGCATTTTAGTGCGGCATTCGATTTGGTTGTATTATTGTACCGAGTGTTCGGTTATTTTATTTTATTTCATTTCAGTTACTGCATATAAATTGTTGTAATTGTTTCATTTGAATGGTTTGGCTAAAAAGATAAGTTAATTAAAATTTTGATGCCGGCCTAATAGGATATTAGCAATTAAATTTATTTTTGACAGTGATGCTGAGAATGAACCATATGAGACTCCTGTTTTAATTTGATATAGGAGTGATAGTCCGGTATTTTATTAGGCGGGGTGTCACATTTTTCACCGCGAACGATACTGAAAATCCAACTAACTACGGTGCCCATACACCCTATATCCCATGAATATACGTACAGTTAGTGCAAGCATTCTACAATGCTTTCTACACCATACTACCCAGCTCCACTGGCCCTAAATCATAAAATAACTATCAACTCACAGTTTTAGCCCCATGTACGTGCAACAACTAAAGTACTAAATACATGCCCTAATGGCTACGGATATCCTAACTTTTGATGCTCGCCAAGGTTCATTCATGGGTCGTCTCGCAAGTAAAATCTAAACAAAAAATCCTCTCGATACACTACTACCTAGCACTATAAGTAATCAAGATTCGTAGGCCCAAAGCATATAACCAGCATACCCAAAGTCATGTTCTCCAACGCATAAGTCTAATCATCCACCCCCATGTCATTAAAGGAGTCATACAACACGACGCTATCACTATCACTGAGTCATCATCGCTAAATCAATAACGATTTAAATCTCTCTACTAATCATGAAACAAAATATACACTGAATAACATCAGTAAATGTCCCTACACACCTGGATCAAATATAATGAGAAAATTATACTCTCTAAAGTATATTTTACAATAATATATTCATACACAGGCTCGACCCTCTTTCAGGTGATACCTTGTAAAATAATACATCCTACCATGGAATAGAAAATACGACAACCTTATTATCAAAGTCCACTATCACTCACACCTTCTCTAACCAGTCAATACTCAGGACAAAAATATGATATACTCTCATAATTATCAAATAGAGTACTACTATTTCACAATATAAACATCCTCTTAGTGTTCACACCCGCTCCCTCGCAGGCGGCACCAAAGAGTCCTACTACCTAATTATAAATATAGGCATAATACTAAGGTTGATACTGCCAATGCACCCACTACACTCAACCCATCCATGAATTTTAGTGTTAATAATAATATAATGTGATGCACCCATGTCACCCAAAACTTACCCCCTACGCATATGGATATAGCAAACATTGTACCTTTAGTCGCTAACTCCCTTACCTGGTGAACAGGTTCCTGAACGAGATTTTTGCTTAGAACTGATCCAAGAGTTGATGTAATGGTTGTACTTCTAGGACTCCATCCTGTAGTTTCCCCCTTCCTAGATTTGGTCAATCCCTTCTTATGTGATCTGTCCTCCCACAGGTGAAACAACGGCTAGAAAAATCTTTTTATATCTGGCCCTGACCTTCCTGGCCTCCACCGTTATTCCCTTGGCCCTGGCGGCCTTGAGGAATGGGATGCTACTACTGTTGCTGAGAATGAGGGCCATACTAGAATTATCTGAACCCACCGCTCTCGGGTCTAAAATCTCCTGATCTAAATCCCTTAGTTGGATGCCCGTACTGGGAATTCCGATCGTGTTGTCTGCCCATGTGTTGTTATTCCTCCCCACTAACACCATATCCACCCATCTTCCCAGTTTGAATGGTCTCAACTACTCTCTTATTCCACTTCATGTGGAATCGTTAATCTTGACATTGAAGTAGAGTGGCATTGATGACCTCAGTGTAAGCCTTCAATGCCAAATTACCTAACAAGCCTTCAAGGCTTCAATGCCATATATATATCACTCATAATATATGTAACCGCATCCACTACATCTATATAGTCACAAAAATCGTCTAACTTGTGCCAATCACCCGACACTAGCCCTCAAATCTCGAGTCTATCTCACGACTCTTACTTAATTAAATTATCATCCTTTAATTAAAATCAATAGCGTCACCCTGCTAAAATACCCGAACTTACCCAACTGGTCCATCGTATAATCATTCAAGTTTATTAAGTAATGTCACTCTGATAAAACACTCGCAATTAACCCAACCAGACCGTTCATTTATTCTCGAATTTAACTCATCAATTAGATATTTCAACTTTATTGTCAATTATTTCTCTCACGATTTCTAATTCGAATTTAATTACTCACTCACCCCTAGGTAATAAAATATTTTTAAATCACTCCACTAAAATCTCTCTGGCCTTTAAGGCTTATAAATTTCATTTGGATCTCCCCGGAATTGACCCAATAACCAAACCCCAAAATTATCTAAAAATCATCTTTCATCGATCTATCAATAATCCCAAACTACTAAAGTTATGGTTCCAATAATTTATTTCAACTTTTACACCTAAACTAACAAAATTGCCATTTTCTAAGCAGTCGAATCGAGTCGTAAATTTTCTGGCAGATTAAACATCCTGTTGTAAAATTGCGATTTCTCCCTCTACAAAACTCCAAATGATATCATTCATAGCTCATTGGAAAACTAAGACCTAGAACTTTCCAAAAATCTATGGCACGCAATTTAAATCTAAGTATAATATTAATAAAATCCGAAGTTATTCAAGATTATATTCTTTAACCAAGAGCCCAACAAGATTCCATCATTATGTGTTTTAAAACTCAAATTTCAAAATATAATATAATATAGGCAATCATAAAAGGTTTTACTTCATCAATTGATCATCTAAACTACACATGATATCAATTTCCTCAAAAATCCCATTTACATGTGAGAACCCTTCCCAAAATTGCTTTTATTTAACACCTACTATGATATGAACATGAATACATCTCAATTTTATTTAAATCAAGTTAATTACTTGCCTTGATTGTTCATAGGGTCTGATCTCTCTTGTGTATGATTAATCGATGCTAGAATTTCCCAAATCCTTCTTGAATTAAGCCTCCTCTAGCTTTATCCTTTGATTTCTCTTCTTTCTTTCCTCTTCTTTCCCATTTAGAGTTTAGGAATAATGATACGGTTGCCTCCCATTCCTAACCTTTATGGTTTAACCCAATAATCCCGACATTAGGTTATTAGCCTTCATGAAAATGACCCAAATCGAAAAAGCCTCCGGAACCCAATTACTACCTCTGGGTATACAATTCTCACTATTTTGACCCATTTTGGATCAATTGTGCACTCGAAATAACCATCCGAGTTACTAAAAAAATATTCTATTTCAACCTAAAAATAGCCCGCAGAAATGACCCGATTGCTATACCGTCAATTCTCGTCGTTTCTACTCACATACGACACACTACAATTGACTTAATTAAATTTACTTAATCACGCAAGTAAATTGACACATAAGTATTAATCATGTTCTCACTAATTAATATTTATAAATTTCACATTTTTTCCCAGTTCCATTAAATTACGTCACACGTGCAATTTAAATGGTAAAAATAATTTACTCAAAATTATGGAGTGTTACACCTCCATTGTTGCCAAGTGACAAGCTCCATGCAGATCATCACTGACCACTTTGAAAGGTACCTCCCAATTCGGCCCCAGTTTGCCGTCCAACGGCCTTACAGCACTCCTGAGAACTTTCCTTAGGACGTAATCACCTATATAAAAATTCCTAGGATTGAACTTTTTATTGTACTATTTTGCCAATTATTTTTGATGTGATACCATCTTGATTATGGATTGCTCTCTTTGTTCGTTGTCGAGTTCAAGTTTAGAGCGAAGGCATCATCGCTCAGTCATTGGCCGGCCATCCTCATTCTCATGGTTAGGAGACCAACTTCAACTGGTATAATAGCTTCCATTCCATAGGTGAGTGTGAATGGCATTACCCCAGTTGGTCTCCTGGGGATGGTACGATATGCCTAGAGAACATAAGGAAGCTCATCCACCCAAGCTCCTTTCGCTCTTTTCAGCCTCTTCTTGAGGCCATCGAGCATCGTTTTATTGACAGCTTATGCTTGATTATTACCTTAAGGGTACACTACCGAGCAAAAGTGGTGCTTGATTCCATGCCCGTCGCAGATATTCTAAAAAGAATAATTCTCTAATTACGTGTCGTTATCAGTTATGATGGATCTTGGTACCCCAAAGCCTGTTATGATGCTCTTCTAGGTGAATCTTATAATATCGACGTCCCTGATATTGGCCAGCGGTCCAGCCTCTACCCACTTGGTGAAGTAGTCTGTGACAATTAACAAATAGTTATGATTCCCAGGTGCGGTAGGTAGTGGTCCCACGATATCCAACCACCATTATAAAATGGCCATGGGCTAGTTAAATGCCTCAAGTCATTAGCCGACTGACGAACCATAGGAATTTTTTTTTGGCACTTCTCACACTTTCGAACATAAATACTTGTGTCTCTCTCCATATATGGCCACAAGTTGCCTTATTTGATTGCTCAGAATGCCAAGGATCTTCCTCCATTATGACTTCCACATATTCCATCATGGAGTTTGTAGAGAACTTGATCGACAACTTTTGGGTGTACGCACTGAAGTAGGGTACTGTAAAGGATAATTTGCAAATCTTTCCCCCACTGTCTAAGTAAAAATATGTAGCTTTGACTATGACCTGATGAGACAATTCCTTGTCAGTTGGCAGTGCCTCGTTCTGTAAGTATGCAATGGTGTTGTCCATCCAACTAGGGCCTTTGTCTATGTAGAATGCGTGCTCGGGGATGGTGTTTTATCAATATTGAGCTTGGCGAGGAATTACACTTCGATGGTTTGCCTCAGATCTGAGTCCATTGTTGAGTTCAATGCTGCTAGAGCATCAGCATAACTGTTGTGCCCCCAGGGGAGCTGTTGAATGTGAACTTCCTTAAACTATATAATTTAATTCAAGTTGACATAATTAATTTGGCAAAATGCATGCTTAAGTTTGTTTGGCATAACTTTAACATAAATTGAATTAAGTTTGTTTAATTGTTTTGAAAAGAAAATTTCCATTATTTTTTGAGTTTAATTTTAATTTGAAGAAATTAAAATTTGTGCAATTTGATTTTTATGTTTATAAAAGATTTTTTTTGAAATTTGGTATATCCTTGAACCATCCCTTTAAGATTGTTAAAATTTAGAGGCATACAATCCCAATAATTGATATCAGAGCGCTTAGGGGTCTTTCAAATTGGTATCAGAGCGATGATCGCTAAGTTATTGCGATGAGGTCCTTTTGAGTTTTTTTTAAATGGAAAATATGCCATATAATAAATTTCTAGTTTTTAATGGTTCAAACTATGAGTATTGGAAGGCACGTATGCGGTCGGCACTTAAGTTATTATATGAGCAGGTTTGGCAATCGGTAGTGAAAGGGTGGTCTCCACCAATGCATGTGGTGAATGATGTTAGTGTTCCTAAACCCGTAGCATCTTGGAGTGAGAGTGAGCTAAAATTAGAAAATTTTAATTCCCATGGTTTGAATGCTCTCTTTAGCGCAGTCACACCGGATGAATTTCGTCGGATTATGACATGTGAAATGTCTAAAGAGGCATGGGATATTTTAAAACTCACCCATGGATGAACGAGTGTCGTGAAAGCTTCAAAACTCAAAAACCTCACCACTCAATTTGAAACCATTAGGATGTTCGAAAGTGAAACTTTTGATGATTATATTCTAAACTTTCCAACGTTGTTAATTCAGGCTTTAATTTGGGACAAAAGATACCTAACGACCGTGTAGTGAAGAAAATTTTGACGTCTTTACCCGATAGGTTTATCCCTAAGGTGACCGTTTTAAATTCTTTACCCACCTTGCACTCTACGAAACTTGAAGAGCTTGTAGGTGACTAACAAACCTATGAACTCAACATGTTTAACTCCAAGAATGAGAAGAAGAAAGATAAGGGCATAGCTTTGCAAGCCCGAAAGGAGGAAAAAAAAGTTTTGAATGATGAGAGTGATATCGACTCAGAGGATATGGCTATGTTTGCTAGGAAGTTTCAAAAATCACTAAAGTTTAACAAAAATAATTTTAAAAAGGATTTTAAGAAATTTGAAATGTCTGAACATGACAAAGCCGAGAAGATCCCTAAAACTTATAATAAAGATCTTAATATGGACGAGTCGAATAGTTGTTATGATTATGAGGGGTGTGGCCATAGGGCACGTGAATGTCCCACTACACTAAGGAAGGAGGTCAGGAAACGAAATTCATACAATGTCACCCTTGGTGATAGTGAAACGGAAGAGGGACCCGATTCTCCCATTGAGCCCAACTTTATGGTGTTCATGGCAAGTCATGTAAATGAAAGTGAGAAATCGTCCAACTAAGACATCTTAATACAACAGACTTCCGAGGAAAAAGTTTGTGAATCCCTTGATTTTGATGGTTTAGGGATGGGAGAATAGAGACAGAGTGAAAGTGAAGAAGAGGTTGATGAGAGTGAGTTTTAAGTTGCTTTTCGAGTGTTATATTAGGAATACATTCAAATAAAAAGGGCTAACTTAAATTTGGAAGCTTGTTTGAGAGAACATTCCAAGGTTAGTAGTGAGAGTGCTTTAGTGGACGACCTTAGGTCACATGAGAAAGTTCTTCGTGAGAAGATTATCTACGTAGAAAAAGAGAGAGATAGCCTTAGAGGTTTAATGGAGGCTATGCAGAAAGAGCTTCTCGAGTTTGAAGAGAGTAAGTGTTTGCTTGAGTCAAGAATTTTATAGTTGGAAGAAAAGTTAAGAGACTCAAGTCATGTCAAATTTGATTTGGAGTGTAGGTGGGAGAAATCGGACAAAATGCTTGGAACCTTCCAAATTAAAAATGACATGTGTGGCATTGGCTTCGATACACAAAATTATTCAATTAATAAAGCCAAAACCATATGTTTGAGAGAATCACCTAGGAACACTTCCAAAGGTCAATTTTTAGGTACTACCTTTCGCCGAGTCTTTACTTGTTCACATTGTGGTCGAAAGGGTCATCTTAGAAAATTTTGTTTTGATCTTAAAAGGGGTCCGAGAAAATCCAAGAGTAAGGTCACAAAATCTCGAGAGTGTCATGCTTCACTAGTTTGGGTTAGGACATCCGACTTGGTAGCTTTATAAGATAGGATTTATGATTCTCATTTAATTGCACATGATACCTCCCTTGCTAAATCCAAAGGTTGAATGTGTTAGCTTTCGTTTTATACACTAGCATTTGTGGTACATGTTATATATTCATGCTAGTTTAAGGATTGATTGTCATTTTCTAGTCTATGCTTCATTATATATGATTTGCTAGCATTATGACTTGTTTGTCTTTTGTATTTTATCTTTTCATTTTTTTGGTATAAATTTAAAAATACAAAAAGATTTTGTTTGTCTTTTGAGTTAATTTTTTTTTGTTGGTTAAAAATTTGAAAAAAAACTCAAAAATATTTTTTTTGTGTGTATATTTTTGTTTTACACACCTTTTGTGGAATATTCTTGTGTTTGAATCCCTTCGTTCTACTTCCATGTGCCTAGAACTTTTGGTTGAAATTTTCAATCCTTAGAGTGTTCTTTATCATGCTAGCATCAAGTAGTTTGCTTTTGACTTGCATAATGGATTCACTTTTTGTATGCCTTCTCACACATGCACAAGCTCGTTTGAACTTTATGTTCACATGTATATTTGAGCTAAGTGAGATGTTCTCCTACCAATCTAGTCATCTACATATTTTGTGAATTGGGAGGGTTTGTGCATATTAGACCGTTGCATGAGAGATTTTTGTGTGTTAGAACCATTGTACGGGTAAGGGATACGCAAGGAACTCTTATCCTTTGCGATTAAGCCACCGTTTTCAATGGACCTAAAAAAGTGTGGCATTGTAAAAAGTAGCCAAAGTCCAAAATTTTTAAATAGGCTAAAAATTTTGGCAAACGTAAAAAATTATAGCCACGGACGAATTTGATTTTCTTAATATATTCACCCAAAAGCAAGAAAAGAATATTATTCACTTTGAGGAAGTTTGGATGGAATAAAAACGGCTTTGCACAATGACTTTGAATCCTAGTTGTGCTATCTTGTCATGACTCTATTGGTTTGTAGAATCATCAATATTCTAGGCGTGTATGCATTGTGCTTGTTCGTTCATTGAGTTCACTTTATCTTGTCACATAAGGCTAAATCTTAGTTGATAAAGTTTTGCAATCAAATAAGAAATCCATGAACATGTTTAAGTGATTGGCTTTTAATTCTTTGGTAACTAGTTCAAACGCTTTCACTTCTGTTCCATATGACACATTTATGCCATAAAAGTATGGAAAGCTTATATTATTTTGTGTGTGTCATTTGTGGTTTTTATATCTATATATGTGTGTTTGTTTTCCATTGATATGTTTTGTGTATGTATACATATGTTATTTTTTTTGAGTCTTTGCCTTGCTAACTAATCCATGTTTGATTTTAATTCAAAATTGGTATCTATCTTGTTACGAATTTTAACACTATAAGTGATATCTTTTGTTATCGCATCATAGTTGATATCCATTTCTATTCATGTGGATTAGTTGTATTTCATGGTATCCCATATGCTTCATTGATCTTTTTACTTTATGCACCATCGCATGTTTAACTTGTTCTTCCATTTCATTTATCCCTTGTTACGTTTAGGGGAAGATTTTTCTTTAATTAGGGGAGAAATAAGTTAATTTTTTATTCTTTAACCTTTGTCTATTCCTGAAAAAAAGGGGGAGAAATAGTATATAAACCTTTAGTTTGGGAGATTTAACTTAGGGTAGACATGACCCTCTTAGGTAGATCATGTTAGATACAAGGGGAGAATTATTTAAGAGGGACTAGTTACATTACGTATTTAATATTTTTATATTTTCTATGCGTTTGATGGTTTGTTTAAGTGTACAGAAATTCATTTTAACGACAAATTTGGTAAGGCAACAAAGTTTCTATCAGTCAAGTCAAGCGTCTGTATTTTTATTTTTTTAGGTGGGACTGAGTCTAGATGAGCTTGACGAACCATAGGATTTTTTATGTTTAGTTTTGTCCCGGAATAGCCAAAGGGGGAATTTTGAAAGGACAAATTTCCAATCGAGTCAATTTGTAGTGTTGGCTTAATTCCGGACAAAACATTGTTTGTCGTAGGATAGTCGTTCATGTTGTACCTTAAAGCCTATGACGTTTGAAGAGTTGAAAACATAGCAGCCCAAATATTCAAGTTGACATCATTCCCAATTTTCGTGCCAAAGTGTATGCGTCATCAAAATTATTTCATCATCCCAAAGTCTCCAAAGGTTTGCATGCATTGATATATTTAGGACATTGGAATATTTGCTTGGATGTAATTTTGTCAAAACGACTTTTGAATTTTTATTTTTCCCAAAAAATCATTTTAGAACTTTTCATAAAAGTTTTTGGACTTAAATTGCAATTTTGGATTTTCTAAAAAGTCGTTCGAACGAAGATGGGATCTCGTTCGAACGAGATTTCCAGGTCATTCGAACGAACATCAAATGACATTTTGCAAAAATTCTCTGAATTCTCATTAGAAGTTCATTCCAACAAGATTTTTCCTTAAAAATCTCTGAAATTTCGTTGAACAATGTCATTCGAATGACATTCAAAATTCATTCGAATGACAATGCAGTTCGAGCAGTTTTTTATCAGTTTTTTTAAAACTTCCCACTTATTTTCTTAGCATTTTTAATCAGTTAGGGGCAGAGGTTTTCAGAGGAATTTTGTGAGTTATTTAACATACTTTTGAGAGAGAGAATCCTAGATACAAAATTTCCATTTGTGTGTTTAATATTTAATGATTTAAACTCTTCCAAAACACATGTTTACACCCATGTTTGTTTAAATCAAATATTACCCAGAATTCTGCATTTTACTGGCTACGGGTTTCTTCAATTTTCATCATCAAAATCATCATTTTAACATCCTATACTCCCAAATATTCCCACTAGATGTTATACTAACATAATTACATGAATTCTAAAGTCTAAGAATCACAATTAACATTAAGGATCCTCAGTATATGGATTTAATCTAAATAATTTCATGAAAACACTAGTTCATAAACTCTTTCAAGAACTATACCAAAAACCCATAATTAATCATAAACTATTAACATAATTTCGTGAATTCTATCATCATTAATAACTTATATAATTGAGGGAACATTTGTTTCATATAATCTACATATCAGCATGAATTGTATCTCAAGACTCCAATTCTAAACTTCATAATTTTCAGAAAATCAATCTTAATCCAACATGGACGTTATATCAAATCACAAGTTTGTCAAAATAAACAATTGCCTATTGTTTATAGGTTTTAACCTCTGGAGAAGAATGTTGAAATGTTTTTCGATCAAATTTCGACGACAGTGGTGGCTCTCGGTGGTGTTTATTGGCCTTCTCTCTTAACTCTTGGCTTTCCCTCTCCCACTGTGACCCTTCATATGTTTTTGTGAATGATAACCCTAACTTCATATAAACAACTCAAAATTCGTAGGTAACTATTCACACAATTCACAAATGACCATAATACCCTTTTGGGATGCAAGGTTCATCTGAAAATGCCCCGAGACCCAACCTAAACCCCGGGTAGACTTTTCTAACTATCTCAACCCTTTTGAACACTTTGGAGCACTCAAAATGAATACTTGGATGACTTTAAAATATTTTACTTATATTTCATTTAATTAGTCCTGACACGACTTACACACGCATCCCGATTTATTTCCATAATTGTCGTATAACTCACTTGCAAGAATTTCTATAATTCATAATCACATATTACTTCATTTGCTCAGTAATATTTAATTTATTTCACATCAATAAATATTAACCCTTATCTCGCTAGTTAATATTTATTTTAATCTGGATTAATTATCAATAATTTCTTAAATTAAATTAGTTAATCCCATATTTAAAAATTAAAAAAATTACGGAGTATTACATATTTCCCCCCTTATAACGAAATTTCGTCCCGAAATTCAGAAAAATGAAAGTATACCTAGTAAAAATAATTCTGGATATTTCTCGCGCATCCCGTCCTCGCGCTCCCAAGTAGACTCCTAAAAATTATGGTGTTTCCACTGGACACGGACTAATGGAACTACCTTCGACCGCAATCTCCTATCGCTGTGGTCTAAGATAGCCACTGGTATCTACTCATAAGAACTATCAGGCTGCAAATTGACCTCCTCTAACGCAATAAGGGAATGAGCCAACTCATCTTGAAAATACCGTCTAAGCGAAGAGATGTGGAATACATCATGTATACAACGCAAGTGTTTTGGAAATCCAAGTTTGTATGCTATCGGTCCAATCCTCTCGGTAATGGGAAATGGCCCTACGTACCTACGTGCTAATTTCCCCTTCTTCCCAAATTGCATGATCCCTTTCATAGGATATGCTCTCATTAAAACCTGGTCCCCCATATAAAACTCTTGAAAGAACCTATTAGCATCGGAATAGATTTTCCGTCAGTCCTGAGCTATCTGTATACGATCAAGAATCATCTCTATCCTGGTCTTGGTATCCTGAATAACTTCTGGCCCAAGTAGATTGTGGTCCCCCACCTCTAGCCAACACATAGGAGAACTAGAAGGTCTATCGTATAACGCCTCAAATGGGTCTTTGCCAACAGTAAACTGATATGAGTTATTATATGAAAACTCTACTAGTGTAAGGTATTGCTCCTAACCTCCTCTAAAATTAAGAATACACATGCGTAACATATCCTCAAGCATCTGATTAGTATGCCCAGTCTGCCCATCAGTCTGAGGTTGATAGGCCATACTCAATTGCAATTCAGTGGCCATAACTTCCTAGAAACTTTCCAAAAAATGAGACACAAAAATCTTATCTCGATCGGACACAATATTAAGAGGTACTCCATGTAGTCGTACTACCTCATAAATGAATAACTAAGCACATTGTCCCACTGTAAAATCCATCATGACTGGTAGAAGTGAGCTACCTTAATCAACCGATCCACAATCACCCATATGGCATTATGACTCCTCTGAGAAGTAGGAAACCCTATAATGAAATCCATGGAAATGCTCTCCCACTTCCACATAGGAATCTCTAGTGGCTGAAAAATGCTTGCTGGTTTCTGGTGATCCACCTTTACTAGCTGACAGGTGGAGCATTTTGACACAAACTCCGATATGTCTCTCTTTATCCCACTCCACCAATGTTGCCTCCTCATATCTTGGTACATTTTATCCCCGCCGGGATGTATATAAAATCGAGACCCTTGCGACTCAGCCATCACCGCATGTCGTATACTTTCCCCCTCAAGAACAATCAGATGTCCATTGAAGCGCAAACCTCCTTTGGAACTCTCTGAGTAAGACTCGTATCCTTTGGCTAGAAGTTATCGAATCTGATCCTGACAAAATGAATCTGGTGCCTATGCATGTACTACCCTCGTCACAATCTGAGGAGTAATAGTCATAACCGACATGAATGATCGGGCAATAGCATCCTGATGTCCCAATTCTTTCCATTTTTATTTCCATACCTCAGCTACCTCACCCACTGGCATACGGCTCAAAGCATCCGCTACAACGTTAGCCTTACTCGGGTGATAATGGATTTCAAATTAGTAGTCCTTCACAAATTCAAGCCACCTGTGCTGACGCATGTTCAACGCTCTCTAAGTAACTAGTACTATAATGACTTGTGATCTGTGAATAAGATAAATTTCTCTCCCAAAAGGTAATGTCTCCACATCCAAAGTGCAAGAACAACTTCTGCTAGCTCTAAGTCATGATTGGGGTAATTATTCTCGTGAGGTTTAAGTTTACGGGAAGCAAAAGAGATAGCCTGATCCTCCTAATGTAATACTCCACCTAACCCCAGTAATGATGTGTTAGTGTAAACAAGGTGTAGACACCCCATTCTAGCCCCCCCCCCCCTGACCTCTCTTTAGGTCCCTAGCACCTCCCTTCATCACTACAAACCTAAGTCATACCTCGGGTACTGGTCTAGAGGCCATCGATCACTCCCAGGCTCCGTTTGACCAAAATTCAAACTCTTCAACTCGATCGAGACTGAATGAATTTTCAAAGGGAGTTGAATCCTCTTTCCAGCGGTCCACCCCGTGTGCGATTCTGACTTACGATGCGAATAAACGACCCGTTTTTCCCCGAAACTTGATCAGGAGGCCACCGGATACTCCCAAGATCCGTTTAACCAAAGTGAACTCTTCATCTCGATTGAGATTGAATGAGTCTTCAAGGGGCACTGATACCCCTTTCCAATGGTCCACCCCGTGCACGATTTTAACTTACGGTACAGATGAATGATCCGTTTTACTCCGAAAGGTCATCGAACGCTTACAGGCTCCGGTTGACTAAAGTCAACTCCCTAAACCGAGTTAAAATTTTTAGAATGTCGAAGTATATCTCCTAAACTTTCCAACGGTCCACCCGGTGCATGATTCTGACTTACCATAAGGACTAATAATCCGTTTGTGTCCGATAATCCCCCTCCAAAGGACTGACGAGCACTTTCGAGCCACATTTGACCCAAAGTCAACTCCTAGACACGGGAGAAGTCCAAAGGAATTTTGAATGTCTCTGAAGTAAATTTCTAATTGTTCGCCCCGTGTATGATTCGGATCAACGATTTGCATTTTACGAGCTTTTTTTCGAATGAACCTGAAAGAGACTGCCAAACGGCAAGTTCCAAACCTTGCCTATTGGAAGTGTGCCTAAAAACACCTGTTGATTGGCAGGACTAAGACTATGTCGATCGACAATGCCATGGGGATATAAAAATGAGGGCCTAACCTCATTGCAAGAGGACCCAATATCTAAAATCCATCACTCTCAGCGAACGCCGAAAACCTCTCTCGAAGTCAGCGTGATTTCCACATCCAAATCATTTCCCAACCTTCACTTTTTATCCTCCTTTTCATCAAAATTGGTGAATTAACTACCCTTCATCATCATCCAATTGCAAGGTCTGCTCTCCAAAATTCAATATCAAGCTCAAGATCTTCAAGAAGGTCCAACTTTATCAACTCTCTCTTCAAATTCTCCTAAATTTGCGTTAACTTATTTTATTTCTTAGCACTTTTATTCTCTCATATCACATATCCTAATATACTTTTTATTTAGTATTATTGCACATCTCTTATTTTCATATAAATAAAACCCAAAAAAGTAAGAAAAAAAGGGTTTGCTCATAAATTCCAAGTGGGAATTCTCACACTTTTCTCACAACTAAAACACTTTTTTGCACACACACACATATAAGAGAAGTCCCTGGTTGGATTTATAGGATAAATCCCACCCCTCATTTTGCATACGAACTACATGGACTTTGATGCCTCTATAGGGTATGTAGGCCTCTTGGGGTAAAACTCGAGACTCGAGTCCTATTCTTTCCCTTTCTTATTTGTCTATATTCTTTAACTTAATTCTCTTAGATTCTATATATACATATATTTGTTCTTAGTGGCGTATTATTCCATATGCGTTATCGTTCTGTTATAACGATCAACGCTTGGATAATCGCGTAAATCCTATTTTCTAATATTACTTTTAGGAATATTCCTATGGATGACTCTCTTTATCTCTTCCATGATACAAGTCGAGGATTTCTATCTCCATTACATATACACGTGCACACATATCAGAGGGAAATAACGGAAAATAGGAACAATCCATGAGAGACCGCAACGGCAAAATAGGTGCCTAACATCTTCCCATTCTGTAACTTAACCTTCGGACCCTTTTCGAATCATTTTGGTTTCGTATGTATCAGTATGTCTTTGGATTATGTCCTTCGTGACGACTCCACCTTCTTTTATCAATTTTTAGTAAAATACATTGGCGACTCCATCTCTCTACATTTTTCACCTCACGCATCGGCGATGCCGGCCGAAGCGCTCCCGAGAGGGATGCACGGGACCGAGATCCTCTCACGACAGAGATGACACCCGTACTCATATCTCTCCCTCCGCTAGGATCGGGGATGGCCACATTGGCGACTCCATTGGGGAAATTTTAAGGGCTAGACTCTATTTACACGGGTGTTATTATTTTCCTATATATTTCCTTATTTTGTGTGTTCCCCTTTTCCATGTGTACCTTATGCTTATCCTTCTATTCACATGCTTATAGAATATTATCCATGTACACTTCACACCACGTACACCTAGGATCACATATATCCACATATTGCACGCATCACCCATCCATACTTGGTATACCGTTGGTACTTGTAGTTCGCTCCCTATTTTGCATGATCAAGAAAAGATACTCTCATCATAAGATACTAATAAGAGAATCATGCATTATTCACACGACATCACCAAAGAGCATTTTTATTGACCAAATTTTGTCCAGTAACTGGAGGGTCACTTCGTGATGGGCGCTGGTCTGGCAGGGCGCAGTTAGCCTAAGCGATATAACTCTCACCTTAAATTGGCCAAGTACCTTCGACGTATATCGAACGGTTCCCCCGTATTGTACCGCTTGACCGAAGTCCCTACGGGAGGTATATCACGGGGAACTCGTTCATGTACATTGAGTATATCATATTCGCTCTCACACGTACCATCTCCACGAGGTATATAGTGAGGCAATTCACGTACACTCGGTTATATCAAATGACTTGTCCACACATACCGATTGCCCTCAAAAGCAAGACGTATATCGTGGAAGTCACACCAAAGGGAAGAACCCTTTCCAATTCACCCAACCAACTACATATCCTCATATAGGTGTCAATCCTAATACACACATGTTAGATTGTCAGTTTCTACCAGAAACTCTACCAAAATTTCGGGTCGGCCTGCCGCCCAAAATTTCGCACATTTTTTAAATGGGACCCTACCCATGGTCCTGGTTTCAAGTCCAACCATAGCTTTGCATATGTTACAAACCCAACTTTTCCAGGCTCGGGTCCTGTCCGGCATTTCATTTTTGCATTTAGGAGAATTTAATACAAGTGAGAACATAATAATTATAATAATCATGCTGAGACCCATCTCCCAAAAACATCTCTCTTTCTTTATAAAAAATCCAAAAACATTTATCCCTTCTTTATCAAAAATCCAAAAACATTTCTCATTTATTAACAGAAATCCAAAAGCATTTCTCCTTTCTTTATCAAAAATCCAAAAATATTCTGTCTTTCAATCTCAAAAATAAAAAAAATGTCTAAAATATTTTCATTTTTTTTTGCAAAAATAAATCCCATTTTACACCTTCTCAGGTCGATTGCACGCCCTTGGCCTGGCTCCTTATTGGCTTCAGTCTTCAGTAAAATCACCCTAGAGTTCCGTCCATTCCCCTACTACTTGTTCCGAGTCTGGAATCCATCCGCTTTCCATGGAGAACACATATCAAGTACCAGTTATGCATCCAGATCTGACGGCAGACTTAGCTCAGCTCGTGTCCAAGATTGATAACCTCCAGGCTGAGGTCCGAGAGATGCAACGAAACCAGGTTCCTATTCCTCAAGAGTTCGAGTCCCTATTCCCTTATGCTATGGGTCCACCCGAGCCTATCTGGGTTCTCGAAGAGTATCAGCACACTCCACATTCCCCTCCTACTAATGGACCGCCGCCTACCCAGCTTCCTATGCCAAACCTTGCCTAGCCTAGGGCTAACTTTCCTATGATCATTGATCCAAAAGAGGAAGAGTTGAACAAGGTCAAAGAATATCTCAAGATGCTAACTAAGAAGTTTTACCAAGTCAGAATCTCTAGAAATTACATGGACTACACCCACATGTCTCCATATTCTAAGGTGAGGTTACCTGAGAAGTTCAAGATGCCAAATATAGAGAAATTCGAAGTAAGTGGACCCCCGATTCTTCATGTTCACAGTTATCACAATTTTATTACTCTCGTAGGGGCTTCTGAAGAAGTGATGGCCCAATTATTTCAGCAAACTCTGAAGGATAGCGCCCTCCGATGGTTTTTGTCTTCGAGAAGTCAAGAATCCGTAACTGGGAGGATGTAGCCCGAGAATTCATATCGCAATACAAGTATAACCAAGAGCTTGAAGTCACCCGTCGTGATTTAGAATTGCTCAAATAGAACTCTGGTGAATTAGTCAGTAACTTCATAGCCCGATGGAGGAAAAAAGCATCCACCATGACCAATCGGCCATCCGAGGAAGAATATGTCAACATAGTGAAAAAGAAATTCTTACCCCATGTCCGAGAAACAATGGGAGGATAATACTATCCCCACTTTCGATCTCTCAGATAATCCGGAGTACAAATCGAGGAGGGTCTTGCTAAAATACAAGTTGAACAAAAAAAACTGTCCGGATAGTTCACCCCCATAAAATATGATAAACATGTCGGTGATGCAGCCTCAACCATCAACAACATCTCTCAACCAACCACCTCATGAGCACCAGAAAGCCTCCATGTCCCAGCCCAAAAAGAATAAACCGAGATCCATGCTCCTATCTCCAAAGTTTATCAAGCACTATTAAGCCGAAACCTTATCAAACCCTTGGACCCCCGTTCATTGCCAAATCTTCTTCCAAGAAACTTCAAGATAGATGCCCATTGCGCCTTTCACCAAACTGCTGGCCATACCACCGACCAATTCTTTCATCTTCGAAACATAATCTAGGGTCTAATTTATCGGGGTACCATTGCCCCACCAGCCAATCCTAAGCCAAACACTACTCACAACCCACTCCCAAATCATGTCAATGCGATATTTTTAGAAGAGAACCTAGAATTTGATCCCTCAACTCAAATCAAACCCATATACTTTCCCAAACCTCTCAAAACTTGCCCATATTTCCTCCTACACCCTGCTAGCCTCACTGATCAAGCACTATAACTCCTTACCAGAGCATGCATCGCTGTCCGTACCCATTTTGAAAATGGAAGTATGGAATTATCAGAAGTGTTAAACCATCTCCGCGAGTTTAGGATGAAATTTCCCTCACAGATGATCATTGATTTCCAGAGGTTTAGTACGCTATTCTTGGAAGCACGAAAATGGGCCCTAGAGTCAGAAAATTGGGTGGTACCAACCGATGAAGTCAACCTAGATAACGTTGTCCAGATCATGGAAAAATTATTTAGGCAAACCAATAATATTTTCATTGTGACTGAGTTACTAGATACTCTAAAGCTACAAAGGTGCCTGGTACCTTCACCCTTACATCTCCCCACGGAATGGGAGGAACTGTACGAAGAAGCCATTGATGTTGTGGAATGCATTGACTTTACATAAAAAGACAGAATTGTTGCCACCGGATGGGGGGGAGAATTTGAAGATTCAAATGAAGAGCAAGCTTCAGAGAAGACTATCCCGGTAGCCAACATGTGTGGGATGATATCATTTGAAGAACTCCTCGAAAAAATAAAAAATGTGGAAAAATAACCCGAGATCGATGAGAAAATAGGGTTCATGTTCTTCCCTTCTTCATTAAATCACATGACTAGATCAAGGAGGCATTACCAGATCCCAAACTTACCACCAACCAATGATAAAGGGAAGGACGTTGAAAACCTTCCTATGCCAGAGATGAACCTCGAGGAAACCATGTTCCTCGATCAACTGAAGAAAACTCAAGCTAACATCACTCTGTGGGAGATTTTCATGTCTTCCTAGCTGAACATAAATTCTTTGATCAAGTTGCTCGCTGGACCCACAATTCCTCCTTCTACCATACCACAAGAATCAATAAATTTAATAGAATCCTTGACCTCTACCCGAATGCTATCCTTTTTCGAAGAAGAAATCCCCAGAATTGGGCCAAACCACAATCATGCACTCACCATCTCCATCGAAGTTATGGGGAAAATTGTTTCGCTCTCTATTATTGATAATGGCTTCACCTTGAATGTCTCCCCAATAAGAACATTCAAATGCATAGGATTAAAGGAAAGTGACCTCTCTCCAACCTCCACTATTGTATGTGCCTACGATAATACCCGTCGAGAGGTGATGGGGTCCATAAAACATGTAATAGGGACTGACCCTATAAACCATGTCGTTGAATTCCAAGTTATTAACATCCCAGATTGCTTTAACCTATTTCTTGGACGAAATTGGCTCCACAATATGAAGGGTGTGTTATCCTTGCTCCATCAGAAATTGAAGTTCTTCCCCGACGGACAGGTCATCATAATTTTGGGCAACGACGACAATACCGAGGGTGCAAGTACCAGCAATCAAATCCTTGAGATACAGCACGGGTCAAATGATATGCTCCTATCAGGATTCCGAGTTGAGTCGCTTCTACTCCGAGCAGGGGACAATTTCAGAGAAAGGGTTTATCCAGAATACGACCCTCATGGAAATGTCAATGTGATTCAGATGTTCAGAAACATGAACTCCATGCACGGATGGGGGCTAGGACAAAGACAGTAAGGTATAATTGAGCCCACTGTACTGAAAAAAGTTTTCCCTCCTTGTGGTTTGGGGTATCAACCATTAGAACAAGAGCTCAAAATGATCCACCAGTCTCGGCCAAAGAGAAGATTAGATTGTCTCTAGACTATTCTAGGTGACTCCTTGAATGAATGATTCATTAAAGAGGGTGAGGACTTCCCCTTTTGTGACTTTTCGGAACCATGATATGATCATACAGACAAGAAGATGAAGCTAGGAATGGAGATCTTCTTCCAAGATAACTACCCAGGGGCCAAAAGTTCCCAACGCCAAGTACAACCGCTCATTAAAGATACCGAAGAGATTGGGGAAAGTGACTCTGAGGATATGTTTAACTTACAGACACTGGGTATGACACTCTGCATGGTTCATTCAAGCACTACATCACTGGATCCATCCCACTTGATTAAAGCTGCTAGTACACCTCTCCTCAACTGGCACGCTGCGCCAGTTGTACCTGTTAAAATCCCACCCAACCCCGATGTTTACCACATTTCTTCTTCTATTGTCTATCCTTGATCAAATGTAATCGAGACCTCGTTTGATGAGGTTCTCAATGATGTTTTTCCTATCACTGAAATAAATGAAGATTTTGAGTATCTTGTTATGCCTTAAAATAAGTGTTTAGATTTGAATCAAACTTTTGATGATGATGATTTTGCAATTGAACAATTATTAACTGATCTAAATGAGGTTAATAACAAACAACATAATTGCGTTCAAGTTATAAAGAAGAAACTTTTATTATTAACCTTGGTTCTAGTAGCCAACTGCATGAGATTAGAATAGGGGCTACCCTTAAGGAGCATGAGCGCGCACAACTCTAAGAATTACTGAAGGAATTCGTGGATGTCTTCGCATGGTCCTATAATGATATACCCGGTATTGATCCTGAAATAGCTTAACATGAGATCCCCACTCTTCCAGATTACAATCCGGTTAAACAAAAGTTGAGAAAGCTCTGCACCGAATGGTCGCTCAATGTCAAAGAAGAGGTGGTCAAAAAGTTGAATGTGGGATTCATTCGCGTGATCGAATATCCCACATGGCCAGCTAATATAGTGCCTGTGTCAAAATTATGAGGGAAAGTTCGGATGTGTGAAGACTAACGGGACTTGAACAAAGCCTCTCCAAAGGATGATTACCCATTACACAATATCGACATGATCGTGGACAACACATCCAGTCATGCTCTCAAGTCATTCGTCGATGGGTTTACCGAATACAATCAAATTAAAATGCACCCAGATCACCAAGAAAAACCCGTTTTCATCACCCCATGGGGAACATTTTGCCACACTGTTATGCCATTTGGTCTCAAGAGTGCCGGGGCTACCTACCAGAGCACTTCCACAACCATCATACATGATCTGATTCACAAAGAAGCCGAGGTTTGTGTGGATGATATGATTATCAAATCCAAAACTAGAGAAGGTCATGTTCCTTCTCTTTGAAAATTCTTCAAATGACTGCAACGGTTTCAGATGAGACTCAATCCACAGAAATGTGTCTTCGGTGTTAAAAAAGGAAAACTCTTGGGATTCATGGTCAGTGAGAAGGGGATAGAAGCAGATCCTGCCAAGATAAAAGCAACACTTGAGATGCCACCTCCCTGAACGAAGAAGGAAGCCCGTGGTTTCCTTTGGAAATTTCCATTCATCATCCAATTCATCAGCCAGCTAACCTCCATCTATGAACCTATTTTCAAACACATTCGAAAGGATTCAACCAAGGTTTGGAACGAGGCCTGCCAAGAAGCTTTTGACTGAATCAAGCAATATCTGGCCCAACCTCCGGTACTCATACCACCACATCCTGGTCTCCCCTTGCTCCTATACCTAACAATAATCGACACTGTAACTGGGGCTTTACTAGCCCAATACCTTGAAGATTCCCGCAAAGAAAGATCCATCTATTATGCCAGTCGCAAATTGACTGGGTACGAATCCAACTACACTGCTTTTGAAAAGGAATGTGTCGCACTTGTTTGGGTAACCCAAAAATTGCGACACTACATGCTCGCGTTCCCCATAAAACTTGTATCCCAAATGGACCCCATCAATTACCTGCTTAAGAAACCCATCTTATCCAGCCTGATGGCCCAGTGGTTAATACTCCTAGATGAGTTCGATATCATGTACATCACGCAAAAAGCCATGAAATGAAGAGCCATCTCTCACTACCTCACTGACTACCCCATGGAAGAAGATGATAACTGGATCTCCGAATTCCCAGATGAAAACATCCTCTACACTGCTCAAGATGACCTTCGATGGAAAATGTTCTTTAACGGCGCTGCCAACAAAAAAGGATATGGCATTGGGATACTTCTAATCACCCCATATGACTCCCACACTCCTATTGCTATCAAGTTGAATTTACCGTGCACCAACAACATGACTGAATACAAGGCGTGTATGGTAGGCCTCAAATTTTCTCTCAAGAAAGGTATTCAATGCCTAGATGTCTACGGGGATTTTTCCCTCATCATCGTTCAAGTGCTCAGAAAATGGAAAGTCAAGGACGAGAAACTCCAACCCTTCCATGCCCACTAAGAAAAACTAGCCTCCCAATTTCAAGATATCACCTTCCACTACATACCTCGAGCAAAGAATAACCTAGTTGATGCCCTTTCTACCTTGGCCTCTATGTTCGACATGCCCGAAGGAATAACAATGGCCCCCTTCCTAGTTCAAAAATAAGATAAACTAACCCATTGGTACTACATTGAGCTCATCACCAATGAAGATCCCGAGCTAGCTGATTGTTGGTACTATGATATCTGGAACCTCCTCAAGCATGGTGGCTATCCCGAAGGTTCCAACAAGAAAGATCGAGAAACCCTAGAAGACTGGCCTTCCAGTACATCATTTGTCACAAAGCACTGTTCAAAAGAAACTTCGATGGAACTCATCTACACTGCATCGCAGGGGTTGACATTGAAGAGATAATGCATAAAATCCGCAGCAGGGAATGAGGGCCCCACATGAACGGTCACATGCTTGCCAAGAAGATCATTCGACAAGGCTCCTACTGGACCACCATGATCCAGGATTGTATCACCTATATCCGGAGATGCCTCAAATGCTAACAGTTTTCTATCCTTCAACACCTACCTCTGCGAGAATTGTACAATATGACTTCTCCCTGGTCGTTCTCCACCTAGGGCATCGATATTATAGGGAAAGTTACACCCAAGGACTCCAACGGGCATAAATTCATCCTAGTTGCCATTGATTACTTAACCACGTGGGTCAAAGATGAGTCATACGCAGTTCTGAATGCCAAGAAAGTGGCCAAATTCGTCAAGAAGAACATCATCTATCGATATGGGGTCCCGCACGAGCTAGTGTCAGATAACGGGTTTTATTTCGAGGCAGAAGTCACATAAGTGGTCAACAAGTATGGGATTCAGAGACACAAATCTTCTCCTTACCGACCTCAGACAAATGGTGCAGTCGAAGCTGCTATAAGAACCTCAAATCCATCATTAGTAAGATAACTGAAAGCTGTCGAGATTGGGACGACCGAATCCTTTACGCCCTATGGGGCTACCAAACCTCAATTCGAAGCTCTACTGGCGCTACCCCTTACTCTCTAATCTACGGAATGGAAGCAGTTCTACCCGTGGAGATGGAAATACCCTCGTTACGCGTCATGCTTGAAAGCAAGGTCAGCAAAGAAGACTGGTACCAAAGCTGTCTTCACGAGCTAACCCTCTTAGATGAAAGGAGACTGAAAGAACTGTATCATATACAAGGGTACCAACGCCGAATAGCGCATTCATTTGATAAGAGAGTTAAGGATCGTGGTGTCCGAGAAAGGGATTTATCTCTTAAAGAAATAGTAGAGCCCATCTAGGACCCTAGAGGGAAATTCAAGCCCAATTGGAGCGGACCATACATTGTGAAGAAGATCTTGTCAGGAGGTGCTGCTATGCTCACCGACCTTGACGGGGAGGAAATGGTGTGCCCAGTCAACCTAGACCGTCCAAAGAAATTTTACCCCTAGTCCAAAATCTCGGCACACTACGACTCTTCTCATCTCCCTTCTATTCTAAAAAAAAAATAAAATAAAAAAAAATATCCGTTTCCCTCCACCCAGAACTACATAGGACTAATCCTCTGTAAAAACCATTTTCAGAAAAATTAAAACCTTTCAAAAAAATCCAGAGGTACATAGGCAGCTCATACATCTTACATGAGCACGACCCTTTCTTTTTAAAAAAAACTATTCTTTTTCTTATCTCTGTGAACGACACTTCATTCTAACATATACTTGAACAAAAGTATTATGCATGCCTTAGCGATCCGTATAGATAATTCAAAATACAAAATTAATCAAAAGGCACAGCTGGACGATCAAAAACTTGTTTATTTCACTAATAAGAAATTACAGTGAGATTACACAAGATAAGGAATGGATAACTCCCTTCCCCCTACCTTCCTAAAAAGCCAAATAAAATTCCTAAATTTATTCCCCATTATAAAAAAAAACTCCCCAAGAGTCTTACCCACAGCTACCAGAGGAGCCCACTCCATCATCATCATCTACATCCTGGGGTCCCCAAGCTTCCCCTTCCTGAATAGAGTGCCACAGACACTCCATAGACCGATAAGCTCGAACCAACCTCAAAAAAATTACCACACCTCCCTCCATGGTATCAGGTAAGACAATACACCTTTGTTCGGTCTCCACTACCAACATCTTGTTGACTACTCTTCCCCAAAACCACTTCATATAATACCCAAGGATGTGATAGACTCTCCCAACAGACTGAGAAGGACAGGTCGACGGGCACTGACACTCCCACAAAGAGCCAAGCTGCATGCGAAGACGCTCTGTCAGATCTTCTACCGGAAAGAAATATAGTGTTCGAGGTGGCAAGACCTGCTCCCAGTTAAATTGGTGAAGAAGCAGCCAAGTGAAATAGAAAGAGGTCGGTCTGAGACCAACCAGATGAACGTATGGGTATTCCCCCAGCTCTAGAATAGGCAGCAGTTGTCCCCACCAAGGCACCGACCAATACAAATTTAGATCCCCATGATCCATAAACCAGTCCTCCCAGCTCTCGATATCCAGACCAATACTGAGAAAATGGCGCAAAAAGAAGTTGGGTACAGCCAACAAAGAGTATTCCATAGGAGTCACCAGGCAGAGTCTTTCAGATAACCACATGAACAACATCACAAGGCTACCCTTAAGAAAGTCAGAACGAACTTCTCGCCAGGCATCCAGGACATTCAAAGTCTCTGCTAGTAGCACCGCCGCAGGATTGCGACAGTAAGACATCCATGAAGTAATAGCTGCAAGTTGTGGGTCCACCAACAGTTCCCCAGTCAATAGCAATAATTTTGAAACCAAGCCCAGAACGATGGCTTCGGAATATCTAGCATCACCAACCTCCTGCAAATTCACAAGCCGCAGCACCGCTGGAAGGGAAATCATTCCTCCAGTAACCAAGGATCTACCCGCTGAGGGCGAGACGCGGAGAATTCCAACGAACAACTCCCGAGGAGATCGAGAAAACTCAGGCATAGTAGCCGCCACAATAGTATTTACTCCTAATATGGCAGAAAATTCCTCATAAGTCGGCCAGACATCCTCCAAGCCAAAGAGGAATACATGGTCTTCGGGGTACCAAAATTGTACCGCCGCCATCAGCATGTTCCACTCTATGGGTCGATTATGCCATAAAAAGACTCGACGCATGTTGAAAGCATCGTAGTCGATGTTGTAGGAACATATTGCCTCCAAAGTCTTGAGGTAGTTGGCAAACTTAACACTACCAGGGAGAGCCATCTCACAAAATAAGAAAGTATGAATATGAAGGTGTGATGAAAACACTCCACCCTTACCCCTTTTTATACTTGAAAACCCTCACAAAAGACATAACCCCTGTAGAAATCGGAGGGAGTCCTGCCCCACAAGGTACCAAAAGCTGAAGAGAGTACCAATCAAAGCCTTGATTGATTAGGTTGGACTGACTTGTCGATATGCAGGACAAGGGGCTTACCTATTTTTAAAAACTTCCCTTTTTCCTCTTTTATCGAAATAAAAAAAATAAAAATAAATTGATATTCTCAACAGAATTTCAAACCCCCCTTTATCTAATTTCTCATTATGAATAAAACTTTCTTTCAAACTTCCAAAAATATATATTTTTACGATCTCAGTAGCAAAGTAAAAAGCGCATGTGCATCTATTCATTACTAACAGAAGATAATAAAAAAAACTCCATTGCATTGTATAGATAATTATTCTATATTACATCAATTTTGCAGGAAATAAACAAAAGCAGAAAAATAATGGGACACAACTCGAACCCACATTCTCTCTATCTCACCTACCCTTTCCCCCCCTCTATTTTTAAGAACCCCCATCCCTGCGACGCGCTCTCTTTCCCCTGCAGCAAGATTACGCACCACCACTACCTGAACCAGACTCCTCCCTAGATGAGGCAGACAGCACCAAGCAAGAAGGAATAGGAACCGTGTCCCGATTATGGGTAGTCTCCGAAGATATCCAGTCCCTAATATCCCTTAGCTAAGTGGAAGACACCCGGACTTACTGCAAGAAAAGGCAGAATCAGTATCAAGTAGAAAAGATCAAAAGAAACCAAAAAGAAGAAAAAGAAAAGAACAGAAAGGTATACCATAGGATAAAGAACCTCCTCTCTCAAGCCCAACTCCTCCGGGTACATCGCATGAGGACGATGCAACATAGGCACCCTCCCTCCGTTAGCCCACCAAATGTTGTATGAAGGGGTATGCAACCGCACAAAGGGAACCTTCGAAGTCGCCATTGCCGCAGATGGCGATAGACCATCACCACTGTGGGAGGACCCCACTGGCCGACCCGGACCCACGGGAGGGAAAGGCGGTGCATTATATATGTTGGGAGCCATCAGCCAACTCATCACAAAGTCCATGTAATCATACGGTAGGGTCGTATCAGTGTATAACAGATAGGACTCGCCAATCATCACCGCAATTCTCGCATCCTCTAGCAATAACCGCTCCTGCCTTACAGACGTAGGGGGCCTCGCAGGTGGAACCATCACCTCCTCCTTAACAATCTATCGGACTACCCTCTCCCCAAGATACCAGGAGTGGCCAAACTCATGCGCCAACAAACGCATTATCTGCGCATTCACCCCAGTCGACCCCGTGTCTTGAACATCCATCCCCTAAGGATAAAAGGTCACCTGAAAAATCCCCAGCAGATATAAGTCAATATATAATCAGAGCACACAAAGAACAGGACTGAAGAAGAAAAAATTCTTATCCTCTCACTGGTCAGGCCATTCAAGACCTGACACACCGCCTCTAGAGAAAGATACTTCCTCGACTGCCGATTGGCCTTCCGCCACTGATATAACCTACAAAAGTTCCCAACGGTCTCATCCTTCAGAGAAATTAGATGGGTATTACATCCAATCACCTCATAGAACCACGTCTGCAAAAGATAAGAATTCACAATCAAAAAAGAGACGTACAAGGAAAATGTGAATGCATGAAAGGAAAATTCGCAAACTAAAGAATACCTCAAGAAGATACGTGGCTCTAGTGAAAGACTACCGACACCACCGGCTAATTGCATCCAGAGAAAAATAAAGGGTCACCAAAGTTAGGCTCCCCCAATCATAGAGAGGGATGTTCAAAAACATCCTAACTATGGAAAAACTCATAAGTGGACAACAACGCCCCTCGACGCCACAAAAAATCCCCCCAACACCAGCAAAATAAATAATCGGGCCATCTGCCTCACTTGCAGCACGTCCTCCGCATCAATCACCCTGCCCAGCAAAACATCCCTCAGCAGTCAAACAACGAATTGAATCCCCAAATATTATCCCCCCCACATTACCTAGCGTCGCCCGCACTGCCTCCGGCGTCACCTGTAAGGACCGATCCACCTCTATCTTCTCTCCATCACAGTTCAGCCCCAGTAGCTGTTGCACATCTATGGGAGTCACAGTCATCTCCCTAAAGCCAAAATGGAAGGTATGGGTAGTGTCCTACCACCTCTCCCCCGGAGCGCATAAAACCGTCGTCGAACGAGGAGTCTCATCCAGTACAGACGCCAGCCTCCCAAATCCTGCTGACGATACTTTCCAATGCACCACAGGTGGAAGGTGCTCCCAAACATCCTTAATCCCCGTCGTCCCATAGGAATGCATAGTAGACAAAGAAACATCAGATTGTCAAAACAAAACCTTGTCAAAATCCAAGAAAAAAGGAAATCACCAAAAAAAGGAATGCTAAAAGTCATTTGGTACTTTCATAACCACCATGGTTCATCACCCTAGAAGAGCGATGATGAGACATCTCACGCAGTAAAGTCTGCTCATCCACAACTGGCTCAAATGCGTTAAAAGAGTTCTCACTACCGAAAGCAAGAGGTGCCATGCTCTCCACTCCACATTCTCCCAATCGTCAACATCCAACCACTCCCTGTGTATCGCAGTTCTCACAAAAGTGAACATTTTTTAGATTGCGAAATATTAGAACGATTCGCAGAAGAAAATCGCAGAAAGCGAGAAGGCAAGAAGCTGTGAAAAATTAGGGGAACCCGCCCCTTTTTATAAGAAGCCAAGAGTCATGCCGATCGGCACTGACCCCAAACCTACCATCGGCATTGACCTTTTACCTTCTCGAGACAGTCCAAAAGTCAATGCCACTGCCGAATGGCACCCTCCACACCATGCCGACCGACACTTCTCTTAAAATTTTGTACAAAAACTCCCAGAAAATACTAGAAAACTCGGAAAAATCCTCAGAAAATTCCTAAAAATCTTGGTGAGGATTTAGAACATTTTTACTAAGAATATTTCATACTCCCTCAAGTGGAACCCCTATTTCCCCAGCGGAACTCTTAAAAGACAAGTGAATCTCCTCCTGAAAACATCCCCGGAGGACCGTAAAGCATCCTAAACTTCAGGATCATCTCCTATTCCCCAAAAGTTTCAAATTTCCCCTAGCAAAACGTCCAAACCATGGAACACCTAATCACTTCCCCAGTGGAATTTACTACATCAAAATTGGCTATTCCCCCATAAAGTCTCCAAAAGATACAAATGTTTCCCCAGCAATCAGCTACCCAACTCAAATCAAAATCACGAGGAAATTTCCCCGGCAGAGTTCCCCGAGAACATCACAATTTAAGCCCGCAGAATTGGTCATCACAATTTAAGCCCTCAAAATTGGCTTCGACGCGCATAATTGGTCATCACAATTTAAGCTCTCCGAATTAGCTTCGACCCGCAGAATTGGTCATCACAATTTAAGCCCTCGAAATTGGCTTCGACCCACAGAATTGGTCTTCTCAATTTAAGCCCTCAAAATTGGATTCGACCCGCAGAATTGTCCATCTCAATTTAAGACCTCAAAATTGGCTTCGACCCACATAATTGGTCATCACAATTTAAGCCCTCAGAATTAGCTTTGACCCGCAGAATTGGTCATTATAATTTAAGCCCTTAGAATTGGCTTCGACCCGTAGAATTGTTCATCTCAATTTAAGCCCTCAGAATTGCCTTCGACCGACAGAATTGGTCATCACAATTTAAGCCCTCAAAATTGGGTTCGACCCCCAGAATTGGTTATCTCAATTTAGGCCCTCAGAATTGGCTTCGACCCGCAGAATTGGTCATCACAATTTAAGCCCTCAGAATTGGCTTCGACCCACAGAATTGGTCATCACAATTCAAGCTCTCAAAACTGGCTTCAAACCATAGAATTGGTCATTACAAATTAAGCCTTCCGAATTGGCTTCGACCCGCAAAATTCGTCATTACAATTTTAAGCCCTCAGAATTGGATTCGACCCGCAGAATTGGTCATCTCAATTTAAGCCCTTAAAATTGTCTTCGACCTGCAAAATTGGTCATCGCAACCTAAGCCCTTAGAATTGTCTTCGATCCATAGAATTAGTCATCACAATTTAAGCCCACAGAATTGTCTTCAGCCCGCAAAATTGGTCATCTCAATTTAAGCCCTTTGAATTGGATTGGACCCGCAGAATTGGTCATCATAATTTAAGCCCTTGGAATTGGCTTCGACCCGCAGAATTGGTCATCACAATTTAATTCCTCAAAATTGGCTTCGACTCGCAGAATTGGTCATCCCAATTTAAGCCCTTAGAATTGGATTCGACCCGTAGAATTGTTCATTATAATTTAAGCCCTCAGAATTGGCTTTGACCCGCAGAACCGATCACCCTACGACATTGCTTTAGGTCCTCAGAATTGACCTAACTCTTTGATCATCACTTCCTTTAGACCATCCCCAGTATGCCCCCTTAGGTCCTTAGAATTGGCCTCGACCCTCTGAATCGGTCATCCTCATCCCTAAGTCCTCAGAATCGGCCTCGACCTTCTGAATTGGTCATCTCCTTTTAAAGGCATCATGCGGTATCTATTCGACGGCTATCATTTGTTGCAAATTCACTCATCGAGGGACTTATTATAACACCCCTAACCTCTCGTTAGGTCCCTAGCACCTCCCTTCATCACTACAAACCTAAGTTATACCCCGGGCACTGACCTAGAGGCCGTCGAGCACTCCCAGGCTCTGTTTGACCAAAAGTCAAACTCTTCATCTCAAGCGAGACTGAATGAATTTTCAAAAGGTGCTGAATATCCTTTCTATTGGTCCACCCTGTGCGTGATTCTGACTTACGGTGTAGACAAACGACTCGTTTTCCCTCGAAACTTAATTAAGAGGCCAGCGAGCACTCTCGGGCTCTGTTTGACCTAATTAAACTCTTCATCTTTACTGAGACTGAAAGAATCTTCAAAGTTCACTAAAAATCATTTCCAACAATCCACCCCGTGCACGATTTTGACTTACGGTACGAATGAACGATCCGTTTTACTCCGAAAGGTCATCGAATGCTTCCAGGCCTCGGTTGAAAAAAGTCAACTCCTTAAATTGAGTCAAAATCTTTGGAATGTCGAAGTGAATATCCTAACCTTTCCAACAGTTTGCCTCGTACACGATTTTGACTTACCATATGGACAAACGATCCGTTTGCGTTCGATGATCCCCATCCAAAGGACTGACGAGCACTTTCGAACCACATTTGACCCAAAGTTAACTCCCAGACCCGGGAGTAGTCTAAAGGACTTTTGAAGATATTTGAAGTACCTTTCCATCGGATCACCCCATGCATAATTCGAATCAATGGTTTTCATTTTACGACCATTTTTTCGAAGGAACCTGAAAAAGACTGCCAAACGGTAATTTCCAAACGATGCCTATCGGTAGTGTGCCCAAAAACACCTACTGATTGGCAAGACTAGGACTATGCTGATTGTTAATGCCCTAGGCCTATAAAAAGGAGGGCTTTACCTCATCAAACATCCCTAATACCCGTCATCTCACGGGCACACATAGTCGATAAAGAAACATCGGACTATCGAAGAAAAACCTTGTCAAAATCCAAGAAAAAAAGGAAATCACCATAAAAAGGAATGCCAAAAGTCATTTGGTACTTACATAACCACCAGGGTTCACCGCCCTAGAAGAGCGATGATACTAAGGATCCCGCAGTAAAGTCCGCTCATCCGCAAGTGGCTCAAATACATCAAAAGAGTTCTCACTACCCAAAGCAAGAGGCGCCCTGGTCCTCCACTCCACATTCGCCCACCAGTCAACAGCCAACCACTCCCTGTGTACCACAGTGCTCACAAAAGCGGCCTTTTTTTAGATTACATAATTTTAGAACGATTTGCATAAGAAAATCGCAGAAAGAGAGAAGGCAAGAAGCTGTGAAAAATAAAAGGAACCCCCCCTTTTTATACGAAGCCAGGGGTCATGCCGATCGGCACTGACCTTTTACCTTCTCGAGGCAGTCTGAAAGTCCGTGTCACTGCCGAATGGCACCCTCCACACCATGTCGACCGTCACTCCCCTTAAATTTTTGTGCAAAAACTCCCAAAAAATACTAGAAAACCCTGAAAATTCTCAGAAAGTTCCTAAAAATCCTAGGGATGATTTAGAACATTTTCACCAAGAAGATTTCACACTCCTTTAAGAGGAACCCCTATTTCCCCAGCAAAACTCTCGAAAGACAAGTGAATCTCCTCCCGGCAACGTCCCCGGAGGACCCCAAGCATCCCAAACTTCAGGATCATCTCCTCTTCCCCAAAATTCTCAAATTTCCTTGAGAAAAATGTCCAAACCATAGACCACCTAATCACTTCCCCAGTGGAATTTACAGCATCAAAATTGGTTATTCCCCCGCAAAGTCTCCAAAATATACAAAGGTTTCCCCACCAAAATTGGTCATCACAATTTAAGCCTTCAAAATTGGCTTCGACCCGCAGAATTGGTCATCACAATTTAAGACCTCAGAATTAACTTCAACCCGCAGAATTGGTCATCTCAATTTAATCCCTCATAATTGGTTTCGACCCACAGAATTGGTCATCTCAATTTAAACCCACAGAATTGGCTTCCACTCGCAGAATTGGTTATCACAATTTAAGCCCTTAGAATTGGCTTCGACCCACAGAATTGGTCATTACAATTTAAGACCTCAGAATTGGTTTCGACGCGCAGAATTGGTCATCTCAATTTAAGCCCTTAGAATTGGCTTCGAGCTGCAGAATTGGTCATCACAATTTAAGCCCTTAGAATTGGCTTCGACCCGCAAAATTGGTCATTACAATTTAAGCCCTCAGAATTGGCTTCAACTCGCAAAATTGATCATTACAATTTAAGCCCTCAGAATTGGTTTCGACACGCAGAATTGGTCTTCTCAATTTAAGCCCTCAAAATTGGCTTCGACCTGCAGAATTGGTCATCAAAATTTAAGCCCTCTGAATTGGCTTCGACCCGCAGAATTGGTCATTACAATTTAAGCCCTCAGAATTGGCTTCGACCCGCAGAATTGGTCATTACAATTTAAGCCCTCAGAATTGGTTTCGACGCGCAGAATTGGTCTTCTCAATTTAAGCCCTCATAATTGGCTTTGACCTGCAGAATTGGTCATCACAATTTAAGCCCTCTGAATTGGCTTCGACCCGCATAATTGGTCATTATAATTTAAGCCCTCAGAATTGGCTTCGACCCGTAGAATTTGTCATCTCAATTTAAGCCCTCGAAATTGGATTCCAGGCCACGGTTGACCAAAGTCAACTCCCTAAATTGTTCCAAACTCTTTGGAATGTCAAAGTACATCTCCTAACTTTCCAACGGTCCACCCCGTGCATGATTCTGACTTACCATACGGACAAACGATCCGTTTACATATGAAGATCCCCCTCCAAAGGATCGACGAGCACATTCGAGCCACATTTGACCTAAATTCAACTCCCTAGCCCAGGAGAAGTCCAAGGACTTTTGAAGGTATCTTAAGTACCTTTCCAATGGTTCACCCCATGCACGATTCGGATCAATGGTTTGCATTTTACAACCATTTTTTTTAAGGAACCTGAAAGAGACTGCCAAACGCTAGGTTCCAAACCCTGCCTATCGGCAGCTTACCTAAAAACACCTGCCGATTGGAAGGACCAGTACTATGTCTATCGGCAATGCCCTGGCCTATAAAAAGGAGGGCATGACCTCATTGCAAGAGGACCCAAGATCTGAAATCCATCACTCTCAGCGAACTCAGAAAACCTCTCTCGAAGTCAACGTGATTTCCACATCCAAATCATTTCCCAACCTTCACATTTCATCATACTTTTCATCAAACTTGGTGAATTAACTACCCTTGATCATCATCCAAGTGCAAGGGCTGCTCTCCAACATTCAAGATCAAGCTCAAGATCTTTAAGAAGGTCCAACTTTCTCAACTCTCTCTTCATAATTTCCTAAATTCGCGTTAACTTATTTTATTACTTAGCACTTTTATTCTCTCATCTCACATAACCTAATATACTTTTTATTTATTATTATTTCACATCTCTTATTTTCATATAAATAAAACACAAAAAAAATAGAAAAAGAGGTTTTGCTCATAAATTCCAAACGGGAATTCTCACACTTTTCTCACAACTAAAACACTTTTTCACACACACACACGTATAAGAGAAGTCTCCGGTTGGATTTATGGGATAAATTCCACCCCTCGTTTTGCATACGAACTACGTGGACTTTGATGCCTCTATAGGTATGCGTCTTGAGGTAAAACTCGAAACTCGAGTCATATTCTTTCCCTTTCTTATTTTTCTATATTCTTTAACTTAATTCTCTTAGATTCTATATATACATATATTTGTTCTTAGTGGCGTATTATACCATATGCATTATCGTTTCGTTATAACGATCAATGCTAGGATAATCGCATAAATTATATTTTCTAATATTAATTTTAGGAACATTCCTATGGATGACTCGCTTTATCTCTTACATGATACGTGTCGAGGATTTCTATCTCCATTACATATACACATGCACACATATCAGGGGGAAATAAAGGAAAATAGCAACAATCCATGAGAGACCGCAAGGGCAGAATGGGTTCCTAACACCTTCCCCTTTCGTAACTTAGCCTCCGGACCCTTCTCAATTCATTTTGCTTTCGTATGTATCAGTATGTCTTTGGATGTTGTTCTTCGGGATGGCTCTACCTTCTTTTGTCTGTTTTGAGCAAAATAGACTAGCGACTCCATCTCTCTACGTTTTTCACCTCACACATCGCCGACACCGGTCAAAGCGCTCCCGGGAGGGATGCGCGGGACCGAGATCCTCTCACCTCGGAGATGACACCCCTCCTCATACCTCTCCCTCCGCGAGGATCGTAGATGGTCACACAAGGTACTCCACACCTGGCTTGGGGAGTGATAATACAGGCGTTGTAGTCAACTTGTCCTACAACTCATCAAATGCCAACTGACATGCATCATCCCAAACAAATGGCATGCCCTTATGATTCGAATTATTTATAGGACCCGCAATCTTGAAGCATACCAGAATAAATCGTCTGTAATATCCAGTTAACTCTAAGAAACTCCTCACCTTCGTTGGTGTCTTGGGTTGTCCCCAATCCCTCATTGCTGACACTTTTCTAGGGTCCGCCGATATCCCTTTATCTGATACGACATGCCCTAAAAATGGTACTTCTCGTAGCCAAAATCCACATTTTTCAAACTTGGCATACAACTCATTCTCCCGTAAATTTTGCAAAACCCTATGTAGATGATCGACATGATCCTCCTTGGTCTACGAATAAATCAGGATGTCGTCTATAAAGACAATGACAAACTGATCTAAGAACTATTTGAACACCCTGTTCATCAAGTCCATAAATACCGTTGGTGCGTTGGTTATCCCAAATGGCATAACCCGAAACTCATAGGACACATATCTCATCAGAAAAGTAGCCATAGACGCATCCTACTCACTGATACGTAGCTAATGAAAATCGGATCTAAAGTCTATCTTTGAGAAGTAGGATTCTCCTCTCAATCGGTCGAATAAGTCATCGATTCGGGGCAACGAATATTTATTCCGTATCGTGACTTATTTCAACTCTCAATAGTCCACACACAATCGCAAGGATCCATCCCTCTTCTTCATAAAACGAACTGGGGCACCCCAAGGTGAGGTACTCGTCTTGATGAAACTCTATCCCAATAACTGCTCAATCTGATAAATCCCTCACCTCTGTCGGAGCCATGCGGTAAGGTGCACGAGCAATTGTCCTGGTGTTGGGTGCTAAATCGATCCTAAACTCGATCTCTCTGCTCGACGGTAATCCTGGTATCTCCTAGAACACATCGAAGAACTCACAAACTATCAAAATAGAATCAAGAGCAATTATAACTCCCTTAGAGGTCGTCCATGAACATTCGTATCTTCTTATCTTCAGTAGGTACCTCCTCGGGTGCCATATTAGTCAACATAGTGAATTCCTTCTCATACTCAGTGACACTCTTCCCATCCTGGGTGAGGTCCAGTAACTTCCGCGTCATCTCAGTTTCAACGACAGAGGGGAAATATTTACGGTCGAACCGCACCCAGAAGTCCAAAAAAGTCATAGTATCTCTCTCCTCTGTAGTAGTAATGGACTCCCACCACTGAAGACCTTCTCCAACTAGCTTAAAATTTGCTAGTACCTGCTTTTATACCTCCATGCACTCGTACATTCTCATATGCCTCTGGATATTCTTCTTCCATTAGCTTACTACCACAAGATCAAAACTCCCTTGAAATTCTAGAGGATGCACCTACTGGAAGGCAAATCTGACTCGCTCCCAAGCAGTAGGGAACGCATGTCCAAGTGATGGAGCCACTACCTGAGGTTGTGGTGGTGACTACTGTGCAATGGTATTAAGTGCTGCATTAGCTACCTGAGCAGCTATGGCAGCGACATTAGCAGCATTAAGTGTACCATGAGCTTGTGTTGGCTGTGGCGCGGGCTGGGCGTTTCTGACCCTCGTTGCATGTTTGGGAGGCATTTGAAAGGAGATGAAATTTGTAAGTCCACAGTTATCAAGTCTGAAAATAGCTGAAGACGTACACATAATAATATGAATGCAATAATCCTATTCATAGGGCTCTATCTCAAACAACGCAAAGCTGGAAGCATAATAAATCGTACAGATCCTATAAGACTCTAATGCCTGATGATCTGGTACCACGTGTGACAACCCGTCCAATTAAATATCATGTGATCAGTCCTTTATTAAATTTAAAACAGAATATTAGGTTGGTTCATTCTTAGCATCAGTGTCGAAAAATATTTTCTTAATTTAATCACCTAGTAAATAATTAAACTAGTGTCAAAACATTTTTTTCCATTTAACTGAAACCCATTTAACATTTTCACCATTCACATGAATCAAAATAATTCTCAATAAAAATCCAACTAAATAAATCTGGAATACAAAGTACTCGTAATAATTTCAAATCCAACAGATCAATCTAAAATAAAATCCCACCAAACTCAAATGACAATACAATATCTCTCTGAATAATAACGGGAAAAGAGCGGCACATGCTCTAAAATAAATGACTACATCATAAACTAAATGATAGAGAAGTGGATGCATCAATCCATGAGATCCTGCAACTCCCATAACAATTGTATCACGTCAATAACTCCAAGTCTAAGCAAAGCATCCCTGTGGCTGGACACCTAAAATAGATTGTACAAGAGAGAAGAGATTTTGCAAGAAATGGATCAGAGCCCGATTATAAAAATAGTTTAAAAAGATTTTAGCAAGTAATTTAAATTGCTTACCAGATTGATATTACACACATGTTAGTTATGTGACCCCTCTCTTGAGAATACCGACCTCTCAACTAGTGTGCACATCTAACATACTACCAATCCGTTTCTGGGTACTACTATCGCATCTAATAGTCCCACTCCGTAACCATCCATTTTCCCACGTATATGTTAAGAAAAAATTTCACATATTTTATCTTTAAATGAGAGTTTCTCACGTATAACATTAAGTGTTCACCTACTTAAGTTAAATTAGATTTCATTATCCATCTTATCTACAAAGTTCACATAGTAGAATTTAATGCAAGCATATATATATATATATATATATATATATATATATATATATCATCCCTTATATATAAATAATAATCCAGTACCCCTAGGCTGAGACCTGCGACGCTCACATACCTCCCGGTAAATCACGTACTAAACAAAGACCATTGGTTCTTTTCTCTCTCAAACCTTAAATAACAAACACACATATTGGAGGAGAGCATAGTTCCAAGCCTATGGGCTACGCACATACCTACGCACCCATATGATTATCAACACTATCGTTCTCACAGATAGCTCATACCTAGGTTCTATGTTCTGAGGCACCAATCTAAAATCCCCCCAAAGGCTCTTCAACATAAGATTGTCCCCTTTCAAAAATAACCTCCCGTGATAGAAAGTATGGTAGGTATGTCATAGATATAATCAAACATACAATAGGTATACACATCGCCAATAGATTTATTTCATACTTTCCACACATAGTATATTATTGCCCGAATAATCTATGTATTTACAATTAATCGTATTAATTCTCGTTGGATAAATTTAAGTACCTATCCCTATCCCAAAAGGTTACTAGGTATTATAATTATCCCAAAGGTTAAGTTCCCCCACTACTGGTCCTAACCTTACAATATAATTTATCCAATTTAAATCCCAATTCATATGATTCTCAATCGTAACCTCGAAGAGCACACATAAGTATACCATTTAATCCCATATGATATAACACTTTTTCTGGGCCTTAACTACCCTTACTGATCTTTCTTAAGTCCCATTATGTCCAATTAATCAACACTAAGGATTTTTTAAAGTTGGGGTTTGATCAAAGTTAAAAAGGAAATCAAGTCCCAAAATATAGGCGAGTCGATCGATCAAAGGGAAGGGTCGATCGATCGACATTCATGGTCGATCGATCCATCCATCAGATATTGCCGAGAATTCTGCATTTTAATGGCTGCGATTTTTTTCAATTTTCATCATCAAAATCATCATTTTAACAACCTATACCCCCAATTATTCCTACTAGATGTTATACGGACATAATTATATGAATTCTAACGTCCAATAATCACAATTAACATCAAGGATCATTAAGTATATGGATTTAATCAAAATAATTACATGAAAACACTAGTCTATCAATGCTTTCAAGAACTATACTATAAACCCATAATTAATCCTCAATAATTAACATAATTTCTTGAATTCTATGATCATGAAATAATTCAGGGATCATTTGTTTCATCTAATCTATATATCAACATGAATTGTATCTCAAGACTCAAATTCTAAACTTCAGAATTTTTAGAAAAATAATCCTAATCTAACATAGATGTTATATCAAATCACAATTTTGGAAAAATAAACACTTGCCTATTTTTTATAGGTCTGAACCTCTGGAGAAGAATGTTGAAATGTTTTTCGATCAAATTCTGGAGATGGTGGTAGCTCATGGTGGTGTTTCTTAGCCTACTCTCTTAACATCCCACTGTGACCCTTCCTATTTTTTATGAATGATAACCCTAAATTTTCCCAAACAACTAATATACAAACAACTCAAAATTCGTAGGTCACTATTCACACAATTCAAAAATGACCATAATACCCTTTCGGGATGCCGGGTTCACCTAAAAATGCCCCGGGACCCAACCTAAACCCCCAGATAGACTTTTCTGACTATCTCAACCCTTCTGGACACTTTGGCTCACTCAAAATGACTATTTGGATGACTTAACAATAATTTACTTGTATCCTATTTAATTAGTCCCGACACGACATACACGCGCGTCCCGACTTATTCCCATAATTGCCATATATCTCACCTGCGATAATTTCTATAATTCATAATCACATATTACTTCATTCGGTCAGTAATATTAAATATATTTCACATCAATAAATACTAACCCTTATCCCGCTAGTTAATATTTATTTTAATTCGAATTAATTATCAATAATTTCTCAAATTAAATTAATTAATCCCATGTTTAAAAATCATAAAATTTATTGGGTATTACAACAACGTTCGTCTTGCAATATCAATCGATGAGTTTAACCCTTTCGGTAATTTAAGTACTAGTCAGAGTTATTGGTGAGTTCTCGTGACGCCTTTAAGTCTCCCTCCAACACTGTGCATGAGAAATGAGTTCACATGGTTATCTTTATTGATACCCGGGCCGAAGGCTCCAAGTGATGATATTAATATATTCTTGGACCCATTAATCGAAGAACTTAAAGAGTTGTGGGATAAAGGCGTGATGACATTTGACTCTCACAAGGGTGAAGAGTTCACACTTAAAGTAATGGTGATGTGGCCGATCCACGACCTTCCTGCTTATGGGACCTTGTCCGGTTGTAATGTTCAAGGTTATTATGGATGTACCATATGTGAGGAGGAAACTGAAGACACTTGGCTAAAATATAGTAATAAGATGATTCACATGAGCCATCATAGATTTCTACCGACCAGTCACCCTTTCAAGAATGGCAAGTATCATATTGGTCACGAGCATCGGATGCCACCTGCTCGGCTTTCTGGTCAGCAGATCGAGGAGAAGGCGACGGTTGAGAATGCAGGGACTAGGTACGTAGGTAAACATCCCAAGTTTGTAAACCTAAAGCATAAAGCAAGGGGAGATCCTAACGACCCTAGTAAATAAAACCATAGTCCAGGCGATCAATATTTTTTAATTTTTTGTATTGGAAAGATCATCATGTAAGGCATGTAATTGATGTGATGCACATAGAGAAGAATATTGCAGAACATATGATATGAACATATCTAGGTGGATCTCATTCCAAAGATGGAGAGCGGGTCCATCGAGATCTAGATGATATGAAGCTAAAGAAGAAACTCAGGTTAAAAAATGATCCTATAACACGAAGAATTTCTACCCCTCCGGCTGCTTTCACTTAGACTACTAGTGAGAAGAAGATCCTTTTAGACATGTTGTTCTACTTGAAGACTCCAACTCGTTATTATGGTAATTTACGTAGGGTCGTAAACTACCACGTGATCAGTTTCTGTGAGTTACATTGGTCCCGTGCGAGGTGTTTACGCCTCTCACGGCACTGATTGGGGGTGTTTTGGGTTTTCGCCCTCTAATGGCATGTTTTAAGACTAAGTCTATATATTTTCAATTTATCATCACATTCTCAAATCGGGGCTCCCGTGACCAAGCAATCGAATCTTGCGAGTTACATTGGTCTCGTGCGAGGTGTTTGCGCCTCTCACGAGGTCGTTTGGGCGGTGCTTTGGGTTTTTACCCTCTAAAGGCATGTTTGCGCCTCACAGGGAACTCAACATTACAAGGTGGCCTCACAGGCATATTAAGAGCTTGACAACCCTCAATGAGGGTTGTCAAGATCTTAATCTTCCTCAAGGTGGCATCACAGGAACTCAACTTATGCTCAGGAGAGGAAGGATGGGGAAGCAATTTTTACTTAATTGGCTCGATAATAGAAGCCCTACCATTTTGAACAATTTTTAGTAGCAGTATGGCCCCACCGTTATGAACAATATCTTGTAGCAACCCGGACTTATGCTTTTTCCCCTTTTTATAGTTATTCATAATTTTTTTAGTGAATGCACAAGAAACTGAGCATAAACAATCATAAAAATGGGAAAAGCATGGCTACTACAGGAAATTGTTCATAACAGTGGAGTCGGGCTGCTATTATAAATTATTCAAAATGGTGGGGCTATTATTGAGACAGCTCAGCAGAAACTACTTCCCCATCCTTCGTCTCCTAAGCATAAGTTGAGTTACCTGTGAGGCCATTGTGTAACATTACAAAATAGGTGCAGAGAACTCAACATTATGAGGTGGCCTCATAGGAAGATTAAGATCTTGACAACCGTCATTGAGGGTTGTCAAGCTCTTAATCTTCCTGTGAGCCCACATCGTAATGTCGAGTTCCCTGCACCTATTTTGTAATGTTGAGTTCCCTGTGAGGCACAAACATGTCTTAAGAGGGAAAAAAACCAAAGGCAGATTCTCTTTTCCTGAACAATTTCAATGAGCTCTACAACACGCTGCATTTCACAAGGCTAGAAAAGGCCGATTTTCTTGCCAAACATGCCTTTAGAGGGCGAAAACCCAAAGCACCCTCCAAACGGCCCCATGAGAGGCCCAAACACCTAGCAAGGGACCAATGAAACTCGCAGGAACCGATCGCATGGTCACGGTACCCCCAATTTGAGAACATGAAGATAATTTGAAAGTATATAGACTTGAGCTTAAAACATGCCATCAGAGGGCGAAAAACAAAAGCACCCCCAAGCGGCCTCATGAGAGGAGCAAACATCTCATACGAGTCCAATGTAGCTCGCAAGAATCATCCTAGTGGTCATGGGAATCCCAATTTGAGAATATGAGGATCATTTGAAAGATCTAGAATTAGGCTTGAAAACATGTTGTTAGAGGGTAAAACCCCGTAACACGCCCCAAATGGCCCCTTAAGGGTCACGATCGATGCTCACGGGTCCAATTTAGCTCGTAGGAATCGATCGCATGGTCACGGTACACCCAGTTTGAGATCACGACCCAAATTTGAGAATACCTACACGTAGTCATGAAAACATGTCGATAGAGGGCGAAACCCCGTAACACCCCCAAAATGGCCCCTTGGGCGGTCCCAATACCTCGCACGGGACTAACGTAGTTCGTAAGAACCAATCGCATGATCATGGAACCCCCGATTAGAGAGTACAACCCAAATTTTTGAATACCTACACTTAGGCTTGATAACATGTTGTTAGAGGGTGAAACACTATAACCCCCCCCCCCCCCAAATGGTCCCGTGGGAGGTGCAAACACCTCACGGGGGACCAACGTAGATCACACAAACTGGTCGCGTGGTCACGGAACCCCCGATTTGAGAGCACAACCCAGATTTTAGAATACCTACATTTAGTCTTGAAAACATGCCGTTAGAGGGCAAAACCCCGTAACACCTCCCAAATGGCCATGTGGGTGGCGCCAACACCTTGCACGGGACCATCGTAGCCCGCACGGGCAAGGGACCCCCGGTTTTAGAGTACGACCCAGATTTCATAATACCTACACTTAGGCTCGATAACATGCCGTTAGAGGGCAAAACCCTGTAACACCACCTAAACGGCCCCATGGGCAGTGCCAACACCTCACACGGGACCAACGTAGCTCGCATAAACTGATCGTTTTTGGGGCTTTAGACATAAAAAAGCCTACCCGTCTTGGCTTCGCTATCTCTCATGACTTGTATTATAGTCGTAGTGTTGTAGTCGTCTTGGGAATCCTCTATAGTCTTTTTAATGCCAATGCCATCTTCCTTCATGAATTTTCTTTTATTTAGTGGCGGTAGCTTCTGCGTCAGCAAGATATGGCTCAGACAAAGCAATACTAAGAGAGAAAAGCCCTTCGCGTCATCATGGGACCCCCGATTTGAGATAATGACCCAGATTTCAAAATACCTACATTTTTTTAGGCTTGAAAACATGCCATTAGAGGGCGGCGCCAACACCTTGTATGGGACCACTGTAGCCCGCACGAACTGATCGCATGGTCACGGGACCCCCGGTTTTAGAGTACGGCCCAAATTTCATAATACCTACACTTAGTCTTGAAAACATTATGTTATAGGGTGAACCCCCGTAACACCTCCCAAACATCCCCATGGGTGGTGTTAACACCTCGTACGAGATCAGCGTAGCATGCACAAACTGACCACATGGTTACGGGATCTCCGATTTGAGAGTACGACCCAGATTTCAGAATACCTACACTTAGGCTGAAAAACATGTCATTAGAGGTAACACCCCCTAAACGGCCCCACCTCTTATAGGACCAACGTAGCCCACACGAACTGACCACGTGGTCACGGGATCACCGATTTGAGAGCACGACCCAAATTTCAGAAGACCTACACTTAGGCTTGAAAACATACCGTTAGAGGGAGAAACCCCGTAACACCCCCAAATGGCCCCGTGGGTAATGCCAACATCTCGCATAGGACCAACGTAGACTGCATGAACCGATCATGTGGTCACGGGACCCCCGATTTAAGAGCACGACCCAGATTTTAGAATACATACACTTAGGCTTGAAAACATGTCGTTAGAGGGTCAATCCCCGTAACACCCTGCAAATGGCCCTGTGAATGGTGCTAATACCTCGCACGGGACCAACATAACCCGTACGAACTGACTGCGTGGTTACGGGATCCCCGATTTCAGAGCATGCTCAGATTTTAGAATACCTACACTTAGGCTTGAAAACATGTCGTTAGAGGGTGAAACCCCGAAACACCCCCTAAATGGCCCTGTGGGTGATGTTAACACCTCGCACGGGACTAATGTGGCCCGCATGAACTAACCTCTTGGTCACAGGACCGCCGATTTTAGAGCACGACCATATTTAAGAATACCTACACTTAGGTTGAAAACATGCAGTTAGAGGGCGAAACCCCGTAACACCCCCCCAAATGGCCCTGTGGATGGTGCCAACACCTCGCACGGGACCAACGTAGCCCGTACGAATCGATCACGTGGTCACGGGACCCCCACTTTGAGAGCATGACCCATATTTCAGAATACCTACATTTAGGCTTTAAAACATGTTGTTAGGGGCAGAAACCCCATAACACCCCCCAAATGGCCCTGTCGATGGCGCTAACATCTCTCACAGGACCAACGTATTCCTCACGAACCGACCGTGTGGTCACGGGACCCTCGAATTGAGAGCACAACCCAAATTTTAGAAAAATTACATTTAGGCTCGAAAACATGCCTTTAGAGGACAAAAACCTGTAACACCTCCAAACGGCCATGTGGACGACGCCAATACCTCTCACAGGACCAACGTAGAAGACACGGACCGATCGCATGGTCACGGGACCCCAAGTTTGAGAGCACGGCCCAAATTTCAGACTACCTACACTTAGGCTTGAAAACATGTCGTTAGAGGGAGAAACCTCATAACACCCCCTAAACGGCCACACGAGACCAACATAGCTTGACAAATCGACTGTGTGGTAAGTTTAATAGCACGGCCCAAATTTTAGAATACCTACACTTAGTCTTGAAAACATACCGTTAGAAGGAGAAACCCCAAACGGACCCATGGGTCATGCCAACACCTCATACGGGACCAACGTAGCCTACACAAATCGACTGCGTGGTCACGGGAACCCCAGTTTGAGAGCATGACCCAGATTTTAGAATACCTACACTTCGGCTTGAAAAAATGTCGTTACCCAAATTTATACTTTGTTAGTCCCATTTTAGTGTATTTAATAATTTCTTAGGACTATTTTATTAAAAGGAGGAAAAAATGCGAGAATAATTGAATTCATATTGAAAATGGAAATTTTAAGTCAAAAATGGGCACTTCGATAATTTTATAATATTCTTGTGCTAATTTGTGAAAAAAGTTGCCTAGTGAAATTTTTGCAGATAATGATGGAATTTGGTGCAAATTGATGATCAATTCAAAAAAGGCGCGAAAAAGCTGGTTTTTACGGTCGTTCGAAAGAATACTGTTTTTACACTTGTGAAGTTTTAAAAAAGTCGAAAATTTTTATTCTCCGATTTTGACGAAACTCGGCATGCGTGTTCAGGAAGAAAAGATAAGAGTTTTCGAGTGGGGGGAAATTCCGTCCCTTATCACGATCCAAAGATTAAAGAGGTGGAGAGATAGCTACCAACACCATTCGGCCAATCAGAAAGAGTCCCACCACAACTCAAATACCTCACCACTTGTCCTATAAAAAGGACCCTTGGGCTCATTATTTCGTAGACAGTTTTAGAGAGTGGTAGAGAGAGCTTTAGAGAGGGCCAATAATTATTTTGTGAGTGGAATTTTTGTCAACATTATTTGTGACACATCAATTGTAAGTTTGTTTATTTAATGAAATTGAGTATTCATTCTTGCAATTTTATTATGTCTACAATTATGCTAGCTTAATTTCCTCACTAGGATTAGGTGAAATTTATCATGTGTGATTAATATTGTGTGTGATTTAATTTCGTCTTTATTTCTCGATATGTGCTAAACGTTTTAAAAATTCGGTATTCATTTAAAACGACACGAGAGTACGTTTTAAACCTTCGGCATTATTTGAAAAAAAATCATTTTTATATTTTAAGTATGAGTACTTTTTGATGGGTTATACTTTTATTAAATTGATTGATAACCCATGCTTAAAGACTATATTTTAAAATTTAAAAGTGAACTTTTTAAGGGAATAGGGATTTTAGGCGTCTAAATTTAGAGACGTTAAATTTTATTTTGGACTTCTCACGTATTATTTTTCTGAATTAAATACGACAAGAGTCGATTTAATTTGAGTTATAAAATCGGGAATGACGAATTTAAATTATTGCACAGTGTTAGTTTAACGTGATAAATGGATCCAATGTCCTAGTTTTCACGCTACCTTGATTATATCTCTCGTACTCCTATTTCTTGTTTGTGTTGCTTAGTTTATTAACACATCTCATCTCCAACCCAATTTAGTCTAGTTGGACAGTCACAATTAATTTTAAAGAAAAAAATTGATAAATCTCTATGGGTTCGACCCGTACTTACACTCGTTATTCTATAATAGCCCGTGCAGTTGCGGTATTTTATAAAATTGACAATAAGTTTTTGGCGCCGTTGCCGGGGATTTGTTCGATTTTTTTTTTTAAAAAAAAGGTTGTGATTTTCGGACTAGTTTTTTTTTTTTTTTTTACTTTTCGCATCTTTGTTAGTAAAAATTCATTAAAAAAAAGTAAAAATTTCTGAAGAAAAAAAAAATTATTTCATAAGTTCTTTTTTCTTGTTAAATACACCACTAGTGCGTGTGTCATTTTTTTTCCCTCTCTTTTCGTAATTTTTTTTTTGTGCATGTGTCGCACTTTACGTTTGGTGTAGTTTCTTTTTTATCAGGAGCATATTAAAAAAAAAACAAAAAAGAAAAGTGACGAAAAATTCGAAAAAGTGTCCAACGGTGCGCGAACGCGAAGAAAAAAATTATGCAATCTTGCCACGGGCACAAGGAACTCTCGGGGACGACTGAAACGTAGGCGGCGTTCCCCTCCGATCGACGTCAAGTTAAACTTCGGCCCGGCGTAAACAAGTGACTGTAAAAAGTCCACGTCGGAGGTACATTTTTTTGGGTGCTCCTACATGGTTTGATTTCGCATTTAATTTAGCACATTTCATAAATTGACTTAAGGGCAAAACCCGTGTGAAAGATAAGGTGGGGATCTCATCACCTCTCCTTGGCCCGAAAATCACTAATTATCCAAGCATTTGCATATCCCGAGCCATCATATTTAATTTAAAATCAATTAGACATTGGCCTTAGGATATCACATAGCTCATAGGAAACCTCTTAACAAGGCTAGAGTTAAAAGCTACTCCAACGCAAACTTGTCAAATCGATTCCGTTTCACCTTGTCTAGGATTGGTGGTTTTTAATGTGTCTTCGTACCGACCACCTACCTGGAGGAAAAAACGGGTTTTGAAGCGATAACCGTACTTGGTCGTCTTTTAAATTCTCCCTTCCCAAAGAGTAGGAGCTGTCTAATTAGGGAGATTAATTTGGAGACCCTTACTGTCGCCGATTAATCTCGGGAAAATTAGATTTTAAAATGGAAATTCCCCTCACCTAAATTAGATAATTCAATTTGTTGTGTGTTAGCTAGGAATTACGTGGTTTGAGTCAAATATTATTTTTCATCACATAAAAAAAAATATCGAGTGAGCTGAGTGTATGCGAAGTTGGTTTCGAAATCAGACCGGTCGTTTGTCGAGTGTGGAGTCTAGCATTTTCGATACTTACGTAGGTAGATTTTCAATATTTACCGAGATGGTAGACGAGTTAGCACCACGTGCCCTTAAAGATTACCTTTATCCAACTAGGTCTAGTCAGCGTTCATGCATACTTCTCCCCGATCACAATGCAAATAATTTCCAATTTCATTCGGGAACAATCCAACTGTTTCCCGTGTTTCGAGGTACTGAAAAATAGGATTCGTACCTTCACGTGCGTCAATTCGAGGAGATATGTGGGACCATTAAGTACAAAGAACTCTCCGATGAGATTGTTAAGCTTAAATTGTTCCCGTTCTCGTTGAAAGACAAAGCTAAGAGTTGGTTTAACTCGTTAAAACCCGAATCCATCACCACTTGATACCAAATGAGTGTCACCTTCCTACAACAATTCTTTCCTAACCAAAAGATGGCGTCAATACGTCATGCCATCAACACATTTAGCCAAAAGGAGGGAGAAGCATTGTGGATGTATTTGGAGCGATTCAAGGACTTGCTGCTGCAATGTCCACACCATGGGAGTGAGATGGGACGCCAAATCCAAATTTTATATAAGGGGTTCAATTGTAACACCCGAACTATGCTCGAGTCACTATGTAATGGTGATTTTACCGAGAAGAGTGAGGTCGATGCGTGGGTATTTCTAGAAGCCATAGCCAAAAAGTCCCAGCGATGGGCACCCAATAGAGAATCTAGATCCACCACCTCCAATGAGGGGTTCGCTCACCAAGTCGAACAAAGTTATGATTTAAATGCCAAAGTGGCCACATTGGCCCGACGTTTAGAAGCTTTAGAGACAAGCAAAGAGGGAAATCGAATAGCATCTGCGGCCGTTCAACATGTAGGTTCCCCTATGTGTATACTTTGTGATGCATTCGACCACTTAGTCGAGAATTGCCCCACCCTTGCGGCCCATAAGGCACTCACCGAGCAAGCCAATGCCCTCTACCAAAATAAGCCAAAGTATGACCCATATTCCAATACATACAATTCGGGATGGCGAGACCACCCCAATCTTTCATGGTCCAAGGGTCAATACCAAGGAAGTGGAGGTCAATCTTCCGATAACCCACCCCCTGGTTTCCAAAAGAATGCCACTGCACTCTCGAATCCCTCATCCCAAAAGATTCAATCTTTAGAGGATTCGATGAACCTTCTTGCCAAAGTACCCTTCAATTCCAGCAAACCATGCAAAATGTCCTCCAATCCACCCAGCAAAGCACGCGAATACGCAAGCCATTACCAAACTCGAGGTACAAATGAGCCAACTAGCTAATGCGTTGAGTGAGAGGAATAAGGGAACATTCCCGAGTCAGCCCGAACACAATCCAAAGGGTAACATGCCAAGGGGTCAATTTCTTATTCAAGGCGACACGAGCGCATCACACCCCCAAGAGCATGCAAAAGCCATCATCACGCTTAGGTCTGGCAAGGAAGTAGAGACAAACATTTCACCACCTACCGAGAGTGAATCCGAGAAAGGTAAGGCGAAGGAAGATCCACCCGTGTCTCCAAATTCATCCTCACCTTTACCTTCCGAGCCATCTGTAGAGACCTATGTCCCAAAAGCTCCATTTCCACAGCGTTTGGTGCCACAAAAGAAAAAGGCGCAAGTTGATAAGATGTTGGAAGTATTCAAGCAAGTACAAATGAATATCCCACTGCTTGATGCTATTCAACAAGTCCCATCCTATGCGAAATTTCTAAAGGACCTTTGTACCTTCAAGAGAAGAACCAACGTACCCAAGAAAGCTTTTCTCACCGAGCAAGCAAGCTCGGTCATTTCATATCGAACTCCCATCAAGTATAAGGATCCCGGTACTCCAACGATCTCTATCAAGATAGGGGAGTACCTCATCGAGAAGGCACTTCTAGATTTAGGAGCAAGCGTGAATCTTCTGTCGTACACCGTATACGAGAAACTAGGTTTGGGGGAGTTGAAACCGACTAGGATTACCTTGTCCTTAGCCGACCATTCCGTGAAAATCCTGAGAGGTATTGTTGAGGACGTCCTAATTAAATTGGGTGACTTTATATTTCCTGTCGACTTTGTTGTCTAGGACACCCAACAAGTGCAAAATCCTATTGCACAAATCCCTGTTATTTTGGGTCGTCCTTTCCTCGCCACATCTGATGCCGTCATTAGGTGTCGGAGCGGCCAATTGAACCTATCCTTTGGCAACATGACTATGGACCTTAATATGTTCAATTTGGCCAAACAACCACCTGATGACGATGAACCCGTGGATGTCGACATGATTGATAGTATTGTCCAAGAGACTTTCGAGTAAACTTATAATGACGACCCTTTAGCTTCTTGTCTTGCCTTTTTTGGGTCTGAATTTGATGTCGAACAGTCCATCTAAGAAGTCAATGCCCTCCTCGACTCTGCCCCTATCATGGAAGTAGGAAATTGGAAGTCTAAACCCGAGCCCCTCTCACATTCCTCATCACATATTCCACCCTCGATTGAGAAAGCTCCCGAGCTTGAATTGAAGCCATTGCCTGAAACGCTTAAGTATAGGTTCTTAGGACCTTCTGAATCCTTACCTGTTATCATCGCGTCTGACTTAGACAAAGAACAGGAAGATAAACTGTTGCGTGTTCTCAACGAACACAAGGAAGCCATAGGATGGACCGTAGCCGACATTAAGGGGATAAGTCCCTCGGTGTGCATGCATAGGATACACTTAGAAGACAATGCTAAAAATTCCCGTGAAGCAAAACGTAGACTTAATCCCAATATGAAAGAGGTCGTCCGAGCCGAGGTGCTAAAATTGCTCGATGCGGGTATCATTTACCCCATCTTTGATAGCCAATGGGTCAGTCCCGTTCAAGTGGTCCCTAAGAAATCCAGTGTTACGGTGGTGAAAAATAACGATGATGAGTTAGTACCCACTAGGATTCAAACCGGTTGGCGAGTGTGTATTGATTATAGGAAGTTCAACATTGTTACAAGGAAGGATCACTTTCCCCTTCCTTTCATAGACCAAATGCTAGAGAGATTATCCGGCTATCCATATTACTGTTTTCTCGACGGTTACTCCGGCTACAATCAAATTCCCATTGCTCCTGAGGATCAAAAGAAAACCACCTTCCCTTGTCCATTTGGTACTTTTGCCTACCGACGCATGCCCTTTGGGTTATGCAATGCACCCGCCACCTTTCAGCGGTGCATGATGAGTATCTTTTCGGATATGGTGGAGCGGTTTCTCGAAGTCTTTATGGATGATTTTTCTGTATATGGGTCTAGTTTTGATGAGTGCCTCCATCACCTCACCCTCGTTCTGAAGAGGTGTAAGGAAAAGAACCTTGTGCTTAATTGGGAGAAATGTCACTTTATGGTCAAACAAGGCATAGTGCTAGGTCACATCATTTCTGAAAAGGGTATCGAGGTAGATAAAGCTAAAATAGATCTCATAGCTAATCTCCCACCCCCTAAAACTTTGCGTGAAGTTCGATCATTCTTAGGACACGCCGATTTTTATCGGAGATTTATTAAGGATTTTAGTAAAATCTCTCGACCCTTGTGAAATCTTCATGCCAAGGACACACCCTTCGATTTCACTAACGAATGCATTCATGCCTTTGAAAGGCTAAAGACGAAATTGACCTCTGCACCTATTATGAGACCACCCGACTGGAATCAGTCATTTGAGATCATGTGTGGCGCTTCCTACTATGCCATAGGTGTGGTTCTAGGTCAGCGTAATGAGAAACTTCCTTACGTCATCTATTATGCCAGTAGAACTCTTAATGATGCCCAATTGAACTATTCCACGACTGAAAAAGAGTTCCTCGCTGTTGTTTTTGCTCTTGAGAAGTTTAGGTCTTACTTGATAGGATCCAAAGTTGTCATTTTCACCGATCACTCGGCCCTGCGATACCTTTTGTCTAAAAAGGATGCTAAGGCTCGTCTCATTAGGTGGGTCCTATTACTGGAAGAGTTTGACCTTGAAATTCGGGATAAGAAAGGGTGTGAGAATGTAGTGGCGGATCATTTGTCTAGGTTAACCATTGAATCTTTCGATAACCTGCTGCCACTAAATGAGTCCTTTCCCGATGAGCAACTGATGCTTGTTTCTCAGCTTCCATGGTTCGCCGATATTGTGAACTATCTTGTGACAGGTGAAATGCCACTGCATTGGTCTAAGCAAGATTGTTCCAAAATTTTAAAGGAAGTCAAACATTTCTTTTGGGATGACCTGTATCTTTTCAAGTATTGTCCCGATCAAATCATTCGAAAGTGTGTCCCCGATCACGAGATTCAAAGCGTAATCTCTTTCTGCCATGACCAAGCCTGTGGAGGTCATTTCAGTGCTAAAAAGACCGCTGCAAAAATCTTGCAGTGTGGATTCTATTGGCCCACCATTTTTCGTGACTTGAATGATTACAGTAGGAGTTGTGACCATTGCCAACGGTTAGGAAATATCACACGTAGGAATATGATGCCCTTAAATCCCATTCTGATTATTGAGGTTTTTGACTGCTGGGGCATTGATTTTATGGGTCCATTCCCAAATTCCTACGGAAATCTCTACATTCTTTTGGCAGTTTATAATGTGTCTAAATGGGTAGAAGCCATACCGTGTAGGACGAATTATCGCCACGTGGTGGTCAAATTCATTCGAGAAAATATTTTCTCCCGTTTCGGCACGCCTCGAGCCATCATTAGCGATCAGGGAACCCATTTCTATAATCGATCCTTCGAGAGTCTTATGAAAAAGTACTCGGTCACGCACAAAGTAGGGTGTTCTTATCAACCTCAAACCAGTGGTCAAGTTGAAGTTTCCAATAGGCAAATCAAGCAAATCATCGAGAAGACAGTGAATCCAAACCGAAAGGATTGGTCATTAAGGTTATTGGATGCATTGTGGGCTTATCGCACTGCCTACAAAACACCACTTGGTATGTCCCCGTATAGGCTTGTCTATGGAAAAGCATGTCACCTTCCGGTAGAGTTAGAACACAAGGCCTATTGGGCCATTAAGACCTTCAATTTCGATTTACCTGCTGCGGGAGAGGTTCGAAAACTACAACTTAATGAGTTGGAAGAGATTAGGAATGATGCGTACGAAAATGCAAAATTGTATAAAGAGAAAATGAAAATGTTCCATGACAAGTCCATCCTACGGAAGTCATTCGAGCCTGGACAGAAAGTTCTCTTATACAATTCTAGGTTGCATATCTTTCCCGGTAAGTTAAGGTCTAGATGGTCAGGTCCCTTTATTGTTAGGACAGTCTACCCACATGGGGCGGTTGAGATAGAGAATCATAAAAATGGTGAAATTTTCAAAGTTAATGGTCAAAGGTTGAAGCCATATCTGGAATTGCGAGATCGGGAAGTGGAGGATATTCTCCTCCAAGACCCTGTGTACCACGAGTGAACATGAAATTGGGTCATTGTTGTTGTATCATACTTTTTGTTTTACAGGAATTGTGCATTGGAAAAAGTCCCTCATTACGGTAATATCTTACATATCTTTCCCACCTTTTAAATTTTTGTCGTGAACATTGAGGACAATGTAAAAATTAGCTTTGGGGGTATTGAGGTCATTTTTCTCCGCTTTGTTTAAAAAAAAAATAAAAAAAAATAAAAATCCAAAAAGATTTTTCAATATAATCGAGTTTTGAAAAAATTTCTTAATATAGAATTAATTCATGGATCTCTCATCTTATGAAATTTTTACACATTAGACATATAATATGATCGAAAATGGATATTGAGGCGAAAGTAATATGCTTAACGAATAAATGTGGAGATTTTAACCCGATAAGATTTTGTGCCATTCATCGTTTTTGAGAGATTTAAATCAATCCGAGTTAAAATTACTCAATCTTTCCTTCAGTGATAAATTCGTTGATGATCTCAAATTCTTTGTTTTGTTCGATTACTGAAAACAAAAGGTCAAAATGTGAATCTTAAGCACTAGAAGTCTTAGTAAGTCGTCTTGAGACACAAATCAACTGAACGAAACTTGAGAAATGAGATTAGGCCATCATTTGAAAGCCCAAAATTAAGCCTAAAATCCAACCTTTTTACATTATTCCGTTGCAAGCCCATTTGAGCCAAAAAGAAAATATGTCTTTTATTGAAAACCCATTGTCCTACCTAACTCCAATTGAGAGTTTGAAGCCCATAAAAAGAAGTCATACCCATTATCGGAGAATACTGGGGTAAAATTACGGTTGAAAAAAAAAGGGCCAAAAAAAAAAAATCGCAAAAGAATGATTTGTCGGAAAAAAGGGGAAGAAAAAAAAAAGGAAAAAAAAATGTGATTTCGAAAAGAAAAAGAGAAAGAAAAAGAAAAATGGAAGTTGGAAGAAAAGTGCCTAAAAGTCAAAATACCGAAAAACCTCTATATTCTCAGAAATTTTGAACTCCAAAAACAGCCATTCTTTCTAGCCAAAATTCGAGCCTACAATACAACCAAAGAAAGTCCTAATAGATCTCAAGAGAAGTTAGTTATAGTGTAGAGAGAAGACGAATAGGATCTATGGTGTGATTCAATGTTTTCAACAAGTAATCGATTTTCTGTTCATGAGATCATATTCATCCATTGTATAAAAATCCATTTTTGATTATGTATATGTGAAATTTGTTCATATAAATTTACTCTTTTATTCACATATACCGCGAGAAAATAACCCATTTCCGAGTGTTCGATTATGAGTGCATTCTGTGAGATTTTGAAATCAAAACGAACTTTCGGATAAGAAATGCAACGATCAAATCTTTTGAAATTGACGGTTATGTTGGCTATGCACACACAGCCACAATAAGTTGAGATTGAGAAATGAAGTTCTTCTATATTTATGAAGTTTGCATTCAAACTTGGTTATATTGTTTTTTAGTCATTTGTATTGAGTCAAGCTTTTGAATTTTGTGGGTATATTCACTGCAAACCCTCACGAGACAAAACTCGTCCACTAGGGTAACCTAGAGGTTTAAAGGCTTGTTGCACATGCTAAGTGCAATCGTGATTCCTTCGAAAGTGAGTTAAATTTTAAAAAATTTAGTTTTGCTTGAGGACTAGCAAAGTTTAGGTTTGGGGGTATTTGATGAGTGCATTATTTTGTATAATTTATACCCAAATTTATACTTTGTTAGTCCCATTTTAGTGTATTTAATAATTTCTTAGGACTATTTTATTAAAAGGAGGAAAAAATGCGAGAATAATTGAATTCATATTGAAAATGGAAATTTTAAGTCAAAAATGGGCACTTCGATAATTTTATAATATTCTTGTGCTAATTTGTGAAAAAAGTTGCCTAGTGAAATTTTTGCAGATAATGATGGAATTTGGTGCAAATTGATGATCAATTCAAAAAAGGCGAGAAAAAGCTGATTTTTACGGTCGTTCGAAAGAATGCTGTTTTTACACTTGTGAAGTTTTAAAAAAGTTGGAAATTTTTAGTCTCCAATTTTGACGAAACTCGGCATGCGTGTTCAGGAAGAAAAGATATGAGTTTTCGAGTGGGGGGAAATTCCGTCCCTTATCACGATCCAAAGATTAAAGAGGTGGAGAGATAGCTACCAACACCATTCGGCCAATCAGAAAGAGTCCCACCACAACTCAAATACCTCACCACTTGTCCTATAAAAAGGACCCTTGGGCTCATAATTTTTTAGACAGTTTTAGAGAGTGGTAGAGAGAGCTTTAGAGAGGGCCAATAATTATTTTGTGAGTGGAATTTTTGTCAAGATTATTTGTGACACACCAATTGTAAGTTTGTTTATTTAATGAAATTGAGTATTCATTCTTGCAATTTTATTATGTCTACAATTATGCTAGCTTAATTTCCTCACTAGGACTAGGTGAAATTTATCATGTGTGATTAATATTGTGTGTGATTTAATTTCGTCTTTATTTCCCAATATGTGCTAAACGTTTTAAAAATTCGGTATTCATTTAAAACGACACGAGAGTACGTTTTAAACCTTCGGCATTATTTGAAAAAAAAATCATTTTTATATTTTAAGTATGAGTACTTTTTGATGGGTTATACTTTTATTAAATTGATTGATAGCCCATGCTTAAAAACTATATTTTAAAATTTAAAAGTGAACTTTTTAAGGGAATAGGGATTTTAGGCGTCTAAATTTAGAGACGTTAAATTTTATTTTGGACTTCTCACGTATTATTTTTTTGAATTAAATACGACGAGAGTCGATTTAATTTGAGTTATAAAATCGGGAATGACGAATTTAAATTATTGCACAGTGTTAGTTTAACGTGATAAATGGATCCAATGTCCTAATTTTCACGCTACCTTGATTATATCTCTCGTACTCCTATTTCTTGTTTGTGTTGCTTAGTTTATTAACACATCTCATCTCCAACCCAATTTAGTCTAGTTGGACAGTCACAATTAATTTTAAAGAAAAAAATTGATAAATCTCTGTGGGTTCGACCCGTACTTACACTCGCTATTCTATAATAGCCCGTGCACTTGCGGCATTTTATAAAATTGACAAGAGGGAGAAAGCCCCTAACACCCCCCAAATGGCCCCATGGGTGGTGCCAACACCTTGAATGGGACCAATGTAACGTGCACGAACCAACCGCATGATTACGGGACCCTCGATTTGAGAGCACGACCCAAATTTCAGAATACATACGCTTAAGCTTGAAAACATGTCATTAGAGGGAGAAACCCTGTAACAACCCCCGAATAGCCTCATGGGTGGCGTCAACATCTCGCAAGGGAACAACGCAACTTGCACGAACCGACCGCGTGATCACGGGACCCTCGATTTGAGAGCACGACCTAGATTTCAGAGTACCTACACTTTGGCTTGAAAACATGCCGTTAGAGGAAAAAACCCTATAACACCCCCCCCCCAAACAACCCCGTGGGTGGAGCTAACACTTCGTGCGGTACCAACATAGCCTTTACAAATCGATCGCATGGTCACGGGCCCCCCAATTTGAGAGCACGACCGATCTTTTAGAATACCTACACTTAGGCTTGAAAACATGTTGTTAGAGGTCAAAACCCCGTAACACCCCATACATGACCCCGTGGGTAGCGCCAACACCTTGCATGGGACCAACGTAGCCCGCACAAACTAATCGAATGGTCACAAAACCCCCAGTTCGAGAGCACGGCCCAAATTTTAGAATAACTATACTTAGGCTTGAAATATGCAGTAAGAGGGTGAAACCCCGTAACACCCCCCAAATGGCCGCGTGGGCAGTGATAATACCTTGCACGGGAACTATGTAGCCCGTACGAACTGACCACATGGTCATGAAACCCTCGGTTTGAGAGCACGATCCATATTTTAAAAAACCTACACTTAGGCTTGAAAATATGTCGTTAGAGGGAGAAACCCCGTAACATCCCCAAACGGCCCCGTAGGGGGTGCCAACACCTCGTGCGAGACCAACGTAACCCGTACAAACTGGCCGTGTGGTCACGGGACCCTCGGTTTGAGAGTGCAACCCAGATTCCCGAATACCTACAATTAGACTTAAAATCATGCCGTTAGAGGGTGAAATCCTATAATATCCCCCAAACAGCCTTGTGGGAAGTGCTAACACCTCGCACGGGACCAACATAGCCTTCACGAACTGACCACGTTGTCACGAAACCCCTGGTTTGAGAGCATGACCAAGATTTCAGAATACCTACACTTAGGCTTGAAAACATACCTTAGAGGAAGAAATTCCGTAACACCCTCCATACGGCCTCGTGGATGGATCCAATACCTCGTACGGGACTAATGTAGCCCGCACAAAGCGACTACGTGGTCACAGGACCCTCTGTTTAAGAGCACGGCCCAAATTTCAGAAATGTCTAGAGTTTTACCGGATAAATATAGCCCGTAGGAACAGACTGCGGAGTCACCCAAGGTGCACTCACAGCAGCTGACCAATTCATCTCTTATTTCACGGAATTATTATTATTATTATTATTAAATCGGGTCACGGCCCAAAGCCATGACCATGTTTTTTGTAGAAGTAAATTTGGTCACGGCCCAAAGCCATAACCATGTTCTTTGTAAGAATAAACGTGGTCAGAGCTTAAAGTCGTGACTAAGTATTTTTATATAAAAATGGTCACGACCTAGAGTCATGACCACCTTTTAATTTAAAAATAAAATAGTTAAGACTTTAGACCGTGACTATTTTATTTTTAAATTGGAAGGTGGTCACGACTTTGGGTCTTGACCAGGCCTGTTAAAGGAGTCACGAACATTGGTCGTGACCATGTTCGTAACCATCCCCAGCCTGTGACCAAGGCTGTTGGTCAGGGATTCGGGTTGTAACCATCGAAAGCGGTTTTCCCGATTTGATCACGGACCAAATTCGAGACCCACAACTGATGGTCAGGGATAAAGTTCGTGACAAATCGCCCATATTGGTGTAGTGTATAGTGGTCAATCTATCAACATATAAGTCCACTGCTGGCATTAAATATTTTTCCTTTGGGGTAAAAGCATTTATGTTTTTATAGTCAATGTATATTTTTTTTAATTTTCCATTTTCTTAATAACTACACTATATCAAAAATCCATTCAACATATCTGGAGGATATAATAAACCTATACTCCTGTAACTTCTCAATTTAATCTTTTATTCTACAATGACCTCTACGGTCATCTCACATGGCACATGTTTCACACGGTTATACCCTTCTTTGATTGGCAGTCTATGTTGGAAATATTTTCTCACTAAACCCAGAAGTTCATCATAATCCCATGCAAAAAAGACTTTATATGTATGTAAAAGGTCTATACCTAATTGTCAATCTTCTTTGCTCAGGTTTGCACTCATGTACGTTACCTGAAAACTCATGGTTGGTTTACCGTGAGTTTCTCGTATTCTATTAGAGATATTTTTAGATGATTGTTGTCTAGAGATTCTTCGTCCTCTTTATGTTCTTCAAACACATAGTCAACCAAATTAATGGTCATTTCCTCATTAATTTTTGTGCTTAATTCTAGTTATCTATATTTATCATTGTTCTAAAAAAACCCGCCTAGGCTTAAGGCTTGGGAGAAACGCCCCGCCTTAAGTTTTTTACGCCTTATTCTTGGTAAAACCCTTAAGCATACTTTTTTCTAAAAACAACAATTCTTTAGTGAAAAGATATCGCATTTTAAAGAATTTTTTTACTAACCGGACCATTATCTCATCCAAAATAATCAAATAGTATTTTAATTTGCATATATTCAGACATATTTTTATGATATGTACAATTTTAGTATTTTAATAGCCTTGTTATGGTTAAAAAATATTAAAATATATTAAAAAGGACTAAACGCCTTTTCACGCCTTTTTACACCTAAGGCCCGCCTAGGCTTCTAAGGCTTAAGGATTGGCCTCCAAGCCTCGATCACGCCCCGCATTTTTTAGAACCTTGATATTTATACAACACTATGGCCAATGTTTCATTGGCGCATTCTGCATTGATAGGCATGATACCCATTAATTAATTATTTTATCTTTTCCATTTGGTCCTAAGAGACCAAAAATCTAGTTCCTTCCAAGCTTCATTTGAAAGTTCTCCTTCTCATTCCATGGGTATTATGTCCTCCATGATAGGTCTTATGTTTTCCTAGTATAGTTCATCTTCAACCCAATTGGAACTAACATGGGATGGAAAAGGATCTCCTTCAACATCCTCCACATTACTACCCTCCTTCATCAACAACATCATCTGGTGTATGGAAAAATGGATACATTTGTTATAATGGATCCACTATCTACCAAGTAAAGCATTAAACCTTGGTTTGTAATGAATAATAAGGAAGGTAATTTTTTGCCTACTTACATTGTCTACTGGTAGTAAACCTTTGGCTCACTTTTTATCTCTAGCAAAACTAAAGATTACGAGTTGAGTCTGAACTAATTTAGCATTTTGTTAATTTCTTTTATAAAGCATGGAGTATGGAATTATATTAACGACAACATTATTGCCTGTCGATATTTTATTAATTAACACTCAATTCAACTAAGCCTTTATGAAGAAATGCTTAATGTGATTGGTCATATCATTAGTATTATATACGGACCCATATATAATATCAAATAAATTACAGTTGACTACCTTTGATCCATCATCTTCATATATGTCTCTCTTCGAAACCTCCTACTCATCTCTATCTTTGAACCTTTATGGGAGGATAATTGTCATGTTTATTAGAATTTGTTGTCTTAGAGATCTAAATTGCATGAATTGCTATTAAGGAGGTCCTTGAATCGGTCCTATTGCATTTATAATCATTATCCCCCCCTTATTCTTCACCGAATGAGTTATCTTCAAATGTGCTGTCCCCGTTCACAATCATGAACTTTTCAATTTCTTTGATTTTTTTACTAGCATGTACGAGGAACATTGACTCTCTTCTTTCTTTCTATGGAATCTTGGGGTCAACTTTTAAGACGCTAATGTAATATCTTCAAATCTGTTTGGATGAAAAATGTATGCAGCCTCTTTCTAGGCCATTTATTTCATGTAAACTCTTCTTTGTTGGGTGTGATAAATTATAATTTCTACCACCCTTTGATTTGATTTAGGTTATCGTACTAGATGCCATATTCTTGGAGATACTCGTGAAGGCTTTACTACCTTTGGTCTCCTAGGAGATTTTTCGGGCGACTTTATGGTCTTGAAACTAATTCGATGCCCCTTTCACCATTGAAATCTATTTAATAATCCTCATGGGCCTTAGACCCCCATAAACTGGTGATATTGTGCTTCATTCAATCATGTTCTGATATACTGGAAATTACCTCTTATCTTTACATCTCTTCGAGGATGAAAAGGGCTAGTAAATTCTCCTCACTTTGCAATCTCTGAGAATTTACAATGTACCTACAATTTCCATATTTCTGGGACTTATGTTGTTATTTTCCTTTCAAAGAAATGATTTGACACATCTCAATATATTGTTCCACATCCCTACTACAAAGGTGCTTCTATATCTTCTGCTCTGGATCAATAGTTACATCAGGCTTCGAAGTCTTTGAATCTACCTTTGTTTTTATCTTGAATTCAATGTGGCCCTTATTTCTTGGTAACTTAAAGGACTCCAGGTTGGCTCCCATTTTTTCATGTTGGTAAATGGGTCATCATCAAACCACATATTATTTCCTTATTTTCCGAAAAATTTGATATTCCCTTTTCTAATAAACTCTTGAAACCTGTCATGAAAAATAGAGAGAGCATTAGTTGACTATACAAGTTTATTTTTTCTCTCTTTCTCTATACAATTTGACAGAGTAACAGTAAGGTTTTATAATTATCAAATTCGAAAGAAAATGACATGAGGTCTCTTATATAGGCTTGGGGTGCGCAGTATCACCCCGCAAACACGCACTTAATTCTTGGCTCAAGGCAGGACCAATGAGCGTATGATAAATGTAGGGATGAGCACAGGAGATATAACGAAGAATATTCTTCCCACGTGGTTATTTCATCTTCTATAAAAGTTTTAGTAAGATATGCATAAAATGCCCCTGTCATTATTTCCATGCATGCACGAGGTGTCTGAGATTTAAGGTCTCGAACAATCGAGACTACTATAATCGAATAGTATTTTAGTGAGCCGAGAAGAGATTGGACAACCGTCTCAGACCGATGTCCCAATCCAACAAGATGGTTGAGGAGACATTATGGTGTCATTCGAGGTTGACACTGTTACCCATATTATACTCAAGAGGGAAGGGGTGAATTGAATTAAGCAAATTTTTTGGGTCAAATTAAAATTTCAGAAAAAATTTAATTTAAAACACTTTATAAAAATTTAAGATTGATAAATCTTGAATTATTAAACCAATGAATATTAACTAAATACTACCAATTAATTTAAACAAGATAAATCATAAATTTTAAAACTCAATAAATAAATATTTAATCAATTTTCGTATTTGATATAAATTTATATTATAGATTTATCTTAAATGGTTGAAACAAAGAATATCAATTAATAAAACAAGTTATATTACAAGATTAGAAGACCCAACAAATTTATAAATAATTTTGTAATTTATGTTAATTAATATTCTGAAATTAATTAATTAATTCAAAGATAATTATTTCACTCTTAAAATAGAATTATCAAATTTCAGATTTAATTTGCGAATATATAAGTGTTTGAAAAAAAAATTAAACAATCACAAGCAAAAATATAAATGTTGAAAATAAATGACAGAGTAATTTTTAACGTGGTTCAGCAAAATACCGGCCTACGTCCACGCACCTAGAGCTCCTCCTATGTGCGCTTCACTATTGTGATCCACTAAGGCAGGATCAAACCTCTAACATACAATCGAGTAGCTGAACCGAGCTATTTGTACAACCGAAGCTAATTAAGGAGCTTCAAATGGATTCTGAGTTTAGATAAAAAGATGAAAAATTGAAACTTCTTAAAAATACAAATTGAGTTCTGAGTTTCTTCTTCAACGAGACACCAAAAATAATACAAATTTTTGGTTCTCTTAATCTTCTCTTGAGGTTGTAGCAGAATGGAGTTGTTGTGCTATGTTTCTCTTGGTCTTCAACAATGGCAGAATGCTGAAATTGTTGTTGATTGCAACTTTGAGTTGCTCTCTCGAACTTGTATAATCTAAGTGTAAAACTTTGTTGCTCTCTTTTTCTATTTTCGTGTCATTTATGTTCTCGTGTGTCTTCAACAAATCCAATATTCTATTTGTAGCATAAAAAATAAAAATGACAGTTGGAGCTTCTTCTTCAACTTGGAGAAGCATTAAATGATCACAATTTTGAGAGAAAAATCATATCTGATCAAACCCATTCTTTTTGTCTGTGGTAGACTGATAGTAGCATAAATGCTTCACTATCTTGAGAGAACAAATCATATATGATAAACATTCTTCATTTTCTAAGATATTATAATCCGATAGAGAGAGAAGTTAAAAAAATAAGGATACAATGAATCTCACAAAATTAGGGAGTGAGAGTTAGTAGATAGATAGTGAATAAAATATAAGATGAGGTCTTTTGCAAAACATCCATCAATCAACATTATTATCCGTATATGGCAAATACCAAATCTATAAGAAAAGATACGGAGTAAATCAATGTGGCCCACAAGATAAAATCACAGACCACTTGAGGTCTTCAAAGTTTCAACAAATAAGTATAAGTCAATATCTGTTGGTACAAGAGACCAAGCTTTTAGCTGTCATCAGCTTGCCAGATATTAATTAATTTTATGCGTATATGAGTAAACTCTCTCTCTCTCTCTCTATATATATATATATATATATATATATATATATATATATATATATATATATATATATATATATATATATATATATATATAAAATAAGTGAGGGTGTTTTACTGTTCCAATGAATCAACGGTTGAGATCTAATTTTTTTGAAGAGATTTATGGGTCTGAGATTGTGCCATTTCACCATTTAACCATTGTGACATGGCACAATTAACCAAATCTGATGGTAAAATAAAGACCCACGTGAAGGTTAACTCCCACCTACCCCATTAATTGTTGCCTCGAGCCTCTCAATCTATATGCCTCGAGCCTCTAAATCTCACCCAAACATTTCTTGGGTTTTCATTTTACTGCTTCTCTCTCTCTCTCTGAAACACACTTCTTGGGTTGTAATGACTTGGACTTTTCTCCATTGGAAACTGGTTGTGCCAAGCTGCCGTTCATACATTCTAAGAGCAACCGTACTGGGGGTGATCTACGAACGGTAAATTTGCAAATTAAAAAGGTGGTTTGGCAGTTCACCAGCAGTCAGACTCACAGTGGTGAGAGAGGATTGAATTTGTAAATATAGTTCCTACGAACAACTCTTGTTCGTAGGAAATGAAATGATATTTCTTGCGGACAACATTTGTTCGTAGGAACCCAAATATATAATAAAAATGAGTATCTACATTTCCTACAAACTTTAGAAGTTCGTAGTAATTTTCTACGAACAACAGAAGTTCGTAGGAAGTCCTACTGAATTTACATGCGTTTGGTAACTTTGCAAATCCGCTGCCATTTCCTCTACCAAATTTGTTATCTTTCCTCCACCAATACGAGTCACACAGTTTGTATCTTTACCTATTTCTTTGTCTATACATTGCGCCATTATGAATGCTATAAGATAAGTGCACGTAAGTTCTCATTTTGTTTTTGGATCCTCTAATTTATTATCTAAAAATGCAATCAATATACTACTTGAAAACAAGTTTAAAGACTCTCTGGTTTGTAATTATATATAGACGGCAATCACTTAAAAAATAAGAACTTTAACTAAATATTGTATTTCCATTTTTTATCCTTGCAGACGAGAACGGTTTTCCTTCAACAAGCAACCAAGTAGTTTCATACCGCACCTACAAGAAGAAAGCTATTTTGAGGCAAATATCTCATCGTGTAGATGAGAACTTATGACTCCATCAGATTGAGCTTTACATGTCTGGGGTTAGTAGAAATACACATCTAAAATTTTGGTGCTGCGGGTGGATCACTCCGGTTATTCCCTTTATTGTTGATTTTGGTTGATTGATATGCACTTACCCGTTTATTTTTTACGAAATAAGGCAGGAGGGTCTCGGATCTCGGGTTGTAACAGGAGCTCGCCGGATTTTTTATGGAATAAAGTGGCCGGAGCAATAGCTCGTCGGATTTGTAACAGGCTAAGGCCGACGGTTTTTTTTTTTGTTGTTGGCGACAGGTGGTTAAAATGGGTTTTATGGGTGAGTTATGGTGATGGTGGAGGTGAATTAAATGGAGGTGGTGAGGTTGGCTATGGATACAAGGAGAGAGGAAGAAGATGTTGGTGAGTAGGAGATGAAGATGTTGGGTTTCAAGTATACTTTCTCACCATCTGATCTGGGTTAAGAATTGTTTTTACTAAACATTGTTGGTTTTTGTTCATGATTCTCGGTACAAATATATAGCGTATTTAGTTGAGATATCTTAGATGACAGTTCTTGTTAACTGGGAGACAGTGTGTCTCCCAAAAGGGCAGGGTGGGCTGGGAATTAGAAAAGTCGCGCTTAATAATTTGGCATCGTTATCCAAGCTTGGGTGGAGACTCTGTAACGAGGATGATTCGCTTTGGACTAGTGTCGTGAGAAAAAAATATATAAAGAGCCCAAATCCTAGATCCTGGACCAAGAAAAAGAGGGCGTCCCACATTTGGAGGGGAATTTTCAAGAGTAAGCCTACACTCCAAAAAAATATAAAGTGGAACATTGGCAATGGGAAGAGAACTGACATATTCAAGGATTGGTGGTGTGGTGATGGGCTCATTAAACCTAAAGTCAACGAGGATGGCATGACTAACAGTAATGTGGAGGTGCTTCTGGACCATCGCGATCATTGGGATCATATTGCCATTAACCGCTGGGTCAACCCCCCGGACTTCACGGCCGTCGTCCTCATGGATCTTCCTAGAGTTAAGGCCCACGAGGACAGTCCGACCTGGTTCCACACCCCTAATGGTAAATTTTCGACAAAATCCTGCTACACCCAGCTTAGTGTAAGAGATTTGAATTTTCCTGGTAACCCCAGTTGGAAAAAATTATGGAGTAAGAAGTTACCTCAAAAGTTAAAAACTTTCATATGGACTATTCTTCACGCTAAGTTGCTCACAAATCACCATCGCCTGGCCCGCAAGATGACTAGCGAGGACGGCTGTGACTTTTGTGGCAGTATTGAGGATATGGAACATGTGTTCAGAGATTGCATCATTGCGAGAAACACCTGGGACATCATGAAGAATTGGGCATATCCCATGGGAGAAAATACCGACTGTTTCGACGACTGGTTCCAGAAGATTTCTTTGGGTAACACTTGTGATACTCTATTTATTACCACTGTGTGGCAAATATGGAAATCTAGAAATATTCGTATCTTCGAGAATAAAGAGACTACGCCCATTATGATTGCTAAGTTCAGTGTTGGTTATGCTCGTGAGATCTCTGGAGCTTACACTAAACCTGTTGTGTATAGGGTGCAGAATAATAATACTCTGATTAATTGGAAGTTTCCATGTGCAGGTATGCTAAAAATCAATACTGATGGTGGGCTGGACGTCAACACCAAAGCGGGTACTTTTGGGGGAATTGTGCGGGACTGGAGAGGCGAATGGATGACTGGTTTCTTCGGAAAAATCATATGTGCGGAACCATTACATGCTGAGTTCGAAGGAATGTTCTACGGGCTGCTGACCGCTAAAGACAGGGGCTGGAGCGGGTTTAAGCTGGAATCGGATTGCAAGGTGGCGGTGGATATGATCAACGAGGGAGACCGGATTAACCACCCACATTCTGCTATCATTTTGGACTGTAGAGATATGAAGACTGACATGAATGCCGATGTGACTTTCATACCGAGAGAAGCGAACCAATGCGCCGACTGGCTTGCCAAATATGCACAATCCTGTGCGGATGACTTTCATACCCTGGAAGACCCACTTGATCAACTCCGACGAATTATCGATGAAGAGAAGAACAGGAATCAGACTGAGGACTATGACTCGAGCTAATAACTCGACTGACCGTTTATGTACCCTACTGTTGGCATCTTGCCTAGTTGTTGTTTCCTTTGCTCTCACTGTTTATTTGTGCGGAACCACTATGTCTGTATTAACGCTTTATTTTAGTTAATTAAGTTTCCTTTTGACCAAAAAAAAATCTTAGATGACAGTGTTTTTTGTTTAAAACTTTAGGTTTCAAAATCTGACTTTGGATTTTAGTACGTTGTGTTCGATTTTTTTCTGCCTTGGTTGGGAATAATGGATTTCTCACGTCAAGCTCTTTCTAATTTATATTTTATATTTTTGGAGGGTTTTGGGTATGCTCCCCCACTTATAAAAATAATGAGGGTTGTGGATGTTTGTAATCCAAGATAATCTTGCTCTGGGTCTGTACATAATTTTGAGATAAAAGATGAACTTTGAGAATCCCATGGTATGTTCGTAATTAATGTATTAAAATTGGGTATTGGTTAAACATGCGAGAAGACTACAAGTTGTCGAGATTTTTTCATGTTCAAAATTCAAATCTTACATATCTTTTATCGTGCCCACCTTTTCTCTTTTTCCCACCCATAACTTCCAGCTCACAAATTTTCTCACTATTTTCAAGATATCCTCCATATAATATTTTTTATTACATCTCTTTTATGAATTCACAAGATATGATCCATTATAACCCTTTCTTTTCTTAATCTAATTGCACTTTTTGAGCTACTTCTGTTGTGTCCAGTTTACATGAGATATTTTCTAACAAATTCTATCACAACATTTTAATTAATTAACAATTAAGCATAAATTTGAGTCATAAGAAATCCATAATTTATTTAAATATTCTATTTAGCTCTGAAATCCATAAGTTTATTATTTATTTCATATCTCCTATTAAGTTCATATACATCAAGAAACAAAACTTATGTGTTAGCGTATGAAGCGCCATAATATTTGACTCGCTATTTGTATTGACTAACTATATTTTTTTATTTTGTATCGAGTCCCAATTTGAAAACAACGAACAATCATTATAGTAGAACATATGCGACGACCTTAGTTGATATATATATATATAGGCAGGCTCCTGTGCACACTAAGTTTGCACATCATTTTTTTAAAATAGTAAAAAAAAAAAAATTGAGTTCATTTTTTTTATGTGATATCTAAACATTTCAAGGAACTCATGTAAAAAAAATCAGCCCAAAAAAACTTTTTTTGCTATTTTTTAAAAATCGGTCAACCTTTCGCATCTTTTAAGCACTTTAAAAGCTGCAAAGTTTGACCAATTTTTTAAAAATAGCAAAAAAAAATTTTGTAGGCTAATTTTTTTTACATGGGTTCGTTGAAATGTTTAGATATCATATAAAAAAAAATCAACTCATAAATATTTTTTTTAATCCTTTAAAAAAATTGGTGTGCGGCAGCACTGTGCAAACTTAGTGTGCACAGGAGTCTGCCTCTCTCTCTCTCTCTCTCTCTCTCTATATATATATATATATATATATATATATATATATATATATATATATATATATATATGTGTGTGTTTGTGTGATTTTTTAGGAAATTTGTTTCGTTGAAGTATTTGTTAGATGCATTTGGGATCTTTGAATATTGTAGGATTGGTTGTTATCCCTTAAGAGGGTGTATAGTCCAATAAACAAAGGATATTATGCTCAATTTTTTTTTAAAAAAAATAACAGTTTGTTTATTTGATTCACAATGTGAATTCAATTGATGAATGTTGTATATTTTATATTATATGTGAATTTGTTTGATGAATTTAGAGTATTTGAATGTTGGACAGTTTGTTATTTGTGTAGCATGGTGGATAATCCTATAAACAAATGAGATTATAGTAATTTTTGTAAAAATTAAACTTGTTTTGTTATGGAACAATACTTTAGTCATTTTGCAGTTACGTACTTAAGAATTTTTTGTCGTCTTACGATTACGTTCCTTCAAAATTTCCGTCGTGCGTTTAGGCAACGGGAAATTCGCTAGGATATATATCTAAATACTAAAGTAGCTTATGGATGATATTTTTAGATGATATTTTATGTGTTTTATGTATGATATGTTATGTTTTTTATATGTTTTATGCATATATTTCATGCATGCATGAAATATCATGCTAAAAGCAAAAGTGGTTTTTTTTTATATATAATTTTTTAAAGGGGTTTTAAATATATTATTATATATACTATTATACTACTATTATACTATTATTTTTTAAATACATGCTATTAAATTTAATTATTTTTAAAATATATATTTTTAAATATTTTTCTTTTTTTAAATTTAATTATTTTTTTTAATATCTTTTTTTTGTCCGGGCGCAACTTTAGCACCATGCCATCGGCACGGGCACACAATATAGTGTATATATATATATGATAGCTCCCTTATGATATTTCATGCATGAAATTTTTGTCAAGCATGGTCATGCATGAAATATCATGCTAAAAGTAAAAGCAACATCATATATACTATTATACTAATATATTATATATATACTATTATCTATATTATTTAATATTTTTTTTAATATATTTAAAAAAAATATTTATTTTTTTTGTTTTGCCAGGGGCAACTTTAGCACCGTGCTATTGACACGGGCACACACACACACACACACACACTATATATATATATATATATATATATATATATATATATATATATATATATATATATATATATAGAGAGAGAGAGAGAGAGAGAGAGAGAGAGAGAGAGAGAGAGAGAGAGACATGTGCAAACTAAAGTTTGAACACTAAGTTTGCACATTATTTTTTTAAAATAGGAAAAAAATAATTTTTGAGTTTATTTTTTTTATATGGGTTCCTTGAAATTTTAAAATATCACACAAAAAAAATCAATCAAATTTTTTTTTTTTGCTATTTTAAAAAAATCGGTCAAACTTTTGCATCTTTTAAGCACTTTAAAATTTGTGAAAGTTTGACCAATTTTTTTAAAATAGTAAAAAAAAATATTTGAGATGATTTTTTTTTATGGGTTCATTGAAATGTTTAAATATCACACAAAAAAAATCAACTCAAAAATATTTTTGTTGTTATTTTAAAGAAATAATGTGCAATCTTTAGTGCGCATAGGAGCTTCTCTCTCTCTATCTCTTTATATATATATATATATATATCAGGTGATATATATCTCTTAAAATGCGGACCGGACATGTGTCACCTGATATATATATATATATATATATATATATATATATATATATATATATACACACACACACACAGTCCTGCTCTTGTGCGGACTAGTCCGCATTTTAAGATTGCGGACCGGACATGTGTCACCTGGCGGTGAACCCAAAAAAGAGAGAGTGTGTCTATAATTTAGGCAATAATTTCTAGGTGGACTGCCAGGTAACACATTTCCGGTCCGCATTCTTAAAATGCGGACTAGTCCGCACAAGAGCATTATTATTATTATTATTATTATTATTATTATTATTATTATTATTATTATTATTATTATTATTATTATTACGATAAAGATGAAGAAACACCCTTCATCAGTGGCTTACACAGAGAAATGAAAACTTTAAAAACAAAATAGTACGAAATGTTCATAAAAGTCAATGTAACATTGCAAATAAATTTAGGACCTACGATATCTTGAACGTGATTTCCTGCGGCCGACGTACCATTTGTCATGATTCGAAGTAGAATTTAAGCCGTTCGAGACAATATTGTTGATTTCCTTGTATAAGTCAATGCCGCGATCGTCGTGAATTTGAACACTACTAGGATTATCTTGGGTTATCTCTCCACTTATGATAATATTCTCTAAATTTTCTACTTTTTATATATATTTATAGAAAACAATGTAAAAATGTTTTTTTATAAATTCGTTTTTAAAAACTTGTAATGTTTTTTTGGAATAAAAAAATTGATATTGTTTGTTGCGCTGATGCGGATCCACATCCATTAAATGATGTATTGGAAGCATTTTTTGCCTTTTTTAGAAGAAAACATTTTCTGGAAATTTTTTTTTTGTTTTTTTTATAAAAAACAACTTTTATATAGAAAACATTTTTTTTAAATGCAGTTTTTTTTATAAAACACATTTTTTTATATGAAAATTACATGTTTTTTTATAAAACAAACAATTTTTAATACAAGTCTTTTATTAAAAAAGTATTACAAATACGATTTTTTTAATAGTTCAAAACCGTTTACAACGTTGTATTTCATGTTCCTAATTAATTTTTTTTAATTAGGCATATACACGACAAAAAAAAAAACTGTACAAAAATATATTTGATTTTGCAGTATACTACTAACAAAGTGATATTTTATGTTGGATAATTAATGATAAAAGATGATGAAAATTGAGGTATTTTTATTTTAAAACCATAAAAAATTTGAGAAAAACTAAAGAAGGCATGGAAATAACTAGGGGTGACAATTTTAGAAACGACACGGAACGACACGAAATTGATTCAACATTGACACGATATGTCGTGCTCGTGTTGTGTTTTTTTTACACGAAGTCGTGCTGTGTCGTGTTCGTGTCGGAATTATAAGTCGTGTCGTGTTGTGTTGTGTTTTTGAGGCGTAAAATTTAAGAAATTTTTGTAATCGTGTCGTGTCGTCCTATGTTGTTTTTTATTCAGGTCGTGTTCGTGTCAACTAAAAAAGTATGAAATTCGTATCGTGTCGTGTTCATATCCGAAAAAATCTTATCATATCGTATCGTGTCGAAGCGAAACACGATCCGTTAACCCGAATTGCCATTCCTAAAAATAACCCATTCCTTACCCAAAAAATGTGGTGCGAATAAAATTACTCTTTTGTATGCCGGTTCCAAACCTCTGCAGATTTAATGGGATATTCCCATTATTCCATTCAACAGTACACAGATTTTTGCACAGGAATAATGTCCGTTGATTTGGACTGATATTGTGCCTTATGACCCACAACATGATTAGTATTATGAACTTTTTTGGCGCGTACATATGTGGGTTTGATTATAGACACATTGTTTATTGTCTTTGCACATGGGATTGGCACTTCCTTTGAAGGTTTCTACAGTCTTTGACAGTATGGCCAATAGTTTTGCAAAAAGAACAAAACATTGGAAAGAAATAATATTGGATATTCGCACGAGTATATTAATTCGGACTGGATTAGAATAAATTAAAAGCCTAAGCCGACAGGCCGAGGGAGTAGTCCCTTCCGAGGCTGTTCCTGTGACAACTTCATCCCCTCATGCCTTCCAGATGGCATTTCCCCATGGACCTCTGACAGGTGATGAGGCCGAGGGAGAGGGGACTGAGGATGCTGGTGAGGACTCAAACGCTGACCAAGTTGACACCTCCCATGCCTCGGCTTACGTTTCCACCGTCAGGGATCGTGACCTCCTGCTGTAGAGGCATTCATTTGGTGTGCCCCTCAACATAAGTATGAGGGTCCCCTCTGAGTCTGAGAAAGTATTTAAGGGTGACGAGGGAGAGACTGAAGTATATGAACAGATGTTTAAGGTCGGTGTTAGGTTCCCCCTGCATCCTTGCATAGTCAATATATTGTCAGCCCTCGGCGTTGCCCCCTCTCAACTTCCTCCCAACTCCTAGAGGACGATCCTCGGCTATGTCTCCTTGTGGAAGAATACACTGACGAGCTTTCAGCCGATGTGTTTTTGGCTTGTTATAATATCACTTCCTCGTCCAAATAGCCTGGGTACTATCATCTGGGGGCGAGGAGGTCTGATAAAAAACTTCTCCACGTGGCACAAACCTCTAACCATGACTGGAAGAAGAGGTTTTTCTTCATATCTAGGGAATGGGAATTCTACCGAGGCTCAGCCTTTGGACGATGGTCCGAGAGTTCTAAGGAGATGGTCTAACCCCTCTATGAAGGCTAGGTCAGACCCTGGACTTAGTCTGGATGAAAAGGACATAGTCGAGTATCTGAGAGAACGAGGGAAAGAGGGTGGACTTGCAAAGTTTGAAGATCTGATGACCCCTCGGTTCCTCAAAGAAGCTGGTCTGAGGGTCGGGCCCTTGACAGAGTTATTTGAGTAATTATTACTTTTTGCTCAATCTTTTCTTTTTTCCAAGTGTTTCATCTTTGCCTCTGTATTTTTCTGATGTGTCGTCTCCTTTTCAAGTCGTCCTACAGGTATCTCTGATCATCTTTGGGAAATGACTGCCCCAAGCTTACTGTCTGGTCTAGGTAAGAAGAAAGGCAAGGAGCCTCAGCAGGCTCCGAGGAAGTCAAAGGCCGTGGGGTCGACACTTGTTGAGCCGACTGCCGACAGTCATAAAGGAAAAGAGCCTGAAGTCCCTGCTGACCCTCGACCAGATTTTAGGACGAGGGCGAGGATGGAGTCATCTGAGGGGACTGGTTCCTCTTCCAGCATGGGGGCCTTCTGGTCCTAAAACTTAGCATTTTTGAAGGCTGAGCCGTCTTCCTTGATAGCCAATCTGAGGGCGGCCAAAGCTTCTATGTTCTCTGCCCCCTCGGCTTCCGACTATGATTTCCTGTCGAAGATGCCCCCGGTCAAGGTGTATGACTATGGTCTGCATACTCTGGCTCAGGTATTTGTTTTCATTTCACTTAGTTTGAATTTTTCACCAACTGTTTCCTCGGCCTCTTAACAAGTGTCTTTTTCTGTGTAGTCTGTGTGTGCTTTTACCTCGGCCACTAAGTGGATGGCTGAAAACAAAAAAAATTTTTATGAAGCCGAGAGGGTCATTCAGCACGAGGCTGACCTGCAGACAGAGCTTGAGACTGCAAGGGCTGAATTGGAGAGTGCGAGGACTGAACATGCAAGGGTCTTGGACGAGATGACGAATCATCATGATGCAGACCTGAAGGCCAAGGACTTGCTTATAAAAGAGAAGGATGAGGCCTTGATCAACTTGGGGGTTCAGTTCAAGACTGATCTTAAGTGGGCTGTAAAGAAAGCCGAGGTTAATGCTGTGGAGGCATATAAACTCTCAGATGAGTTTCAAGGCTTCGGTCTTGAATACTTAGAGAGGGGTATTAGGACGGCCTGTCGGTGGGTCGTCCTTAAGTTCGCTGATGCAGTATCGTCCGTCCGCCCCTCTCTTGAGGCAGTTCAACTGGACGATCCACTTATTGCTGAAGCCCTAGCTCAAGTGGAATCTCAGCATGTAGAAGGCACAAGCACGTCTGAGGCTCGGCCTATCTTGGTCATAGAATAATCTCCAATAGATGTTGAGGACTTGCCCTCTGACATTGCTCCATAGGGTGGTTGTCTGTAGCCCATACCCTCTTCATGTAGCCGATATTTTTGTACCTTACTTTTGTTGAACAAATATTAACATTATGTAATATAATGTCTCTTGCTGTCTTCTATACTTGTCTCTTGTATGACTTGCATTGTGATGCTTTTAAATTAACAATATTACTAACCCCTCCCTCGTCTTTCTTGAGGGCAAAGGAGGGGTCGTCCCCACCATTGACCCTCTTTACAGCCGAGGGTGGTCTCCCACCAAATTAATGATGTTTTCAATTAAGTCCCCCCCCCCCCCCCCCCCCCCCGTCTTTCTTGAGGGTAATGGAGGGGTCATCCCCACCATTGACCCTCATAATAGCCGAGGGTGGTTTCCCACCAAATTAATGATGTTTTCAATTAAGTCCCCCCTCGTCTTTCTTGAGAGTAATGGAGGGGTCGTCCCCACCATTGACCCTCATTATAGCCGAGGGTGGTTTCCCACCATATTAATGATGTTTTCAATTAAGTCCCCCCTCGTCTTTCTTGAGGGTAATGGAGGGGTCGTCCCCACCATTGACCCTCATTATAGCTGAGGGTGGTTTCCCACCAAATTAATGATGTTTTCAACCAAGTCCCCTCTCGTCTTTCTTGAGGGTAAAGGAGGGGTCATCCCCACCATTGACCCTCATTATAGCCGAGGGTGGTTTCCCGCCAAACAAATGATGTTTTCAATTAAGTCCCCCCCTCGTCTTTCTTGAGGGCAAAGGAAGGGTCGTCCCCACCATTGACCCTCATTATAGCCGAGGGTGTTTTTTACCAACTTAATGGTTTTTCAATTAAGTCCCCCCTCATCTTTCTTGAGGGGAAAGGAGGGGTCGTCCCCACCATTGACCCTCATTATAGTCGAGGGTGGTTTCCCACCAAATTAATGATGTTTTCAATTAAGTCCCCCCTCTTCTTTCTTGAGGGTAATGGAGGGGTCGTCCCCACCATTGACCCTCATTATAGCCGAGGGTGGTTTCCCACCAAATTAATGATGTTTTCAATCAAGTCCCCCCTCGTCTTTCTTGAGGGTAAAGGAGGGGTCGTCCCCACCATTGACCCTCATTATAGCCGAGGGTGGTTTCCCACCAAACAAATGATGTTTTGAATTAAGTCCCCCCACGTCTTTCTTGAGGGCAAAGGAGGGGTCGTCCCCACCATTGACCCTCATTATAGCCGAGGGTGGACTTAGAGAGCATCACCCCAATCACACTAGAATTAATCGAACACAAAATGAGGGATCAATGTGATATTTTCATTAACATTCCAAGTGTTCTATTATTGAAACACATTAATTACAACTGTGGTCCGATAGGAATTTACAAAATTACTGATAGTATTTATTCAAATGGTCAGCAATCCAGGGGTTGGAAAAGGTTTCCCCTTCTAGGTTTTCTAGTCTATAGGTTCCAGGAACCACTTTGTCGATGACCCTATATGGGCCATGTCAATTTGGGTGGAGCCTGTTGGGCTTCTGCCAAGTCTTTTTTAGGACTAAGTCCCCCACAGCAATTGGCCTATGCTTTACCCTCTGGTTGTAAAACCTTGCAGTCCTCTGCTGGTAGGTGGCTTGCCTTATCTCGGCGTCTTCCCTTCTTTCCTCAATCAGGTGTAAGTCAAGTGTCCTATCTTCCATATTTCTCTGGGGGTCATACATTTGGACCCTGTGAATAGAAAACATAATCTCGGTGGGGATGACGACTTTTGAGCCATAAGCCATTATTAACGGGGTTTCTCCGGTAGAGGTCTTCGCTGTTGTCCTGTAGGCCCACAGTACAGCATATAACTCCTCAACCCATCTTCCTTTTGCCTCCTCAAGTCTCTTCTTGATCCCATCTAGGATTGTCCTATTTGTAACTTACGTTTGCCCGTTGGCTTGAGGTTGGCCTGGGGTAGAGAAGAATTGTTTGTTACTCACCCTCTCACAGTACTTCTCTAGAGATGTATTCTTGAATTGAGTTCCGTTATCCGAGATGAGGGTGTTGTGGAGACCATATCTACATATAATATTTTTTCAGATGAACTGGATGGTCTTCTGTTTCGTAATCATAACCATTGGCTCTGCCTCCACCCATTTTGAAAAATAGTCAATTGCCACGATAAGGAACCGATAGTTATTGATGGCCCTATGCAAGGGGCCTATTAGGTCGATCCCCCACACTGCAAATGGCCATAGGGATTTAATGGAGGTAAGAGTCTGATGGGGCTGGTGAGGGATGGTGGCAAATCTTTGACATTTATCACACTTTTTTACATATGATGTAGCATCTTTCCCCAAGGTCGGCCACTAGTACCCTTGAGTGACCACCCTCTTCGCCAAAGATCTGCCTCCAATGTGGATTGAACATGACCCCTCGTGCACGTCTTGCAAAATGCGTGGGACTTCAGATGGGTGCACGCACCTAAGTAAGGGGAGCAAAAACCCTTTTTTGTACAAGGTGTCTCCGATGCCAGTGAATTTTGCAGATCTGTATCTTAACTTCTTCCTTTCTTGCCTTGCTTCTGGCATCTCCCCCTCTTTGATGTATCTGATCAGAGGGTCCATCCATTAAGCTTCCTTAGAAACATTTAAGAAAGTGCCAAGTATTCCCTCAGTATCTTCAATAGTTGGTCGAAGCAAAATTTCCACTGGGACTGTCCTCTTGATATTTGTCCTAGTTGTCGAGGCCAACCTAGCAAGTGCATCAGCTCGACCATTATCGAGCCTAGGTATCCTCCTCAATTTCACTTCTATGAAGCTCTTCAGTAATAGCCTTACCTTCTCAAGGTACTTGGCCATCCGCTCATCCTTGGCCTCGTAGGCTCCTAGTATCTGGTTCACTACTAGCCATGAATCACTATGGACCAAAATCTGGCTGACACTAAGAGACTTGGCCAAGGAGAGGCCTACTATCAAGGCCTCATATTAGGACTCGTTGTTGGAGGCTTTGAAGTTGAACCTCAGGGCGTACTCAATATCTGTGCCATCGGGTTCTGATACTATCAGTCCAACCCCACTTCTGCTGTCGCAGGAAGACCCGTCAACGAAGAGGCTCCACACGATCTGTTCTTCAGAGAAACTTCCCTCGGTGAGGGACCCCTGTCTAAAGAGATATCTTCCCTCTTCATTTTCGGCCACTTTTCCTCTAGCGGTGCTTGTCTCAGCCTTGTCTGCGGGTGTGTCGGTGAGTCTGCCTTGTAATGTATCTGTCTTCCTGAGGCTCTCATCTTCGGCTTCATCATCTTCCCAAGTAAATTCAGCCACGAAATCTACCAATGATTGCCCCTTGATGGTCGTCCTAGGTTGATATACAATGTCAAACTCCCCCAGCTCTATAGCCCAGGCCATTAGCCTCCCTGATTTTTTTAGCTTATGTAAGACCTGCCTAAGAGGAGAGTCAGTGAGGATGACCATTGTATGGGACTGGAAGTATGGCTTCATCTTTTTTGATGCATGGATCAAGGCATAGGCTAACTTCTCCATCCTTGGGTATCTTTGCTATGCCCCCTGGAGTTTCTTACTGTTGAAATACACAGGCTTCTGTACCCCATCTTTATCTCTGACGATTGCTGCACTGATGGATGATTCTGAGACAGTGAGGTACACATAAAGTCGTTCACCCTGCACGGGTCGTGACAACAGCAAGGGAGACCCTAGGTATGACTTTAACTCTTTGAAAGCCTCATCACGCTCTTCACTCCATTCAAAGGCCTTTCTGAGAATTTTAAAGAACGGTAAACACTTATCTGTGGCTCTAGACACGAACCTATTCAAAACAGTCACTCGCCCTATGAGCCTTTGAACGTCTTTGATGGTCTTCGAGGTCTTCATTTCTATAAGGGCCTTTATCTTTTTAGGGTTGGCCTCGATGCCTCTTTGGTTGATAATGAACCCCAAGAACTTCCCTGCTCCGACCCCGAAGACACACTTGGCCGGGTTGAGCTTAATTTGGTACTTGTCCATTGTATTAAAGGTCCTCTTAAGGTTAGCCACATGATCCTCTACTTTCAAAATCTTGGTCAGCATGTCATCTACATAGACCTCCATAGACTTCCCAATTTGGTCTTCAAATATTTTATTTATAAGGCGCTAATACGTTGCCCCTTTATTTTTTAGGCCAAAGGGCATGACCCTATAACAGTATGTCCCCTTGTCGGTAATGAAAGCTATCTTCTCCAAGTCTTCAGGGTTCATGAAGATTTAGTTGTACCCTAAATAGGCATCCATGAAGCTCATGAGCTCATGGTCTTCGGTAGCGTCTACCATCTGATCAATGCGGGGGAGAGGGAAGCTGTCTTTGGGATAATGCTTGTTGAGGTCTGTGAAGTCTACACACATCCTCCACTTCCCGTTGGCTTTTGGGATAATGACTGCGTTGGACAGCCACTCGGGGTAGATGACCTCTCTGATAAACTCAGCATCTTTTAACTTCTTGATCTCGTCCCTTATGACCTCATATTTTTCTCGAGAGTAAATTCTCCTCTTCTGCTTTACTGGCTTTGCACCCTCTACCACGTTGAGCTTGTGGAACATGATTTCGGGGTCGATCCCTGGCATATCTGTATGACTCCATGCAAAGACACTATGTCTTCTTCTCAGTAGCTTGATGAGGTCTTCCTTGATGTTTGGCTTCAGAGTCTTGCTGACTTGGACGGTTTTTTTTGGCTCATCCTCATTGAGGATGATGGATTCTACCTCTTTCGCGACTTCTCCTTTCTTCAGCTTTTTCTCATCCCTGGGGTCCAGGGTGTCAATGTTGTAGGTGGCTGTTGCCTTCTTGTGCGCCTCTCTTTCTTCGGCGAAGTTGAAATAACACTCCCGCGCTGTCGGCTGGTCTCCCTGAACTTCCCCTAGCCTGTAAGGGGTTAGAAATTTAATCATCTGATGGACCGTAGACGGCACAACTTTAAACCCCTTGAGGTCTATCCACCCCAGTATAATGTTGTAGGCCGAAAAGACATGTTCATCCATCACAAAGAAGCTGACCTTCTTGGTAAGCCATCTCGGCCACTCATCCCCCATCCTGACATCGGTCTCATACACTCCAAGGGGATGGACCTTTTCCCCCACTGAACCCAATCAATGGGTGATGGTATGGGACGAGTCTAGCACGGCTGAGACCTAAGGCTTTGAAGCATGGCGAAAACATCACATCTGCAGAGCTGCCCCCATCTACCAAGATCCTCGGCACCTCGTACCCATGTACCCTAGTAATAATGACGAGAGGGTCATCATGTGGGGCTAAGAGGCCTTTGAAGTCCATTCTTGAGAACCCACTATCAGGGTGTCCATATCGACCTTCTTCCTCTTTTCTGATTTTTCCTCCAGGGAGGTTGAGTGTACAGTTCTTGTCACTGCCTTGGCCTCAGTTACATGGGCCTTCCTGTTTGCGACCTCTGACCCTCCTCCTCCTAGTCCCTCGGAGATCATCCCCACACCGAGAGAGATCATATTAAGTCCCTTGACAGGGCCGTGGTCGTCCTCATCATCAGAAGGGTCATCCCCTCTTTTTGGAGGATCTTCTCGGCATGCATCACCTTTCTTCTTTTTGGGGTCGTCCCCTCGGCCCCTCTTGAAGGCACCTTTGTTAACGTACTTCCTGAGCTTCCCTTCTTTCAGCATCTTTTCAATCTCATCTTTTAGGGCAAAGCATTTGTCTGTCACATGGCCATGGTCTTGGTGAAATTCATACCACAGGTTTTTGTTCCTCTTATTGGGGGCTACCCTCAACTTCTCAGGCCACTTTAGGGACCGGTCACTCTTTATCTCATTGAGAATATATTCACAGCTGACCGTTAGAGGGTTGTAATCAGCGAACTTGTCATCCGTAGACCTCTTCTTCCCCTCTTTATTCTTCTTATGGTACTTACCCCCACTAGGGCCTCCTTTTTCATCTTCATATTTTGCAGCCATCGCCTCTTCGACATTCATCACCTTTCCTACTGTCAACAACAATTCAGCCATCGTCCTCGGAGGGTCATCAGTAAGCTTCCATAGCATCTTCCCCTTTTGGAGTCCTCCAATGGGGGCGGTCATGGCTATGCTATCCTCATAGTATTCCACCTCTAACTTTTCTTTGTTGAATCTGGCTATATAGTCTCTTAGACTCTCATTCTTTCCCTGCTTAACATAGAGCAGGTGTGTGGCCTCACCCCAAAGCAAAAGTCGTGGATGAACCGGTATGCCAGCTACTTAAAACTTTCAATGGAGTTTTTTGGAAGAGACATATACAAGACGTGTGCAGCCCCCAGTCAAAGTGCCGGAAAAGGCACGACACCTCATCTCATCTGAGATAGAGTATATGTCTGCCGCTGACTGGTACATCTCTATATGGTGGACAGGGTTGGTACTCCCGTCGTACCTTAGGGTGACCACAGGTAGCTTGAACTTGGATGGGGTGGGGAAGTTGACTATCTCCGCCACAAAGGGTGAGCCTATGGAGTATCCTCTCTGAAGAGGGTCCCGTCTCTTCAGAATATCACCAATCTTATCCTTCAGTCGCTGGATCGAGTCATTCCATGGCCTCGTAGGGTCGGCCTGACCGATGTTATCCCCTTCTTCCTCTTTCAGATGGACGGAGGGTTCTGCTGCAGCAGGCCTGTGTCAGCTGTTTACTTCCCCTTGACCATCGTCCCGTCCTTGGGGTTGGCCCCCGTGGGGTCGGCCATCTGCTGCCTCCCTTCTGGACCTTGTAGCACTCCTAGATATGGACAATTTTTCTCGCAGGTCATTTACTGGGCCGAGCCTCTTAAAGGCCGACCCCCTGCTCAGGCGATCGAAAGCAGAGCCTCTCGGGCGATCGTCAAGATTTTGCCTTCTGCACTTCCCTATGCTCTCTTGGAGAGGTTGCACAGTATTGTTGGAGACCTCATACGGCTCCCAGCATTTTATGGGGGCCTCCTCTCCCTCCAGATCATTATACCTATCCTCAGGGCAAGGGTTTCCTTACCTCCCCAGGCGTAGACGCCGGGGATCAGCAACATCCCTCCGCCGCTATGGGGGTGGCAAGTCTTTGCGTGGTGTCTGGGGTGATCCCCTGGCCTCATGCTGCCCTGGAGCCGCTGTCGGAGTAATCATCTCAGGTGAGACCCCTGGTGGTCTTAGTATGTTCTGGCTTAGAGCTGTGAATTGCTCCTGCATGATCCGCTGGCTTGCTGTCAGGGACTTCAAGGCTGCCTCCACATCAGCCATCTCAGACTGAGGTGGTGGCTGACTGGAACTGGGTCCTACTCCACTATCCGGTGGAGGAAGTGGTGGTGGTGGCATCTCCGGTGCCATGTGTTTGAGCTATGAAGAGCTGAACTGAAGAAAAGACTGGTGAGCATGAGAATCTTAATGGGTCTCTTTCAATGGTGAAACATCTCCACACAGGGGGAGAACTGGCTCACCACCAGAGTGCCCAGTGAGGTCAAGCTGTACAAAGAAAGAGATGTCTTCTCGTTCCCACAGACAACGCCAAACTGATGATGCTGAAATCTAGCACCACCAGATAAGTGATGATGAGCTCAAACAGTAGTAACAATGGCAGCTATAAATGCTTAAGTGTGTAGAAGGAGATGAGTATAAGAGGAATAAGACAATGATGTATAGTGGTTCAACCAATTAGGCCTACATCCACTGTGAGTGTGTGATCCACTAAGTATGGGCACTAATGGCCTTGGATACAATGCACATAAGCTCCCTCTCTCTCTCTACTGTGTGTACAAGCATAGTTTTAGTTAGGGTTTCCATTTATCGATCCCTTGTAGGGTTATAGGTGATAAGTATATATATGTCTTGGGGGGTGTAGTGTACCCCCCAAGTATGCATGGTGCATGTGAATGATGATCTAGCCAATCCCCTGCTGACACCTGTAGGTGCCACCTGTGATTAATGATGACATAATATTACCTCACGTGAGGGGGTGATATTGTTATAACGGTCTTCCACGTGGCATGTGAGCCTCACGCTCACTGTTCCACGTGTCTCCCAAACCACGCGCAGTGATGATGTCACCCTCGGCCTATGATATGAGGCCAAGGGCAAAGTTCCTTCTGGTAGTGAGTCTGGCCTAATTTAGGCCTCGTACTGTCGTACCCCCTTGAAGGGTCGTCTGGGCCTGATGAAGGGTCGGCCCCTTGAAGGGTCGTCCGGGTCTGATGAGGGGTCGGCCCCTTGAAAGGTCGTCTGAGCCTGATGAAGGGTCGGCTCCTTGAAGGGTCATCTGGGCCTGATGAAGGGTCGGCCCCTTGAAGGGTCGTCTAGGCTTGGTGAGGGGTCGGCCCTTTGAAGGGTCACGAGACCATCTTGGGCTCGTCTTAGTGGAGGACGCGCTCGTCCTGGCTTAGGGTATATATGGGTATATCAATGACAATCTTGCTCTTACCTATCTCATGACTCTTAAAATAGAGAACAAATTTATTAGTAATTATTCTAACATTGATGAACATTTTAAAAAACGTTTATAAAAAAATATTATTCTTTTCAATTTTTTTATAGTCTAAAAAATTGTTGTAATAATAATTGTTTTGAGAGTTTTTCAAAATACTGTTTTAAAAAGGTAAAAAATTGTTGTTTATATAAAAAAAACAGATTTTTAAAACAATCAAAACATTTTTTTTCAATAAAGAACAGTATTTTAAACTGTTTTTTTTTTAAAAAAAATTAAATAAAAAATAACTATTTTTATATAAAATCTATTACAACAGTTTTTTTTTAAATAAAAAAGGTTTTTAAAAAACACTGTTATGATAGTTTTAAAAACAATTTTTTTTTATTTAAAAAACTATTATGAGAGTTTTAGAAAAGTTTATTTTAAAGATAGATATAAAATTATTTTTTTTTAAATTACATAAAATTGGGAAAAAAATTAACAAATAAAAAAACTGTTTTTATATTTTAAAAAATGGGTCATTTTTTTAATTAACGTTTAGTCCAGACATTTTATTTTGTTCAAAAAAGTAATTCACAATATAAAACACTCATAAACACTTTTTTTTCTCTTATCCTAAACTTTAAGAAAAAATTATCACAAATAAAAAGGGCATTGAGTCGTTAAAAAAAATACCAGCAGTTATGAATCTATTATTTTTTACGTAACATGATCACGACCCAAATAAAACGCGACATCACAAGGAAGATTATTTTTTTCATACCGGTGATGCAGACCATATTAAGTAACATGATCACGCAGACCAAAAATGGGTCGTGATCCGCGTCACCTAGTAGTGACAAATGGGCGGTTATGGAGGGGCAAAAATGGATACGGATAAATTTGGGCGGGTCAAAAGCGGATTGGTCACAAGAATTTGGACGGGTTGGGTCGGGTCAAAACTGGGTCGAATCGGGTCGGGTTGACCCGCTTTTTTTTTTAAAAAACAATAATTATACGATATATGGATAAATATGGTACAATAATTTTGAAAAAAAATAAACAAGTAAATACTTAAATTTGTAACACCCCGCCTAATCAAATACCGGGAACCAGCCCCGTACCAATTTAACACAGAATATACAGTTGGCTCATTCTTAGCATCACTGTCGAAAATATTTATAACTCACCCAATACTCAATTAAACTGGTGTTAAAACTTTCCAAATTTTAATTCAACAAAATCCATTTACAGTTTAAGAATAACACAACACATTTTATTCCACAAAACTGATAACCGAACAGATAACACAAAAGAATTTAAATGCAATTGGAATAAACATTCCCAAATAATATTAATCAATTACAGTAATCCAAACAATAAAAAATGTATTAAAATGACACGAATACAATAGTATTTGACTCCGATAGGAAAAGATAACTGAATCCTTTGGGTGACATGCCCTAACTAAGAATACTGTGAATCAAAAGATGATAGGTGTCTAAGCACAAACGCCATAGCTCCATAGTTCAACATAATCTGCTAAGGTTGGCGTCCCTGCTGCTGGACACCTGATATAGGAGATACAATAGAAAAGAAAATATCCAAGGAAACGGGTCAGAGCCCGATTGTGAAAATGATTTGTAAAACAGCAAGTATTTAACAAGTGCAATAAAGCATTTATTATGTACATGTTATCATCCAACTCTCACTTGCTATTCTCACCTCTCAACTAGAGTGCACACTTAACGTTTCCTATTAACCTCCTAGTTAATGGTTACTCTTTAACAATTCCATTCCCATATCATAACCCCGTATGTCCCATACCATACGTTATATAATTCTTCTTATACATTTCTCATTTATGAATTGTTTCTCATTAACATGAATCAAGCTTTTCAATTCTTTAAGAATAAACATTCATTAACTTACTTCAGTTCGTTTTCTCAATTTTCCATTATCTACAATTATCAAACAGTAAATGATTTAACCATAATATATCCATTCATTCATTTAACCCATTATATATATATTCTTATATAATACGGCACCCCGAGTCACAGATGCGGTGCAATGCATTACTCTGCTATCATGTCCCATCATCGTTGGTCACCGAATAGGGAACAAAATGTTCGGTAAGAATTCCTCGAACCACAAACATCAACAAACAAATTGGAGGCGAACATAGTTCTCGTATCCATGGGTCACTCACATACCTACGTACCCACAGTCAGCGGACTTATCAACTCCCCGATAAGTCTTTCATAGACCTATGTTCTTGAGCGACAAATCAAAGATCCCATGGATTCATCAGGATATGACTGCCCTCACGAGCAAACCTCCCGTCGATAGCAAGTAAGCTAGGTATATCATACACATAATCATAAATCAATAAAATAGGTATTATAATACCTATAATATACTATCAAAAAGGTATACATATTACCCTTAGATTATCCCCATACGTAGCATTATATTTCTTTAATTCCCACGTATTAAAATATCATAACTTTACTTCTTAATATAAGTATTCCCGAGCCTCACTCATTAATCAAGGTTCAAATAGGTTTTTCCTCAACATAAATTCAGTAAGAAGCCACTAATATCCTACTGGTCCATATCGTCAGATCTCCCGAATTACTATGAATCAAACTCTCCTTTTCTTTAGGGTCAAACCCAATAGTTTCAATTCTCTTATACGCACCTCTTCTTTCACTTAGGATTTAACCCTCTTGTAAACTTAAGGATACCCAGGTATTATATTCAATCACCCCTACTGGTCCTATATTTAATCCTCATGCATACCAATTAAAATCCAACAATTGAATCTAGCTACCGAAATTCCTTTAAATTAATTATCATTATTCTTAATCAATAAAACCCCAATCAAATTAATTAAAGTCTTAACTAGGGCTTATTGATCTTATATAAGTCCCATAATATCCACAAAAGATCTACCAAAGTTTTGGGATAAGAATCAACATTAAAAAGAAACAACTATAGGAATTCTGGGGAGGTCGATCGATCGAAGGCAGGGGGTCGATCGATCGATCCCTCAGGTCACAGCCTGGTTTTCTGCATTTCTGTAACTACGAGATTTACCATTTTTACTCATTCTAACCTTCATAATAACATCCCAAATGATTTCAAATCCTTACTACATGATATACCAACATATATGAACGATTTATAATACTTTAAACGTCCTATAATCATCAAGAGATTGGACTAAAAAGCATGTTTCCCTCCTTATTTCCAGAAAATTAACAGCATATTATCTTCAAGAACACATCAGTGGTTTTCATAATTTCTCCAACAGATTCATGAATATTTCATGGATTACTAACTACTTACGACATGAGTTTAATTCCTATATCATTTCAGTTTCCAGAAATCAATTTAACAACTCCCACTACACCAAAATGGCCAAATTGTCACCTTTCAGTCGGTTACCCTTGTCAAGGTCATTGACCGTGACAAAAAACATGCGTTTTATGTCACGGTCATTGACCTTGACACGACCGTGACAAGGCCGTGACAAATTTACTTGTCACGGACTTGTCACGGTCAATGACCGTGACAATTCTTTAAATACTTGTCACGGTCAATGACCTTGACACGACCGTGACAATGTTTGCTGCAAAAACCGTATCCCCCTTCTTTTCTCCCTACCGCCGTTCCCTCCCTCTCGCTCTCTCTCTCTCGACGCTCTCTCTCTCTCTCTCTACTTTCAGGTCAATTTTCTCTCTCTCTTCCATTTATATATATGTTTGTGTGTATATATATGTGTGTATGTGTGTATATATATGTGTGTATGTGTGTATATATATGTAAATTAGAAAAGAAAATTATACTTGCAATGTGGTATTAATGGATCTTAAGCGTACCAAAGTTAATAATTGATACTTTGATAATGGGTGATCTCATCATATGAGAATAGAAATGTCATTTTTCTCTAGTATTGAGAAGCATAAGGGTCCCTATAAACTAAGAGTTTAAGAGGCAAGTGATATTGTTTTGTGATTGTGGATGATTTCTTTAGGTTCACTTTTCTTGGAATTTTGAGGGAGAAGAATGACTCCTATGGTGTGATTGTTTAAATATGAAAGGAAATCCAAAATAAACAATCGCTCCCAAAAATATTGGATAACAATTTATTTTCATTCAAAATAAATAATTGATAATAGTTGGGTAATAATTGTATAATAATTGATATTTTCATTCAAAATAAATATTTCATTCAAAAATATTGGATAATAATTGATATTTTCATTTAAATTGATAATAATTTTATTCATGAAATTAATTCAATTAGGTAAAACCCTAGATAATTTTTTAACAGAATTTGATAATATTATATAAAGTTTAGTAAATTCACAAAATGTTGCCAATTGTATGTTTTTAGGAATATCATTAGTTACTTTCGTACCCAACTATGTAGAATCCATACACATGCATGTTGTTAGAAAGTCTTAAATTTAATTCTCACTTTAATTTGTAGAATCTCTGTACTTGGTTAGATTTATCCATTTATGATAATGAAATTTATGCTCCAATTATAATTATCTCATGTCATAATTTTATTGATAAACAATAAATGTAGTTGTAACGGTCGTGGTGGGGGGAGGGGGTGGGGGTGGTGGGGGTGGGGTGTGTGTGCGTAGGTGTGTGCATGTGTGCGTGGCGGGGGGAGGGGGGAGGGGGAGGGGATGGGGTATGTGTATATGTGTGTGTATGGTGGTGGGGGAGGGGGTAGTGGGGGTGTGGTGTGGTGGGGGACGGGGGTAGTGGGGGTGGGGTGGGGTGGGGGGATGGGGTGGGGGTGGGGGTGGAATTTTCTAACTAAAAATATGATAATATTTTGTTATAATTTGTTAAAACTATGTAAACCTTAGTATGAATGCAAGGTTAGTGATAGTTAGAATTGTGTAAATGTTAGAAAAGTTCTAGAATTCATATGTTAAATTTAATTATATAAATATTTAAAATACCCCAATTGTCACGGTCGTGGTGGGGGGAGGGGGTGGGGGTGGGGGTGGGGTGTGTGTGTGTGTGCGTAGGTGTGTGCGTGTGTGCGTGGCGAGGGCAGGGGGGCAAGGGGTGTGGTGGGGGTGGGGTGTGGGGGGTGTGGAGGGGAAATTTTAACCATTGTATATCTTTAATTAAGAAATTGTATAGCTTTAATTGTAATTTTAATTGTATAGTTTTAGATGAAAGTAAATTAATAATTAGTGCCAATTTCATATGAAAGTAGGATTGTCCCTCATTGTAAATTAGTAAATTAATAATTGTATACTTTAATTGTTAGTTTAATTGATGAAATGTTGGGTTGGTTAGTTTTAAAAGTGGCATGACGTGTGCGTGTGTGTGGTGGGGGTGGGGTAGGGGTGTGTGTATGTGTACTATTAACATTTTTTTTTATCTGTACTAATAACATTTTTTTACAGCAAAAATGTCTCCTTCAGATATTAAGGCGAAGATGATGATGCTGTTTATGATGATGTCGTCTGGGCTCGGTGGTAGCGGAGGTGACGAGGGCTCCTCCGCCCCTAGGCTCCCCAAATATGAAAAATTTGGGATTACCGTCGAGAACAAGTCGGAGCTATTAGCGAGATCCCTCGAGCTGCTAAAGACGGTCATCGTCCCGGGGTTTATGAGTTGGAAGGAGGTTCTATATGAGCTCAAGTTAGTTGTTTGGGCGGCACTACAGGTAATATATTTATATTTATATGAATATTTCAATTTCAATTTCATATTTATATTTATATTTATATTTATTCGCAACTAACATTGTATTTGTTGGACAGGAACAATTCAACTTGGATCCAAAGCTACGCGATTCCGTCTTGGAGCAGTTGAGGGAGCAACACAAAACGTGGAAGAAAAATATGCGGACACGGTACTTTGGGAAAACACGAGAGTCTATTATACAATGGCGCGGATCCGTCCCGCCCAAGGAGCCGATCTCATTGGCACAATGGCAAAAGTTCATTGACAATGAGATCGAGGATCGACAATTGGCATCTCGCCAATCGGGGAGGGAAAATAGGGAAAAAAAGACGGACGTGCACTACTCCGGCCGGACCTCTTACGCCGAGGTGGAGCATAGGATGCAGGTAAGATTTAATTTATCTATAACTACAAAAATATATTATTCTTCATTATTTTACTTTGCGGGGCCGATACTAATTTTACTTTACTTTATTTTATTTCAGGGGGTAGGGAGTGGGCCAGGGGGTAAGCCACATAGACTCGATACTTATGTGGCTCTTCGGACGAAGAAGGGGAAGGACAAGGAGGTGTCCCCGAGCGTCGCGGCCACGATTGTAAGTAATCCGACAGTTTAATTTTTGTTAATTACGTTATAATTTTTTAGTTTACTTATTTTACAAATCATGTGCTTTTTGTCGTTTTAGGCAAAGCTTAAGGAAGTGCATGAGTCGCAGTCTGATGCCGACAAGGCATCTTTGTCCACAGACGCACTCAGCCAAGTGCTTGGCTCTGAACGCAAGGGGAGGACAAGGGGAGTGAGCTCGCGGGTGGCCAAATCTAGGATCATCGGATTGGAGACGAGCGACATCAGGTTGGCTCGAACGGTGGATTCACACGACGCGAAGCTGTCCCGTTTGGAGGCGACGGTCCAAGATATGTACGCATTCATGAAGCATATGTTGGGCGGAGACCGTAGAGGGAAAGCGAAAGGGAAAGGGAAGGAGAAGGAGGTGGAGGAGGAGGTGCGGGAGGACGAGGCTCAGGATGACGAGGATGTGGACCTCGCTGCTTCATCACCGACACGTTCATACTTTGATGATCCACTTCCCTATTTGGCGCCCTTCAACAGACCATTGTCGACACTTGGTTGGCCGATCGTGTTCATATTGGACGTATTTGATGGCTAGCGGATAGGGCGGGGGTTGAGGGACCCGAATATCGTCGAGGGTGGAATAGTCCATGGACGTCTGCTTCAAGAGATGGAGTCTAGGATGCTCGTCACGCATGTCATACCAGGGAAGGAGAACTCTCTATTGTGGTTGCGCGAACAATGCAGCACGACGTATATTAGTGGGTGCGTCAATTCGTATGTCGTGTGGCCTACTCACCTCCTCAGTTTTACCCAAGACATGTAGTAACATTATTTTTAAGTTTGTCCATTTTAATTATATTTGGATTATATCGTCATATATATTATTTCTATTTTGAATATTTGGATTATATCGTCATGAATATATATTTGCATTATCTTTAGTTTGTTTGGATATATGATGTTTGGAACAGGTACAACGTTACTATAACAGGTACAAATATACTGCTGGGAAGTGGAAGTGGCCATACTGCCCATCAGATTTTTTTTAAATTCTGTCCAGAATTGTCACGGTCAATAACAGTGACAATTTTTTAAAAAGGGTCACGGCTTTGTCACGGTTATAAACCGTGACAAACGTGTCACGGTCATTGACCGCGACACGACCGTGACAAAAAAATTTGTCTCACCTCAAAATGTCACGGTCATTGACCTTGACAAGTTGGATTTGTCAAGGTCAATGACCTTGACAAATGGGCAGATTTGGTGTAGTGTCCATTATTTCTTCCAAACATGAATAATCTTCTCTTTTCATAATTATTATAACATGGACAATATACAAAATTAAATTGCCATTATCAAACACTTGCCTTTTTTGAAGGTCTGATCCTTTGGTGTAGTATATCTCAGGTGGTTCTCCCTTTTCCGATGAGCTTCCGGTCGTGGTTGGTGGTGGTAACTCTTGGTTCTTTGTTCTTCTCCTTCCCAAGTAAGCATTTCCCTTCCCAAGCACCCTTTCACTCTCTATAGGAAGATGACTTCTCTAATTTGTGAAGAGGAGATGTATAACCCACGTACACTTAATCTACCAATACTTATAATAGGACAAAATCCGAAATCACTATTCATCCCCCCTAGAAAATGACCAAAATGCCCCTTTTGGGTTGTCTATTCATTTCCAAATGACCCGAGACCCAAATCCAACATCCAAATAGACTTTTCTGACTATTTCGAACCTTTCGGACGCAACGACGCAGTCGAAATGACTATAGGGTCGATAGAAAATAAATTTTCTTTTTAATTTAAAAAATTAGTCCCGACACGTCCCATACCGCGTCAGACTAAAAATTCAAATTACCGAATTTATATCACACCGTCATATCAATGACATCACATTCATATTACCTAAATATCTTTAAGTAATATTCAGAATCATCCATTTTAATATCCACAATTTGGATAAAACCCAAATGAATTAATTAATAATAAAATCCAATTAATCCATTAATTTAAAATATAACCCATTTTAAAAGTCATAAAAATCACGGGGTATTACATATTTCCCCCCTTATAACAGAATTTTGCCCCGAAATTCAGGAATATAAATCATACCGGTAAGGTCAACTCCGAGTATAAATCTCACATCGCAAGAAATCTAAGACGTACCGCCCATACAGTACATTAATGAAAATCCCTATCGATGTTATACGCCAAGCCTCACCATATAGTTTCAACTGAATCGAATTTAAACTTTACCCAATATTCCCTATACCATCTTCGTGACAAAGTTTGGGAAAATGATCCTCAATATGAAATAAATAAATCCTCAAGTCACAATTACTTACCGTTTAACAATTATGATAACTACTACAATCCAATCATCCAGGGCGCCCATACACCCTATCGTACCATTTTCATTATAAAATTTGGCAAAGATTATAAACTCATATCCCAAAGATCTAACTTATTTCGACTCCCAATGGTTATTAGTTTCATGCGTGGGGTGTCTAGCAAGCGAAATCCAAACAAGGAACCCCCCCGATACACTACTACCTAACGTAGTCGGTCATCGAAACTCCTCAGGTCCCTAGTCAATAGTATATAAAAATTTTGGCTTATTGGTGTAAAAAAAAATTTTGTTTCCTTGATTTCAAATAGAGTCTATGCATCTACTCTCTTATAGAAGACAAGATGCAGGATAGTAGTAGCACATACGCTCTCATATACCACAAGTCAATGCACGCCGATAGTCACATCACGCTCGGACATGCCCAAGGTAAGTAATCCCATGATAAAAATCAAACCCACGTGATAACATGTAAAATATAGGTGTCCCACACCCCTCGGTGAGTCTACGTAAATAACAGTGCTATATGCTAAGTTTAGCAACCCTTTTGCCCACACAATATTAATCGCTACAAAAATCAATATACGCCACATAATTCCTTAGATAGAAAAATACCCTCATTTGCGGGTGGTGGTTGTTGATTTGCTGCCTGATGGACGTTATATACACGCCCGTACTGACCCTGTTGCGCGGATGCTGCTGGAATGGGAGGTAGTGCTAGCACCGGAGCTGGAGCTAGAAGAGCAGCTGGTGGAAACACTGGTACCTGTGGCTCCAGTCGAGCATTTTATTGCTGAGGGAATTTGTCTTTCTCATGAAAATCTTGTCGTTTATGGCCATACTTGCCACACACGAAACATTTTCCCGCAAACTTTCCACCACTTTGCCCCTGCTGACCCCGACCCTGCCGTCCATTTCCTCCTTTCCCTTGGCCCTCATGAGCTTGTCTTTGGCCCTGATGGCCCTGCTGTCCTTGGCCAATACCTCTATCCTCAAATCGAGAATCTCCCGATCGCAAACGCTTAGCATAGTCCCCTGTCTGGGAACCCTGCTCACCCTGACGCTGATGACTCTTCCCTGACTGAGTTCCACTAAAACTGCCCCCAGTATTCTTGCCTTGCAGGCTTGACCAAAACCCCCGCTTAACACCCTGAACATGAAAGCGGTTATCCTGGCAGTGAAGCATTGCAGCATTAAGAACATCTGCATACGTACGTAGTGAAAGATTCCCCAATAAATGTTGGCTAATCTTATAGTTCAACCCATCAGTGAACATTAGAATTCTCCTCTCCTCAGTGGGTACTTCTGCTGGTACCAAATTAGTTAATCTCGTAAATTCTTCCTCATATTCCGCCACCGTCTTCTCTCCCTGTTTCAAATCAAGTAGTTCCCGCCTCATCTCTGTCTGGATGGCGGAAGGAAAATACTTCCCATCAAAACATATCCAAAAGTCTTGGATAGTCATTTTGTCCCTCTCCTCCATAGTGGTTGTAGCTTCCCACCATTGCAAAGCTGCCCCTACTAGCTTGAATGTGGCTAGTATTTGACGTTGGACCTCAGTGCATTCGATCATTCTCAAGTGCCGTTGGATATCTTTTTTCCATTGGCTAGCAGTCACAACATCTGATCCTCCCTGAAACTCAGGTGGGTGCGCCTACTGAAAGGCATCCCTCGCTCGTTCCCATGCAGTAGGAAACACTTTCCCTTGCGTGGGTGGCACAACGGGTGCCTATGCTGGAGCCTGCTGAATAACAGCTAGAGCTGCATTGACTGCCTGAACAATAATTACAGCAACTTCGTCCGCAGTCATCGTACCCTGAGCTGGGGCGGGCTGAGGTGCACATCGAGGAGGCATCTGAAACGAGAGAACACTATCTGTATTTGATTTATCAAAATAGCTGAAGAACGTAGGCGTAATTAGAAAAGCAATAATCCTACTCATAGGGTTCTACAATAAAGAACGCTTAGCTGAAAATGCAATAAGCCGCACAGATCCTAAAGGACACTAGAACCTGATGCTCTGATTCCACTTGTAACACCCCGCCTAATTAAATACCGGGTGGCCAGCCCCATACCAATTTAAAAAAGAATATACAGTTGGCTCATTCTTAGCATCACTGTCGAAAACATTTACAACTCACCCAATACTCAATTAAACTGGTGTTAAAACTTTCCAAATTTTAATTCAACAAAATCCATTTACAATTTAAGAATAACACAACACATTTTATTCTACAAAAATGATAACCGAACAGATAACACAAAAGAATTTAAATGCAATTGGAATAAACATTCCCAAATAATATTAATCCATTACAGTAATCCAAACAATAACAAATGTATTAAAATGACACGAATACAATAGTATTTGACTCCGATAGGAAAAGATAACTGAATCCTTTAGGCGACATGCCCTAACTAAGAATACTGTGAATCAAAATATGATAAACATCTAAGCACAAACTCCACAGCTCCATAGTTCAACATAATCTGATAAGGTTGGCGTCCCTGCTGTTGGACACCTGATATATGAGATACAATAGAAAAGAAAATATGCAAGGAAACGGGTCAGAGCCCGATTGTGAAAATGATTTGTAAAACAGCAAGTATTTAACAAGTGCAATGAAGCATTTATTATGTACATGTTAGCATCCAACTCTCACTTGCTATTCTCACCTCTCAACTAGAGTGCACACTTAACGTTTCCTATTAAACTCCTAGTTAATGGTTCCTCTTTAACAATTCCATTCCCATATCATAATACCGTATGTCCCATACCATACGTTATATAATTCTTCTTATACATTTCTCATTTATGAATTGTTTCTCATTAACATGAATCAAGCTTTTCAATTCTTTAAGAATAAGCATTCATTAACTTACTTCAGTTCTTTTTCTCAATTTGCCATTATCGACAATTATAAAACAGTAGATGATTTAACCATAATATATCCATTCATTCATTTAATCCATTATATATATATTCTTATATAATACGGCACCCCGAGTCCCAGCTGCGGTGCAATGCATTACTCTGCTATCATGTCCCGTCATCGCTGGTCACCGAATAGGGGACAAAAGGTTCGGTAAGAATTCCTCGAACCACAAACATCAACAAACAAATTGATGGAAAACATAGTTCTCTTATCCATGGGTCACGCACATACCTACGTACCCACAGTCAGCGGACTTATCAACTCCTCGATAAGTCTTTCATATACTTATGTTCTCGAGCGACAAATCAAAGATCCCATGGATTTATCATGATATGACTGCCCTCACACGCAAACCTCCTGTCGATAGCAAGTAAGCTAGGTATGTTATACACATAATCATAAATCAATAAAATAGGTATTATCATACCTATAATATACTATCAACAAGGTACACATATTACCCTTAGATTATCCCCACACGTAGCATTATATCTCTTTAATTCCCATGTATTAAAATATCATAACTTTACTTCTTAATTTAAGTATTCCCGAGCCTCACTCATTAATCAAGGTTCAAATAGGTTTTTCCTCAACATAAATTCAGTAAGAAGCCACTAATATCCTACTGGTCCATATCGGCATATCTCCCAAATTACTACGAATCAAACTCTCCCTTTCTTTAGGGTCAAAATCGATAGTTTCAATTCTCTTATACGCACCTCTTCTTTCACTTAGGATTGAACCCTCTTATAAACTTAAGGATACCCAGGTATTATATTCAATCACCCCTACTGGTCCTATATTTAATCCTCATGCATACCAATTAAAATCCAACAATTGAATCTAGCAACCGAAATTCCTTTAAATTAATTATCATTATTCTTAATCAATAAAATCCCAATCAAATTAATTCAAGTCTTAACTAGGGCTTACTGATCTTATATAAGTCCCATAATATCCAATTAATATCCATAAAAGATCTACCAAAGTTTTGGGATAAGAATCAACATTAAAAAGAAACAACTATAGGAATTCTGGGGAGGTCGATCGATCGAAGGCAGGGGGTCGATCGATCGATCCCTCAGGTCACAACCTGGTTTTCTGCATTTCTGTAACTACGGGATTTACCATTTTTACTCATTATAACCTTCATAATAACATCCCAAATGATTTCAAATCCTTACTACATGATATACCAACATATATGAACGATTTATAATACTTTAAACATCCTATAATCATCAAGAGATTGGATTAAAAAGCATGTTTTTCTCCATATTTCCAGAAAATTGACATCATATTATCTTCAAGAACACATCAATGGTTTTCATAATTTCTCCAACAGATTCATGACTATTTCGTGGATTACTAACTACTTATGACATGAGTTTAATTCCTATATCATTTCAGTTTCCAGAAATCCATTTAACAACTCCATTATTTCTTCCAAACATGAATAATCTTCTCTTTTCATAATTATTCTAACATGGACAATATACAAACTTAAATTGCCATTATCAAACACTTGCCTTTTCTCAAGGTCTGATCCTTTGGCGTAGTATATCTCAGGTGGTTATCCCTTTTCCGGTGATCTTCCGGTGGTGGTTGGTGGTGGTAACTCTTGGTTCTTTGTTCTTCTCCTTCCCTAGTAAGCTTTTCCCTTCCCAAGCACCCTTTGACTCTCTATAGGAAGATGACTTCTCTAATTTGTGAAGAGGAGATGTATAACCCACGTACACTTAATCTACCAATACTTATAATAGGACAAAATCCGAAATCACTATTCATCCCCCCTAGAAAATGACCAAAATGCCCCTTTTGGGTTGTCTATTCATTTCCAAATGACCCGAGACCCAAATCCAACATCCAAATAGACTTTTCTGAATATTTCGAACCTTTCGGACGCAACGACGCAGTCGAAATGACTATAAGGTCGATAGAAAATAAATTTTCTTTTTAATTTAACAAATTAGTCCCGATACGTCCCATACCGCGTCAGACTAAAAATTGAAATTACCAAATTTATATCACACCGTCATATCAATGACATCACATTCATATATTACCTAAATATCTTTAAGTAATATTCAGAATCATCCATTTTAATATCCACAATTTGGATAAAACCCAAATGAATTAATTAATAATAAAATCCAATTAATCCATTAATTTAAAATATAACCCATTTTAAAAGTCATAAAAATCACGGGGTATTACATACTTCCCCCCTTATAATAGAATTTCATCCCGAAATTTAGGAATATAAATCATACTGGTAAGGTCAACTCCGAGTACAAATCTCACATCGCAAGAAATCTAAGACGTACCGCCCATACAGTACATTAACGAAAATCCCTATCGATGTTATACGCCAAGCCTCACCATATAGTTTCAACTGAATCGAATTTAAACTTTACCCAATCTTCCCTATACCATCCTCGTGAAAAAGTTTGGGAAAATGATCCTCAATATGAAACAAATAAATCCTGAAGTCACAACTACTTACCGTTTCACAATTATGATAACTACTACAATCCAATCATCCAGGGCGCCCATACACCCTATCGTACCGTTTTTTTATTTGTTAATTTTTTTTCCCAGTTTTATGTAAAAAAACTTTTTTTTTAAAAGTTTTAAATCTATCTTTAAAAAAAAACTTTATTAAAACTCTCATAACAATTTTTTAAATAAAAAAAAGGTTTATAAACTATCATAACAGTTTTTTTTAAAACCTTTTTTTATTTAAAAAAAAACTGTTGTAACTGTTTTTATATTAAAAAAATAGTTATTATTTTTATTTTAAAAAATAAAAAATATTTTACGAAACCGTTTAAAATATTGTTCTTTATTGAAAAAAAATTGTTTTGATTGTTTTAAAAATCTGTTTTTTTATATAAAAAACAATTTTTTACTTTTTTAAAACAATTTTTTGAAAAACTCTCAAAACAATTATTATTAGAACATTTTTTTAAAACTAAAAAAAATTGAAAAGAATAATATTTTTTTATAAACGTTTTTTAAAATGTTCATCATCATTTGAATAATTACTAATAAAATTGTTCTCTATTTTGAGAGTCATAAGATATATAAGGGCAAGATTGTCATTGTCAATAAATTTGGAGTGCCATGAGAATGAAGTGGAGTGCTAATAAGTGACCCCTATAAAAATATTTATTACCGCTCTACACTCTCTAAGTTTTTCCATCTCCCACCATGCACGACGGTGGGGGTGCTGATTCATCTAACCGACCTCCATCTTCAGAAGCAGATATCTCAAAGGAGGATGAAGATGACATTCGTGTTCATAGCAAAAAAAAGAAAAAGGAGCACCACATGGAGACCGAAATGGAATGCGAGTTTGACTCCTGCTCCCATCTGATGGAGGAGGACAACCCCAACCAAGTGTCAGCCCCGGAACCTATATCGCCTGTGGAGCCCACCACCTCAACTATCCCCCTCTCCTATAAAGATGCTGTGGAGAATAAAAAACCCTCTAACGATGATTTCTACTTTGATGAGCATACGGGAGCTTGGTCCGATGACGATATAGAGCAAGGTTCTCATGGAGACCTCGATCTCAACCACGACCCTAGAGATGAAAGTGACCCACTTTGTCCAACAGTCACCATCCCCATGAAGCATGTGGAAAAACTAAGGAAAAGATGGAAGGAAAGTGTGATTGTTAGTTTACTTGGACGAAATATTGGCTTTAAGCTCCTGGTGAACAAAGTACCTATTATTTGGAACCTCCAGGGTGATTTTGAGGTCATTGACCTTGAGGAGGGACATTTTATGTTCAAGTTTTCCATGAAAGAAGATTACCTTAATGTGCTCACGGGTGGCCCCTGGATCATTAACGGACACTATCTCATCGTTAGAAACTGGACCCCTAACTTCAACCCCACGGAGACCACTAGCGTTACTACAGCCCTATGGGCAAGACTTCCACGACTACCAATCGAATGGTTCGATGAAAAAATTCTATTCCACATAGCCAACAAGCTGGGTAAACCTATAAAAACATATTTCAACTCAGTGTCCTCCTCTCGGGGGAAATATGCCCGTATTTGTATCGAGGTGGATTTATCAAAACCACTGATCCCATGTTATAACTTGGATGGAAGAAAATATCGGGTGGAGTATGAGTTCCTACCCTATCTCTGCTTTTTCTGTGGAAGAATTGGCCATAAAAGCAAGTTCTGCCCTACCCAGAAACCTCCTCTGGTCGAACAGTTGACGACCGGTAACCCGTCCTTACCTGCGTCGGAGGGGATGACTCCCAGTAGCTGCCATAACCCTTTTCCTAGCCACAACGGTAACCTGACTGTACCAGCTAAAGGTCTTGAAACTTCTCTGGGTAATGAAGGCGTGGAACCAGGGGTCTCTCACTTTGGCGCTTGGATGCTAGTTAAAAAAAGAAACCAATCCCAGAATACCCGTCGTTATATGGGAAATGACAAAAGTAACAGGTATGGGGGAATAAGTGGGAAAATATATGCCATCCTGGATGAAAATTATCAACATGGTATGTCACACATTAACGTCCCACAAAATCAAAGAATGAATCCAACCTTGAAGAAAATTACTAGCGTCGTACATGAGAAACGGCGACAAAGCGTTGTCGTCCTAGGAGACTTCATTAAGGGCAGGGCCCCACCTGTAAACCCAACACGATCATAGTCCTTAGAAGATATCGTGGTAAATGCTGCTCACCCGGTTGTAAACCATGAAAACAAGAAAGCTCAAAACGTCAACTCAGCCCAGGAGTCTATGAGTGCAGCTATAATATCTTCTCCAAAAGGCCTCCTTAAACCTGACAATGCCATGCTGATTGACGCCTCTACGGGTAAGCTGTCAACCTTAAATACTGAGGTACGTCCTAACCCTTATCCCATACTATATTCAGATACTAACTCTATTATATATAATTCTGTCACCCCAACCCCATCTAACACAACGCCCTCTTCTCTACCCCCAACTCACTATAAAAAATTCACCCCCCTCATCTAAAGATCGGCCACCTGCCTCCTCACCCATCCACCTTAGAAGTTCCTCCGTTCCCCATTGCCATGTTGGGCGACCTCCCTATTCAACATCTCTGCTTGACAGAAGGAAGGGAGGAGTTCAACATTTCAATAAAGACAGAAATGGCGATGGTTGCAAGGATAATGTGGAGTGTCGCACAGATACGGATTTTCCTGAAGACACTAGAGGAAACCACGGGAAAGGAGTCAACCCTAATGGGGAAAATAATGAAGGTATCCTCAACCAAGGAAACTATCTACAGAACTAAGAACGCCCTCCCCTGGCCTATCTCGGAAGAACTACCCATCTCAAACCTTTTGTCTTCTATGTCTGTCTTAACCTGGAACTGTTGAGGGGCGGGTAAACCCCTGTTTAAACCCACATTTGCTGAGCTCTGTAAAAATTTTAAGCCCACTATTATTTACCTGGTGGAAACTCAAACTGTTTTTGCTAATCTTTCTAACTATTTCGTTAGTATGGGTTTTACCAATTGGGAGGTTTCTGAGGCTCGTGGGAGGGCTGGGGGTATTTGGGTCCTTTGGAACTAAAGCACCATCTCTCTTCGCACCGTCTCCATCTCTGACCAGGTCATTCACCTCCTTGTCACCCTCAAAAACTATGATGATTGGCTCCTCTCCGCTATTTATGCCAATCCTAACTACACCCTCCGTCAAAACCTCTGGCATAACTTGAAATGCCTTGCTCAAGACCTTGAAATCCCGTGGTTGGCTACGATGGATTTCAATGACCATTCTGATCCATCTGAAAAGAGAAGCTTCTCCAACCGACGAGAAGACTCTAGATGCTCGAAGTTTGTTGAGAACATTGATAGCTGTAATCTTACGGACCTCGGATGTATGGGGCCCCGCCTCACCTGGACCAACTGTAGAGAGGGCTTTGCTAATACCCTCGTGAGACTCGATAGATCCCTTGCCAACCCTGCTTGGCGTAGGCTTTTCCCTAAAGCTACTGTGGAAAATTACCCTCGCACTGCATCGGATCACTGCCCGATGATTACCAACTTGGAAGGTAAAAACTCTTACATTTACATTCGCCGTCCATTTAGATTACTTGCGTGTTGGTTTGAGCGTGTGGATTTCCATAATATTATTTTAAACAACTGGAAGATTAACTCAAACTTTAAGCATAACATTGAAACTTGTCTCCCGATTATTAAACATTGGAACCATGCTATTTTTGGCCATATCAACACAAACAAAAAAAAGATCCTTAAAAGAATTAAAGGCATTCAAATCGCCCAGGAGAACCACTTCTCCCACAACCTCGAAATTCTTGAAAAGAATCTTAAAAATGAATACAACAATATCCTCCGCAATGAAGAACTTATGTGGAAACAAAAATCTCGTATAAATTGGCTTAGCGAGGATGATAGGAACACTAAATTCTTCCATACTTCCACTATCATTAGGAGACGCCGGAATAAAATTGATAGACTGAAAATTGATGGTGATTGGGTGGATGACAACACGATTCTAAAAGACCACATCAATAGTCACTTTATGACCCTCTTCTCAAACACTATTAATTCAACTTTTCAAAATGATTTTTACAATTTTGACCACCCCCACTTTAAAGACATTGATAATAACATCATTGAACACCCAATATCCCTCGATGACCTTAAAGCCCCTGGTCCAGACGAAATCCAACCTATCTTTTATCAAACCTTCTGGGAGACCACGAAAACTAGTCTATTCAAATTCCTTAACGATTGCGTCTCCTCCCGCTATTTCCCGGAGGAGGCCGATTCGAGCCATATAACCCTGATTCCAAAAATTGACAATCCTGAAAACATCAACCAATTTAGGCCTATCACCCTCTGCAATGTACCTTACATGATCCTAGCCAAAATCATATTTAACAGGCTCCGACCCATCCTTTGTCGCATCATTAGCCCAAACCAAGCCAGCTTTCTCCCGGGTCGCCAGACCTCGGATAATATCATTATCACCCAGGAGATTATCCACACCCTCAATAACACAAAAGGAAAAAAAGGAGGGGCAATCTTTATAATCGACCTTGAAAAAGCCTACAACAAGATTAGCTGGAATTTCCTGGAGAGAGTCCTTTCCTGGTTTAATATCAGCCCTCAAATCACCAAACTTATTCACAGCTGCTTCTCCAGTGCCCCCACCTTTATTCTATGGAACGGGGCCTCTCTTCCTATCTTTAAACCATCTAGGGTCCTTAGACAGGGTGATCCCCTCTCCCCTTACTTTTTTGTCATGTGCATGGAGTATTTGGGAGCGGCGATTGACCAGCAGGTCAGCCTTGGTAGGTGGAAAGGCCTCAAGGCGTCCCCTAACGGCCCCGTCATCTCGCATTTGTTCTTTGCTGATGATCTTATGCTCTTCTCTAAAGCGTCCCACAGCTCCTGTGACGTTTTCATAAATACCCTGAACTTGTTCTGTAATATCTCGGGCCAATATTTGAGCCTCTCTAAATAAAAATTTTTCTTCTCCTCGAACACCCCCAGACACATGGCCTACGAGATTAGTAGAAACTGTGGGATTAATATCACCACGGATCTGGGCACTTACCTTGGAATCCCCCTCATCCATGAGAAAATAAACACTAACCATTACTCCCCCATTGTGGCTAAAGTCCAAAATAAACTCTCGGGCTGGAAGGCAAATCTTCTCTCCCTTGCGGGGAGAACCACTCTTATCCAGACAGTTACTGCCTCAATCCCTGTCTATAACATGAAAACTATTCTTTTCCCCAAAAAAATGAATGAGCAACTCGACAAACTTAATAGAAATTTTCTTTGGGGAGACTCGGATGATAAGAAGAAAGTCCACCTTGTTAATTGGAACACCGTTTGTCGCCCCAAAGACCTCGGGGGATTGGGTCTCAAAACCAGCGAAGAGAATAATCGTGCGATTGTTTCCAAGATTGGTTGGAAGATCATGAATGACAAGAATTCCCTCTGGGTCCGCGTTCTCAGTGGAAAATATAAAACTCAAGAGAACCCAAACAATTGGACACGAAAAGCTAAAGCCTCCCACATATGGCGTGGCATTTTTAAATGTAAAATTGACCTCATAAAAAACACCAAATGGGTTGTTGGCAATGGTAATTCGATCAACATCTACAAAGACTGGTGGACTGGAAATGATCTCATACCCACCGTTGGAACTCCTTCCAACAGTCGACCCACCCTCGTTAGCGATCTCATCAAAGATGGGGTCTGGCACGAGCAATTTATTAAGGATAGCTTTAACAAAAACACTGCCGAAAACATTTTAAACACTCCCCTCCCCCACACCGGGGGGAATATTAACAGCCCTACCTGGGGACCGGCCACAAATGGCAAATTTTCCATTAAATCCTGCTATGATGCCAATGTCAAGATTGACCTCAACATGTCTTCCCTGATTAACTGGAAAAAAATATGGAGGCTTCAAATCCCCCCAAAACTCTATTACTTCCTATGGCTCGTCTTTCATAATAAACTAATCACAAACTGTCAAAGATTTAACCGACGCCTCACTGAGTCAAAAAATTGTGATTTTTTTGCTTTTAATGAGGATATTGAACATGTTCTTAGGAGTTGCCATCTTGCCTCTGCTGTGTGGAAATTCATCCTCACCCTGGCCAGTTGGGCCACCTATAATAACCAAAGTTTTTTTGAATGGCTTGAAGACAATATATGGGGTAACAACACGACATATGGTGTTTTTCTTTTCGTCTCTACTTTATGGCATATCTGGATAGCTAGAAACAAACGCATCTTTTATAAACATAAAATCACCCCGGATAGGGTTTGTGATTCGTCAAATGCCTTGGATTTGGATCTTTATCATATTACCAAAACCAAGGTCTTTTTGGACCACTCCCGGGGTTGCACTACTGACACATGTTCGAGTTTTGTCTCCCCTACAGGTCTTGAAATATTCACTGATGGAAGCTATGATCCGTTTAACAAACTGGGAGCGTTTGGGGGTATGGTGAGCAGCAATGACCAACGATGGATCCTCGATTTTAACGGCAAGATCAGGGGGGATTGTTGACCCCTAAAGGCGGAGTTTATAGGCATTCTCCATGGTCTAAATCTTGCCAAAATTAAAGGATGGAATTGTTGCACTATCTGCAGTGACTTCCTTGACGCAGTGCGAATCCTTAGTGGCCAGGGACATCGTAACCACCCACTTGCTAACATCATTGAGGAATGTGTGCACCAACAACATCATGCATATCAGGCGCACCAACAACATATGGGCCGATGGCCTCGCCCGCCTCGGACGGTTGCACGAACATGAGTACACAGAGTATGAAGAGCTCTCGGATGCCCTCCCCCTCCTCTTTGAGCGTGTAGATCAGAGAAACACGGTTGTTTCTCTTCAAGCCAGCATTGACCACAATTACCATATTGCCACCTTTGGTGCCTACATCCTGGATGACATGGGAAAATGGAAGTGTGGCCTGTTTAGCAGCCTTCGGGGGACACCTACTATTCTGTGTGTTCTTATGGAGGGCCTCTACCACTGCCTCCACATGGCGAAAATGTGTGGTTGGAGGGATATCATGATTGAGAAGGACTCACACGAACTTATCGATATTTTCAAGGGGTTCCAATATCGTGAGACAAATTTTGAAAACATCAGGATGGATTGCTACGAGCTGATGAGAACTGTGGGTGCAGACTTTATCTATGCACATTCTGGTAAGATACGTGGAGACGACTGGTTGGCTCGTGAGGCCAAGCTACAAGAGGACGCGGTTGTAGAGATTATGGACATCCTGGTTGCGATGTGCTGGATCCTGGACAACCTGATGCTGTAGTTTGTCCCATGCTGTTGTTGCCTGTTTTATTTTTTGCTTTCTTGCTCTCTTTTTGTGCCTTCTATGGCTAATGTTTTACCGTGTGTAATCCTCCCTTAAACTCTATTTTCCCTGCCTACCAAAAAAAAAATGTGACCCCTATAAAAAAAAATCCTTATGTATGTAATGTATATATAAAACGTACAAAGTAAAACATACGAAGTAAAGTTTAAAGTTGTATTTATAAAAAGAAACATAAATATAATATAAAAAAATAACTTGCATATATATATATATATATACAATATAAAAAAATTAACGTATATATAATATAATATAACATATAAATAGCATATAAAAAAATCGTGAATGGTAAATATATATTTAGAAATTGTAAAACTTATATAAAAAAAAGAACCTGCTAAAAAAATTATCATGGCTGCCCCAGGCTATAGATATATAGGTAGTCTATAAGATGAAATAGTACAGTAGTGTTTGACATGTGCAGGTGTATCCAAAGATGTTATGTGACAAGAAAGGTTTGAATAGAAATAACGGAAGGTATTATATTATTTATAAAACAAACAGGAATTGACTTATATATATAAGCTGCGTCCATAGCTAAAAAAAACGTGGCTACTAATAATACTAATTTTCAAAGTAGTGAAAAAAAAACGTTGAGAAAAAGAAATGGTGATAAAATGTACTATTTGTACAAATAGTTAAAAGAACGGTTATATTATAAATATTATAAAATAAGAAATATTTACATAATCACATAATAAATATATGTTTTGAATTATCAAAATTAATATGTTATTTTAAACTAAAATGTACACTTAATTATAATTAAACTAATTAAATATTAATTAAGAGGTTAAATACATTTTCGTTTAACAGATACTATCAGTGTTCGAGACTAATATATCTCTGCTTACTGAGATAAATGTCTTGCCTCGTTGACACTGAGACCACTTAGGAAGAGACTGATGATGAGGGCTTTCGAAGGATGGTGGGCCCCTTCAAAGGTATGTCAACACATAACACTCTTTCTTAGTGAGTCGTCCAGACGAGACCACACTTATGTATATCAATTATCTACATTAATATACTTCTCTTTATTAGGATCGCCAACAAGATCCACAAAGGTATTGTCATTCGAAACTCTAGTTTTATGTTTTAAACTACTTTACAATGAATGATCAATCAAAGTTTTTGGGGTGATTTTTTTTTTTGCTTTTATAATGACACAATGAAGTAATGTCACTTGTTTGATGCAAATTACATATGATTTTATCAAATGAAAAATACTATTAAATGTGAGTGTGATAACGCTAAAGGACAGAGTTAGAGAGAGAGAGGATAGTGCTAGAGAGAGCAGAGCACATGTGATTTTTTTTGGTGTAGAAAACAGAGGACTATAATTCCTTTTATAACTATTTCAGTGACTTTTTATGAAAAATCGCCTCTTATTTGGCGTGGGATTTAGTAGTCATTGGATCATGTTTGCTGTTATCTATTTCGATCGCACAGTTTAGATTTGACGTCTCGTTACAAGAGAATTTGTGCACCATCTATGAATCATCATGATTCAATCTAGTGGTTCAAATCAATTCGATTGAGTGACCCTATGAAAGCGCCCATCAGGACCAAAATCGCCAAATTGGTCTTTCGCACATTGCCCTCGACGCTCTATTTTTTCTTTTTTGCAAAAAAAGAAAATACTTTTTATTGTATTTTTTGTTTGGGGGTTATTTGGATTTTGGCCACACTAATTCTACTCGTTTGGGTTTTTGGTCGTAATTAAAAAATATTGTATGCTTTACTCCTATTTTTATTTTTAGCGACAATTTTTGACAAAAAAATATGTTGCTAAAAATTATAAAAAATTGAAGTCAAACATACAATAATTTTTAATTGGGTAAAAACTCAAATGGATAAAATTAAATGGTACCAAAACCAAGATAACCATTTTTATTTTTTATAAATAAAAATATTAGAAGCTTCAAAATAATAAATATAAAATTTCAAATGAGTTTTTATAGACTATAAATTGTTTATAGGAAGTCTATTTCTACTCTTTTTGGATTTTAAGTGTCTGTCCCTGTGGCACACCCTTTAGTAAAAGAACCATGGGTGGTGATATTTGTACCTCCAACAATTCCTCAAAACACCGCAAAAAATAAGTTATTTTTTTTACTATTCAACCCAATCAATTTCACGATTAATCTTGGTAGTGATACTCATGTTCACGGTTAATCTTGATCGTGATACTCATTTCCAATGCTGACCGTGGTATCCCTTTTACGACTAATTTTGATCATAATATTCATTTTCACGACTAACTTTAATCGTAGTATTAATTTTCACAATGTGTGGTGTTAAAGAAATAAAAATAATTTTTTTTTATAATATTTCAAAGTGAATAGTATTTTGAAAAAATTTTGGGGTGCAAATATGACCCGCTCTTTTATTTATTGAATGGTCATTTTCCTTTTTCACGAAAAGACAACTGCGGTGGGGCTATGTGTTTCGTGTAATTATTAGAGGATGAGAAATTTGAGACTCTAATTTTATTTTGAGTTTTGAATAAAGTGATTCACGGGATGAGAGTAGAGTAGAGTAGAAATCAAAAGTTAAATGTAGAGAGTTTACAGCATAAAGAATTTGGGTATGATCGGAATGTGATTGTTAACGATCTCAAGTCACAAATGAGATTTCATTTTGGCAGAGATCCTCTCTCAAGAAATATGGCGGAGGCCTTGGTCAGCTTTGTTGGGTCAACATTTAGGTCCTATTCTTATAAGTCCCATTTGTCGGGTCAACATTCTTATAAGTCCTATTGACTTTCCAACAATCCTATAGGTCCTATTCCAACTTTTTAGAGAATTTTTTCACAATTTTACCCTTTTAAAACCAACCATCCGTAACATCCTTGAGGAAGTTACATAAGTGGGTGGACTTTTTTTTTAATCTTTAAATGATCATAACTTTTGATTCACAAATCCGTTTTTCGCAAAATTACAATTTTTCAAATCTGCTCGACGAGATCTATCAAACAAGATCCATGAAGGCTATAAAATCCCCAAGAAAAAAATTTGCACAAACAGTAAACTTTACTGTATGCACTAGAATATGAAATAGTTTTATATATGTGTCATTTTCACAAACAAACGGTAACATTTACTGTGGTAATACTACACAGTATATATATATATATATATATCCGGTGGATCCAAACCCTCTTTTTTCAAAAATAACTTATATTTAAAGGTTCGCGCTAACGGCATCCAATCCTTACCACCATTGTTGGAGCTTCAACGACCTTCGTCAGAGCTCTGATTTGGGGTGGGTAAGGATGGCATGTGGTGCCGCTGGCGCGGACCTTTGAAAATAAGAGACTTTTGAATAAATGGATTTTTGATCCACCGAAGTATCATGGGGTGCCGCTGGCGCGGACCTTTGAAAATAAGATTTGAGAAATGGGATCGGGATCATCTGGAGTACCGATTTGGGGTGAGTAGGGGTGACACAGAACTTTAAAAGTAGGAGCATATTGGATATATATATATATATATAGTTTGTAAAAATGTCATAGATATTAAACTTTATTGTATACACCAGAAAATGAAATAGTTTCATATTTGTGATATTTTCACAAACAATAACATTTACTGTGTTAATATATATATGAAATAGTTATATATATATAACATTTTCACAAAAAGTAACATTTACTGAGTTAATATTACACAATATATATAACATTTTCACAAACAGTAACATTTACTGAGTTAATATTATATATATATATATATATATATATATATATATATATACGGTAGATCCAAACCTTTTTTTTTTAAATTACCATATTTTTAAAGGTTTACGCTAGCGACATTCGATCCCCACCACTACCCACCCCCATTGTCGAAGCTTCAACGACTTTCATCAGAGCTATGATTTAGGTGGGTAGTAGTGGCATAGGGTGCCGCTGGCGCGGACCTCTGAAATTAAGAGAATATTAGATAAATGGAGTTTGGATCCACTGGAGCTCCGATTTGGGGTGAGTAGGGGTGACATGGGGTTAGGTTTATATCTATAATATTTTTACAAACGTTAACATCTACTGTGTTATAACACAGTATATATATATATATATATATATATATACGGAGGATCCAAACCTCTTTTTTCTGATATTGTCTTATTTTTAACGGTCTGCGCTAGCGGTATTTAATCCCGACCACCACCAACCCCAATTGTCGGAGCTCCAACAACCTTCATCAGAGTTCTGATTTTGGGTGACATGGAGTGCAGCTGGCGCGAACCTTAGGAAATAAGAGAATATTGGATAAATGGGGTTTGGATACACCGGAGCTCCAGTTTGAGGTGAGTAGGGGTAGCATTGGATTAGGTTTATATCTGTAGTATTTTCACAAATAATAAATGTTACTGTTTGTGAAAGTGTTACATCGGCATCCCATGCCACCTCAAATCAGAGCTCTGATGAAGGTTGTTGGAGCTCCGATAAAGGAGGTGGGTGGTGGTGGGATTGGATGCCGCTAGCGCGGACCATTAAAAACAAGATAATATCAGAAAAAGAGGTTTATATATATATATATATATATATATATATATATATATATGTATGTATACTGTGTTATATGAACACATTAAATGTTAATGTTTGTGAAACTGTTATAGATATAAACCTAACTCAATGCCACCCCTACTCACCCCAAATCGGAGCTCCGGTTGATCCAAACCCCATTTATCTAATATTCTCTTAATTTCAGAGGTCCGCGCCAGCGGTACCCTATGCCACTACTACCAATCCAAATCATAGCTCTGATGAAAGTCGTTGAAGCTCCGACAATGGGGGTGGGTAGTGGTGGGGATTGAATGTCACTAACGTAAACCTTTAAAATTATGGTAATTATTGATACCAAATTTAATCTGCTGACTTGGACCAATCATATGAAGAAACGTGGCTATCTACATGGCAACAACAAGCACTTCCGAGATGATCATACGCTCCGAGGAACCATGTTACTCCGAGGAACTCATACGCTCCGAGGAGCAGATCTCTCCAAGGAACTCATACGTTCTGAGGAACAGACCTCTCCGAGGAACTCTTGAATACCAAGAAGCTTAGGCGGTTCGAGCAACTCAGGAGGTCCGAGTTGCATCTCGAACAAAGCATTAATAGCTGGATAACCAACAGTTCAACTGATTCATTAAATGCTTATCATTCCGACGCACACGCAAAAAGGGCATTAAATGTATTACCCTTTCATATGTATATCATTTAATGTATTACCCTTTCACACGACAGCCTCAGGGCTACAAATACATTGTACAATCCTCATTGAAAGTGTACGGAATCCAAACTCTGGGACCAGATCCAAAACGGAATTTCATGTAATCGAGAATTCCCAAACACTCAGCAATAAAACAACAGTGGACGTAGGCCATTCTTATAAGGCTGAACCACTTTAAAATCTTTTGTCTCATTTATCTATCTGTGATTGAATTATTAGAGTGATCTAATTTTTTACATCAACAGATTGGCACCGTCTGTGGGAAACGACTGGTAATATCTTTTTTTCAATCAAATACAATCCATTACCAATGGCTGATATTCCTGAATCCAGCAATCGAAACGCTGGAACCCCTCCAAATCCGTCTGCTCCGCTAATTGTTCCAGATCTAACTGGAATAATCGCAAATCTGGCTCAGGGCCAGACCGTCATGCAAGAAACGACGCGACAACTCATCCAAACCCTCCATGGCGGTGCATCGGCCCATTCCGGACCACGAATCATTCAAAGAAATACCCGTGTGCTTTCTTTACGTACTAGGCGTACTAATTCATATCGCAATGATGAATCTAAAGATTTTTCTTATCAACCTGGATGAACTTCGTCAGTGCGAGCCACAGATACTGAACAACATGTCACCCTCTCCCCAGAAAGGACCAGCGCATTGGAAAGATTAAGTAGGGCTTCTCCTTTCGACCGATTAGGCCCTAGGAGGAACAAAAGTCCTCTTAATGCAACGTCGAGGAGCTTTCGACGACCATCAGATTTAAGGGAAGGATCTGCCAAATCGCGACCAGCTGCTCGTCAAGATGGATCCTATAACCGACCAGCTGCTATTCAAGATAAATCCCAGGAAGCCACTTCAACGTGATCAGTTGCTCGAACCAATAGGCCCGAGGAAGGAAATGATGCATGGAAAGGATCTATGCAGAGGCTGGAGGATAGATTAAGGGAAATGGCTAGGGCCAATAACCCACTACAACGAACCTTTGTTCGAGGAACACCTTTTGTCCAGGATATTGTTGATTTTCCAACACCATCAAAGTTCAAAGCACCCATTGTGACTCCCAAGTATGATGGGAAGACTGACCCTATCCTTCATATAGAATAATATCAAGCTGCTGCCGACATCTATGCTGTCCCAAACGAGATGAGATGCAGGACATTCTCGAGAACTCTTACTGGATCTGCTCATATATGGTATAATAATCTTCCTTTGGGTATGATTTTAACTTTTCTTCAACTGGACGAGTTATTCATTGGGAATTTCTACTTTGGAGCAAAGCCGGTTAAATGAGTAGCACATTTGTTAAGTGTTAGACAAAAAGCTGGTGAGAGTATCAGAGATTATATAACTCGTTTCAATAACGAGAAACTCGAAGTCATTGATTATGAGGAGAAGATAGCGATTACCACTTTGATGAGTGGACTGCTGCCAAACAAGTTATACAACAATTTGGCCAAAGATCCACCTCGAACCATGTCGGACCTGATGGGAAAAGCGTCCAAGATTATGAATGCCGAGGAGGCTATGTCTGCGAAGAAGAATATGGATTCCAAAGAAACCAAGGTGGAAGGTGATAAAGCTAAGAAGAAAGAACATAAGAACAATGGTGGTGACAAACAATCCAAAAATAAGTCGTCATGGGAGGTCTTGAGGAAATTTGATAATTACACACCTTTGAAGGCAAATATCAACCACGTCCTGGAAGAAATTAAGAACAACGAGGAGTTAAACTGGCCAAAGAAAATGAAGGCAGACCCTGACACGAGGAATAGGGAAAAGTATTGCGAGTTCCACAAGGATCATGGCATATGATTAAAAATTGCACAGCTCTTCAGAATGATATTGAAACACTCATCCGACGAGGAAAGCTAGCAAAGTATGTTGATCGGGGAGGAGAAAGAAGAAACAACGACCGAACTAGAGAGAGGTCTAGATCTCCTCGTCGAGCAGAGGAGAACAAGAAGAGAAACCATGAAGTTGATCCAGAGGATGACCCCAACCTTCCAAAGAAACCAAGGAAGCCAGAACGAGAGGTATTTTCAATACGCTTTGGCTCATTTGATTGTAATGTTATTACAGGAGGAGATGTAGGAGGAGGAGACCTTACTACAGAAAGAAAACACTAAAAAAAAAAATAGCTTTTGAGACGGTGGCCTAACAGTCCTAAAAGATCTTTTATCCGTCTCAAATACTTTTTGTGACGCTATTTGGGACGGCTAGGGGGGGTCTTTTTGATAGGGGGTTATAAATACTTTTTGTGACGCCATAACCGTCTCAAAAGAGTTTTTTGAAACAGGAACAACTCCGTCTCAAAATGTCCTCATTTTATATGACCCTTTTGAGACGGCACAAGAGCTGTCAGAAAAGATTGTTTTTGAAACGAAAATTAATCTGTCTCAAAAGATTACTATTTTAAAAAACCTTTTTGAGACGGCAACATAGCCGTCTTTAATATATTTTTGGGACAGTTTTATCCATCCCAAAACAGGTGAAGGGATCTTAAAATTTTTGCACCAATATTTTGTGGAGAATAAAATCTACCGCTAAAGTTTAATATAGAATTTAATTACATTTGAAACAACACAAACACTGAATAATCATAAAATGTAACACATAAGGTGATTTTCAACCAACAGAACGAATCATTTTCATTCAACAATAAATAGAGTTCTTACAACCATCTCCAAATATTCATCAAAACAAGAATTATAACACTAAGTTCAAATATTTGACTTGACAACAAAAATACATTAATTTATTAATACTCCAAACATGAAATGCTTTTATCAAACTAATTCCGCAACACTGAAGCATACGACCTCCAAAACCACTAATTAACATTTGCATGTTCTACAAAAATTGTCACCTGCACAAAAAAAATATAGTTTCGATTATGTCAGAATTAATACCCCTCGTCAATAATACAATGTGCAAAATGAATCAATATAGTATATTTTCATCATTAACAATATAAATATCCAACTATTATTATTTTTTAAAAAATTCGGCAGAGTCTCCTTTGTTTATTCATGAAAACCACAGGTAGCCAACCTGTTTTAAACATCAAAATTATTGATTCTAAGAATGATATACACCAACAGCAGAAAATTTTAACCACCACCATAATAAATTCTCACCACCGCCATTGAAAATTTAACTTTAAACAAGAGAATTTTTCATTATATATATATAAGTAATTATATGTATGAATTATATTGTATTACCTAGTCGGACTGAAACGTTGAGGTAGTGGAAGCTTGCTGAAGGGTAAAACTTTGGAACAAACTTTGCATTTCACTTCGCATATCATTCTTCATTTGTAATAAAGCTTGTTGGTTGCGAATCTCTAACTCTTCAAGCTCCTGTAGATGTCGAGTCTCGATCTTCATCTTCTTTCTTTAACTGGTTAATTTCTTCCAATAATAACTGGGATGAACATGCTTTTGTCGACGTTGGCCTAATACCTGCTCCCTTTAATAAAGCATACCCATGCCCTCCATATCCTACTACATCAGTAAAAATCTTGTTCCGCACTTCTGGGTCATTTTGTTGCTCTTCTGGTAGCTCATTTAGTCGTCTTTCAAGAATTTTCTACCAATTGAATTAATATTATTATTAATGAACATAAAATAATTTTCAAGAACACAATTTATAACAAATATTAAATAAATCTTTCAATCATCTCTTACGAATTAATATTTATACATACCGCTCTATCAAATGATCCATCTTCAACACTAAAAGTTTTATTATTTGGAGCTCGAGTGGCTTTCCACATGCTAATATTGTCGATGGGCTCCCCCAGTTCTATCCTCTGAAAAAAACAATGTATGTATATTAATACTCTTATATTAAAATCATAAATATTTATAATAATAAAAATTCCAACCTCCTTGGCTATTTTAGCATGTGGCTTTCGTCCTGTCCTTGAGTAAGCACATTCAACTTCACGGTTCTTAGTGTTTTGATCGGCAATATCCTAAATATTTGAATAAATAAAAATAAAAATTATGATACTAGTGAAGAAGAATGTATGTATAAAATTCTTAATAAATGTGATATTTATACCTTAATCTTCTTTAGACCCCAGTATTTCACCAATTCAGGCCACTGATCTTTTTCAACTAGTTCAGGCGTATAACTCAACCGCTCTTCATCTGTTTAAAACTTTTTATAGTGATTCGCCTTCACTCGATGCTTCCATTGCTTCCACGCAAGTCCCATCCTTGCAAAGCAGATTTGTTTAAAACCTTCCGGTGCATTTGTGTTATTCTATGAACAAAAAGAATAAATTAGTTAAAACTTGACAGCTAATGTACAACAGAACAAATAAATAAATCAAACTAATAAGTTACCTTCACTTCCTTCCAAATATTATCAAGTGCTTCCTCGTCCGCCTCTCTCCAATCCAACATTGTCAATGGAAATAAATTTCCACACCTTGCGTAATAACCTAAATGTGACATCAATTTACTTTCAAGTTTACAAACTGGCTGACAAAGTTCATTCCATTCCAATATCTTCTTTTTGTTATCATTCCATTCGAGCCAAGGCCTTGCCCCCTTTCTAACCCTTTTTTTACTAGTAAGGGTAGCCATTGTACCTGGAAAAAAAGTTGATAAATAATGTTTATACATCTTATTCAATATGAATATAAACATAATAGTAATACAAATGGAGATATACAAACACTGTGTAACACAGCATACCTATGAGATCCTCACCATCTAAAGCGGATGGAGGATTGGCATTCCCAACTGAATTATCAATCTGCTCAATATTTGGGGAAAGTTGACGTGTAGGTGTTTGAAATAAAGAAACTTGAGCTCTTGAGTTGAGGTGTGTATTATGGTATGTTAATTCAATATTTGGTGAAAGTTGTGGTTGCATCTCTCTATTTCCATGGTCCCTTATGTAGTGTTGCACGGGAGTAATTTGAGATGTCCTCTCTAAATCATTTCTCACTGGAGTTGTGAGTGGTTGCTTCTCGAGTAGTCTTTCCTCGCCTATGAGGTCGGACATAGTCAACCGACGACGACGACGACGCCTCAATGTCATGGATATGTATATTTGCATTTATCATAGCAAGAAGTTACATTTCAGTTATATATCACATTTCAACATCGGTTATAAAACTAATCAAACATGAAACAAAATATAAAATGATCGATCATTACATTAAAATGATCATGTTCATTTCAAAATCATTTCCAAGAATAAGAGGAGCAACTTAAACCCATTACTGATAAATACATATTAATTTGAGTCATAGAGATCTTGATTTCATCCATTAGCATCATTATCATATACATCATTCTTCCCTCCTTTAAAATATTACTCCATAAAAAGATCTCGACTCAAGCTTTCGTGGAAAACTGGATGGGCCATACAACCAAAACAAATATTTTTGAGAATTTTGGATTTTTTATCTGAGACACAATAAACCTCTCATTTTTGGATCCAAAAACTAAGTTGGCAACCACTTAAGGTTTTAGATTAACCCAAATATGTTGAACCCCAAGAAAATATCTCAATCACAGCCCACTAGAGACTAAAGCGTGGAACAAATAAGCTGAAACAAAACCCTTTCCTTTAGAACTACTATCACAATTAAGCTTATAACACATATGCTTTCGAGGAATCCATCTAACAATAAACATCTTTCTTTGAATTGGTGGAAATGAAATTTTGAAGCAGGAATCATTATATGGAATAATCTTGTGTAAGTTTTTACACTTGAGCACATCTACCATTGAAAAATATCACATTGTTAATACCAGAGGGTCATAAGGAGAAGTCCCATAAAAAACCTATTTTATCTTTCCACAACTCCCAACTTGTAATAGAAGGAAGGATCTAGTTAATAATACCTTAAACTGAGTAAGAATTTGCGTGAATTCACTAATTACTCGGTCTAAGTTTAATAAGAAATGACTGCACAGGAATCCCAAGTCACTTTTAAAATGTGACTAAATAGACGCTACAAAATCACCTGTAGAAAACGTATGCTGGACAGTTTCCATGCTAGAAACTTTGCACAACATTTACACTTTGAATACGATATAACATTATGCTTAATAAGTTAATTATCCATTGGGATGAGTCTCTGCAGAAGCCTCCACACAAAAACATAGATTTTAAATGGTAATTTCTGGTGTCAAACATGGGAATATGAAAAAGATGAATATCTCTTCTTTAATACACTCCCATGCAGATTTAACAGAGAAAAGACCATTAGAATTAAGCTCCAAAATAGTAGTCTCGTACCTTTGAATATTGGGATATATCTTAGTAATCTCTGATATGACACTAGTAAGAATGAATTAACCAGAAAGAGTTAGATTAAATTAATTATCATAGATGAATGAATGAATCGTTTGTGGCCAGTGAGGCAGAAGATCTATAGCATCAGGTAAACAACGAATTGGAAAACATTGGTCTCTCTAGAAATTAACATGTCCTCTACCAATCAACCAGCTAATGTGAGGTTCCAATTCAAATCTAATATGATACATTATTCTTCAAGTATTAGAAGAATAACCACTACAGTTATACAACATGGGATGTTGATTTCTATAATATTTTGTGTACATGAATGATTTCCAAAAGGAATTTCTAATTCTAAATTTCCACCATAGTTTAGTAGTAAGAGAATTTATGATATCATCAAGAGAACTTTAGACCAATGCCACATTCATTAGTATCTTTACATATGAAATCCAAATTTCTCCAATGAAGCTTTTGACCAAATTATGATTCTCCCCAGAAAAAATAAGCAAAAATCTTTTTTATCTTTTAGATGACTTATTTGGGAGGATCAAGAACTGAGAACAAGTAGATAGGAAGACTTTGTAAAACATGCTTAATAATAAACATTTTTGCCCTTATTAATAAGAGTCCATTGCTCCATCCATGGATTCCTATATAGACCTTGTCAATAAGGTTATAAAAGACAACAAGATTTGCTTCCAATATAGACATGATAACCACGGTAAGTGATAGAGAATTATTTTTTTGGAAAATCCAATGATGTTTACAATCATGTTAGCCCTGACATTACTCATCAAAGGGGAAGTTAGATAATAACTCTACTTATTAATAAGTTGGACAGATGCCCCTTTATATTCTTCAATCAACCTCATCAATTCTTTAATTGATTTTCCCCCATTAGTAAATATAAGAATATCATCACCATAAGCTATGTGGGAAACTGTAGGCACATTTGTAATAGTCAAATAAGGTTGGATTTTTCCCTCATCCATTCTACAATTCAAACTTATGCTAAAGACTTTTGCAGCCACAATAGAAAGAGTATGAGATAAAGTATCTCCCTGCTATAATCCTCTAAAAGAAGAAAAGAAACTTGTAGGTTCTCCATTAACCAAACCAGAAAACCAACAATTGGAAATGGCCTTCCACACCAAATCAATCCATAATTCACATAAACCAAATTGTCTAAGAACGTTGATTAGAAAAACACAATTAACTATATCATGTGCTTTAGAAATATATAGATTAAATATTATATTCCCACCATGAACTTTCTTATTAATGCTTATAACCCTTTCTTGAACTAAACGGATGTTATCTGCCATTTCTCTACCAGCCACAAAATCACTTTGATGGCAAGAGATAATTTTGGATAAAATAAGGCCTAATCTGGCAGACATAAGTTTAGTTATACTAGGGGCCTCAGACAAGGAGACCCCTTATCTCCTAGCCTATTCATTAGTGTTGCTGAAGTGCTAAGTAGAAGTATTGATAAATTATTCTTCTCAAAAAGGCAATTCCATTCTCTCATCCTCAAAGAAGCAAATTGATATCTCACCTTGGATTTGCACATGATGTCATAATTTTCATAAATAGTGGGAAACATAGTCTTAAGCTCTTTTCAACATGCTTAAAGACTATGAATCTGCTTCAAGTTAGCTGGTGAATATCTCTAACAGCTCCTTCTATGTGGATGCTAAAACAACTCCAATAAGGAATAAAGCCATTGCCACTCAAACAGGTCTGAATTTTAAACCATTCCCTCTTAAATATTTGGGGGTGCCATTTAACTAAAGGAAGAAGAAAAATCATTTAGTTTTCAGAGCTGCTGAAGAAAATAAGAGACAAACTAAATGTTTGGTCTTCTAAACTCATTTCACATGGAGGTTAATGTTACTTTAATTAATCATGTTCTTTCTTCCATGCTTTTCTTCGTGCTATCAGTGTTAAATCCTCGTAAGGTTGTTCTAAAGAGGATCAATAACATTTTTAGTAAGTTCTATTGGGGTGGCTATAATAGAGACAACCCTATTACAGGACCAAGTGGACTAAGGCTTATTTCCCTTATGAATAAGGGGGTTTAAATATAAGGAGATTAGAAGACATGGTAAACTCATCTAGTATGAAATTGTACTGTATGAAATTGCAGCCATTAGAGACATGGCAGAGGGCTTTATAGATGCTGAAAAGGAACTGTGGCTTCCTTGTATCACATGAGAATTTACTTACAAATCAACTTTTAATGTTTGCAGACAAGCTAGACCTATTTCTCTGAGTTGGAAAATTAATTGGCAACCTGATTGTCCTATGAAGATTTCTAACTTTATTTAGAAATTACTGAATAATGCTATTCCATTAGAACTTGAGATACAAAGAATTGACATAAGGATAGCTACTATGTGCAGAGGCTGTGAAGCTAATGAAGAAATAATTGATCATGTATTCATTTAATGCAAACTAGAAAAAGAAGTGTGGTGTTTTTCATCAAAAAAATTGCGGTTCATTTAAATATACTTAAAATATTGACCTGCCAGATGCTGATAATCATTTAAATAAGCTGAAACAAAACCCTATTCCTTCTCCTATAGATTCTTCAGAAACCCTATCCCTAACGAATTGAAAAAGCGTGGAACAAATAATCCATAGCTAACATCTGGAATTGTGCCTATTTTACTATAGATTCTTCAGAAACCATTTCCAATTGAGCCTAAGATTTTTGGTTTAAGCTAATCTAGACAGGCGCAAATCAATACTCGTGGTCATGGATGTCCCACAGAATCTCCCTCCACTGGTTCCACCTGCCCTTAGTGTCACTCTGTCACACACTCGGTTGATATATGTCTGACTCTACTTGATATCTGTTGCTAATTTTACCTGCGATAATTCAGTAACATATACTTTTTATCCACGGGGTTTCTCTATCAATGACTTTTTATCCACGGGGTTGATATATGTCTGACTCTACTTGGTAGGAGGCAAGCAGAGGCCGATGCTGCAGATATTAGAAAAACTAAAGGAAAAAAAAGGATATTGCTTCAGATGATGTGAGCCCTACGTGTAATAAGAGGCCTATGGATGAACATACGTCTCAGTTCAGTCCCAAACACAAGAGGACCAATGTCACTAGGGAAAGGGTTAAGATCTGTAGACAGATGACTCGGTGTTTGGTCCATGGCGGGGGATCATCCTCCCCTTATAGTGAAGTGAATCCATTTACCTTTGACCCTGAGCACTCGATCATACTGGAGCAGCTAAAAAATGATGCAGAATCTATCTTTTGCCACACAAATAATGTTGTTAATGTGGTCCACTATCATGAGTATGCCCCTAATTTTCAATTCGTTAGGGATTTTAATGTTGATGATTTATGGAATGTGGTGAAGCATCGAATGCAAGTGGTAAATTCTCACCCATACTTGTATTTTTTTAATTTTGTTAAAATATTTGGCATTATGATGATGTCTTTGCCTTTCTTTCAAGGTGTGATGGGTGCCACCATCACCATCTTAAGGGAGAAAGTAACACCGTCCCCAAATGCTTATGAGGATGAGAGATAGGCCAATTCTATGCTCCTTACCCACCATGGGACCATGAATCCATGATTGAGGAACTGAAGACTGCGCAAGCTAATTATGAAAAGGCCAGAATTGAGATTAAGGAGAAGTATGATCAGTTTGTAGTGAACGTTCAACAACTATTAATTATAAAGCATATGATATAGAGAATTCAGTAATCACAAAGCAAATTCAGCAAACTAGCTAATTCAGAAAACTAACAAAATATATGTTCAAATATGCAGCAAACTATCTGTTCAGTTATGCATTTGTTATAAGAAACCCTACTCAGTTATGCATCAGTACAAAACCAAACTACAAATGCTCCAGTTCAAAAACAAAAATAACTAGTTTATAACTATATCTCCCTCAAGCATTGTCCCTCTAAATTTCATCTCCATCTTCGTCTGCATCTGCATCTGCATCTGCATCTTCGTGATCATTAGCTTGAACAACACTAGTGTCAACTATTAATCCATCTCCATCCCTCACCCACCGTAAGTTGTGATCTTCATTCAAATTTTGCATGACAAATGGCTCATCTCCATTAAGCAACAATTCTTCTCCAGTTTCTTGAACTGTCGTGTACCTATCAAATTAGTCTCTTGGTGTCATGGGAACAACAACATGTCAATCTGTATCGATAGGGTCCTGCACGTAAAATACTTGTTCTGCTTGGGATGCTAGTATGAAAGGTTCGTTACTCTCTCGATCATCTTTATATTTCAAATGCTTGAAATTCACCAGCGTATAGTTAAACTCGTCAACTTTTGTACCCATGCGATTTTCAACCCAATCACACTTGAATAACACAAACTTCATGCCATTAAGATACTGAACTTCAATAATATCCGTTAGTTCCCCATAGTATGTAATATCACCCACAATGGGGTTTTTATCCTTTCGGCTAGAATAACTCATTTGTTCGGCTTTTATAAAAACTCCTCTATTTTGAGTTTTCTTTCCCTTATCAAGTCTCTTTGTTCGAAATCTAAAACCGCTAACAATATAAGTGTTGAATCTGACCACATACTTAAGAGGACCTAAAGACAAGCATTTGATTTCTTCGGATATTTGCACACCGTCACGTCCCAATTTAATAACCTACAGTATATTAAAGTAAATGTCAATACAAAAGTATAGTATTTATTCATAATTCAACTATTAGTTATGATATTTTCGCTTACATAATCCTTAAACCATTTGTGGAACTCATCGTTGTGAAGACGATTAACACGATGCTTTTGTGAATCTTGAGGATACTTTGATAAAAGTTCAGCAAGATGCTTTCTACAAGTAAACAAATAGCCATATGTCAATTCCACAAAAAATATAAAAATGGTTTTCAAAAACACCAATTACTTATAATCAAACTTACTTAACAAATGGCGCCACTGCCTCAGTGTTGGTAAGAACGTGCCGATGAGCTTGCATATACATTACAGAATCAAGTTCAAATTGAACTTTTTTCCCAATTGCACGACCATTTATATGCCCCCAGTCATCATTTCTAGTCGGTCGATTAGACTTAGTTTCCACATCCACATACTGGGAACAAAAAGTCATGCATTCCTGAAGAATAACAGAGTTGGCAATCGAGGCCTCGGGATGAGCCCGATTACCAACGTAGCCTTTTAAAGCGTGGAGGTACCTTTCAATCGGATACATCCAACGATAAAGGACACAACCAGTAATTAAGAGTTCGTCTGGAAAATGTATAGGCAAATGTTCCATCACATCAAAGAAACTTGGAGGGAATATCTTCTCAAGGCTACAAAGTGTAAGGGCCATCCGATCTTCAAACCTTTCCAAATCAGCTGCGGTAACTGCTTTTGAGCACAGTATAACAAAGCAATTGCTCAATTCAAACAAGACTTTGACAATATGAGTTGGCAATACCCTTCTCGCGGCTATTGGAAGTAATTGTTGCATTAAAATATGATTATCATGGCTCTTTAATCTGGAAATATTTCTTTCTTGCCTGTTCACGCACCGTGAAATGTTCGAAGAGTAGCCATCAGGAACTTTAACATTCTGCAACACTTTTAAAAAAATCTTCTTCTCTTTGTTACTCATCGTGTACTCTGCTGGGGGGAGGTACTCTAGATTTAACCCTCGTGGTTGAGGATGTAGCTCTGATCTAATACCCAATTTTTTTAGATCTTTTCGAGCCTATAAATTATCTTTTGTCTTCCCTTTAGTACCCAACAATGTAAATAGGACATTATCGCAAACGTTTTTCTCAATATGCATGACATCAAGATTATGGCGAATAAGATTATCCTTCCAATATGGCAATTAAAAAAAAATGCTCTTTTTTTTCCAACCA